>JH720296.1:2026678-2153503 GCA_000231825.2 Tetrahymena elliotti 4EA
TTATTACCAAAAATAATCAATAAATTTCTACATCTTTTTTAATACTCTCTAAGATCGCAAGATTAAATGAAGCCTTCTGATTCAAAATTATCTATATTAGATAAATAAAATTAAACTATTTTTCTGAACATATTACATTTCATACCTAATTTATTAGAAAATGTTGTGATATTAAAATCATTAAGCACTATACCATATGTAGGAACACTTGAATAAGTTTCAATCTAATCCTTACAAATTAGCATGAAACCAAAAACATTTTTCTTTTCTATTATATTAGTAATCTTATTTAAACAACTAAATTTAATACAATAAATTTACTTTTTTATTCTTAATACACCAAAGAGTCACAAGAGTTGATATAAGTCTAGGTTGATTCAAAAGCATCATTAGCAGCAGCAAAGTAATTTCCCATTTTAAAATAAATGGATGCCTTAAAAGATTCCTAAAAGTGGTAGCTTAAATGCTAATGATTAGTAGGAAGACCTAATAAATATATATCTTAGTGAATCACTAACTCTGATGAGAAATCTTCTCTATCCATACCTCCTTAAAACCTATATTACAATAAATTCAATCTTGATTCTATTTTCTTTTATATTTTGCATTTTTTGACTCTATTGAAGCAGAGGCCACACATTATAACCAAATTGGTTTATTTACTTGTTTTTATTGATGTTCTACTTTTAAAAAATTAATTGCATAAAAACTCGATAATCAATTTAATTTATAGAAACAACAAAGTGTCTACAGTAAATTTAAAAGATTATTTATTTATCTATCTATCTTTAGAATATTAATAAAAACATCAGTAATTTCTAAGAAATCCATTCTACATCAAACAATTAATAAATACTGTTTTTTACATACAATCAAATGAACAATTTAGATATCTTTTAAATAGTATATTTTATTAATTAAATAAATACAATAATTACTATATTTAGTTAGATAATTGGAATAATTATTATGGAAATCATTAACTAGTCTCTGGTTATCTCTTCATCTAAGTTTTGATATTAATGAATATTACTTATATTATGTTAATTAATTAGTGATAGAATTAATTAATAATTTTTATCAAAACAAATTTTTTAACTTCATAGGTTATATCTTGATATTTGTGAAAATTAAATTGTTTAAAAAATGAAATAATGTGTATTTCTTGAAAGAAAATTTTGTTTTACAACTCTTTGCAAAATATTATAATTCACTGATTTTTATAATGATGATAATAGAATGAGTTGAATGGATAATATTTTTTTAACTAAACAAGATATGAAGTATTAGATCATTTTTTTCTTCAAAGTTGTGTTTTTAAAGATGGAATAAAGTAAAACAATTATTTAAAATAAAAGATTGATTTCTAATGATGATGGTTATAAAACTTAATATAAAATGAGTTTAAATGGATAATATTTTATAATTAAACAAAATTTTTTATCTATTTTTTAATAAATAACTAAAGCTTTTCATAAAAGCTATTTAATAGGATTCATCACATATTCACAAGGATTATATCCTTCTTAAAAAAACAATTTAATTTTTAGAAATAATTTGTTAAAAATGCTTCTGTGTTTTCATAAATCTCGCAAAAGAAGTTTAAATCAAGTATTTATCTTACTTTAAAGAATCAGTTGAAATTTATTCAGAAAGGAGCACTCTGTCTTTAAATTTACCATTTTATTACCAAAAATAATCAATAAATTTCTACTGCTTTTTAAATGCTCTCTAAGATCACAAGATTAAATAAAACCTTATGATTCCATATTTTCTAATTTAGATTAACAAAAAATTAAACTACCATTTAAAAATAAATGGATGCTTTAAAAGATTCCTAAAAGTTATAGCTTAAATGCTAATGATTATAGGAAGACCTAATAAATAAGTATCTTAGTCAATTACTAACTCTGATGAGAAATCTTGGTTATCTAGAAATCCTTAAAATCGATATTACAATATATTGATTCTGGACTCTATTTTCTTTTATATTTTACATATTTTGTACCCATTCAAGATGTTGGTAAACATCAAAAACAGATTTGGTTTGTTAACTTGTTTTTGTTGATGTTCTACTTTTAAAAAATTAATTTCATAAAAACTTGCTAATCAATTTAATTTATAGAAACAGCGAAGTGTCTACAGTAATTTTAAAAGATTATTTATCTATCCATCTTTAGAATATTCATAAAATAATACTATTTTTTTGAATTCAGTTAAATTTCTAAATTTAGAAAACTTTTAAATAATAAGAAGAAAAGTAGATTTTATTTAATAAAAATAGGAATAACTTTCTTTAGTTAGATAATTTGATTAATTATTATATAATGATTAACTAGATTCTCTTTGGTTATCTTTTCATCTCGGTGAGTACATAAATATATTAAATATAATATTCTAATCAATAAATAATATCATTTATATTAATTATTGAGAGAATTAAATTGATAATTCTTATGAATAAAAAATAAATTTTTAGGTTAAAAAATATAGTAAATTAAATTAAATATTTTATTTAGAATACTATTATCATTTATGCTAATTACTTTTTCATTGAATGAATTAAAAATTTAATTAATGCTTTGTTATCAATAAACTACAGATTCTGATGAATTTAATTTATCACCAACCAAATTCCTTTTAGAAATAGAAGGGGATTTTTCTTATTAATTAAAATAGCTACTTTAAATCTCAATTTCTTGTAAATTTGTTGATTTTAAAGGTTTTGTTTGATACTTATTTTTGATAATTTTTTTTATATTAATTAACTATTTGTTTAGTGAATTAAATTTTGGAGTTTAATAAATTTTGGATAGGGTACTAACCAATTAAATGGAAGACAAGAAAAGGTCAGATTCTTTTTTAAGAAAGCAAAAGGAAAATTCAAAAAAAATATGGAAAAATATCAAATATTTGATCTTACAAGTTTGTGAATAAAATAAAAGCGAGTTAAACTTATGTATTGAATCCTAAGTTGAGAATTTATCAATCTTTGCAAAAGATAAATCACCAAAGAGTGTGAAAGATTACTACTACATTAAGTCGCATTTAAGGACCAAGTTTTAAAAGTTATCATAGAAACTAGGATTTAATCTGAGTGAGCAAATAATCAAATCATTTTCTGAATAATTTGAAAAAGATAATGAAGACGGTCCATAATAAAATACAATATAAGATCAACTTTACAACTAAATGGTTTATTTAGGATCTAATTATTCTAGTATTCATTTTAGTAAAGACAGCAGATTCATTTTAAAAGGAATCCCATAATCTTAATTCAATACTTTTCTTTCAGATGTTAATGAAGTCTGTCTCAAAGAGATCTACCCCAAGTAGAATTTGCTAAGCACAAGAATATTTGGTTTGTTTGAAATAGAATGTGAAGATATTTAGGATTAAGATATAGAGCTACCTTACAATCATTTCATTTTAATGGAAAATATTCTATATGATTGGGATTTCTAGTAATGTTAAATATAATCTATATATGATCTTAAAGGATCAAGTGTAGGAAGATAATATGATTATGTAGAAAATAATTCAGATGATGAAGAGAACAATTAAGAAGGTAAATTAACTTTTTTAAATAAACTGATTTAATATCTAAATCTAACTTATAGAAACAAAGACATTGTATGATTCTCCTAAAGGAAATAAAGATTTAAAATGCCAAGTTTACTTTGGGAAAGATAATGACTTTAAAAATAGAGAAAGTGACAGAAATATTTTGAAGTCTCTTCCTATAGAGTTAAAATAAGAGATCATCGATTAGCTAAAAGAAGAATGTAAAAAATATGAATCTAAAGATTTAATGGATTATAGCTTAATGGTGGTTATTGGTGAAAATTCTTAGTAACCTAACACTGATAAAAAATGCTTAGTAGAAAATCAAAATAAATTTAGAAATATACATGTAAACAACATGGTTATTTCTATAGGCTTAATAGATTATCTATGCTAATTTAACTTTAGGAAAAGCCTAGAAAGCACTTTTAAGTCCTTGTTCATTTCAAATAGTGATTAAATATCTTGTGTAGAACCTAGTTTTTATTATGAAAGAATAATTAAGTTTGCAGAATAAGAAATATTTGCTCTTGGTTAAGACTGAATTCATTCAGTTATATTTATCATTAACTTCACTTATAATATTATCCTCATAAAATAAATATTATAAAAAATTTAATTTATTAAATTATATAATTTCGACAAAATAATTATATAAATTATTATTATTATTGTTCAAAGGTATTATAAATAAATTTATATTTTAAATGTATAGTAGTAAGTAAACCATTCTATAAAAATATTCATCTAGCTTGTTCACATATCAGTCAAATCAATTAATTAAATTAAAAGCTAAGATTTACATTTTAAATTAAAACATCATTTTTTGCTCAACAAAAAATTTCCTTTTTAATATTTTATTTTAATCAGAAAATTCTAACTCTCCTTTTATTTTATAATTGTTTATCAAACATAAATAAGATTAAAATTAATAGGTCGATGTAAATTATTTTTTATATTCTTTATCAATTAGAAGAAAATGAATCAAGAAATTTTTTTTGAGCAAAATATATTGAATATTTAATCTTAAAATATTATTAATAAATTAAAATAGATGAAGAAAATTCAAATAAAATAATCTTCTTTTATTCTATAATTGTTTATCAAACATAAATATGGTGAAAATAGATAGGTCATAAATAATAAATTCAAATAAAAGAAAATTTATTTTGAAATATCACTTAATTCAAATATATAACAATGCATTTTTTTTTGAGATAGTTAATTAAGTTTAATAATTATTTTTAAAAGCAATAGTTTTAGGTTATGATCAATCATTTTTTATTTGTAGTTTATAAATTTTTAAGATTGAGAAAAAAATTATTTATTCAATAATAAAAATTTCCTTCCAACTTTTGTCAATATTGCTTGCTCTTTTGTTTAGCTTGTTCATACTTTTTTTTGATAATTTTTTGATGATTCAGTATCATTTATTCCTTCATTATCAACTTCTTAACAATATTCTTGTTCATTACAACAAATTTATTTCTTTTATTAATAAGATGGGCTTTCTAAAAAGATTCTAAAGCAGAGCCTAGCTGATTTTTTTAATAGTAACATATTCCTAGATAATTATTTATCTTTTGGTTATTTTGAAATTATTACTATTAGTGTATGAAAAATGATAAGGCTTTTTCAGGCTCAAACACTAAATAATAAATTCCTAGATAAATATTATATTTAGGAGATCGTGGCTTTAATGATAAAGATTATTCAAAATATGGGAAAGATGTCTATTTTATAAGTAATTCCATATAAATTTACCCAACACTCACTAGATATTTAGCTTTATTAGGTTAAAGACTTAATGCTAATTGTAAATATTTTAAAGATTTTTAGTATTGTTAAACTTTTTTGTATGAAAATCCTAATTGGAAAAGGGCTTAACTATCTGAAGGTTTCATTTTTATCAAATATTCAAAATAATTTATTGCTTTATTATAGTTTTCTAATTTTAGATAGATCATACCTAGATTATAGTAAGATGAGCTATGAAGATTGTTTATTTTCAGGGCTTATTTAAAACAATATATTGATTATTTGTACTAATCAAATTTATAGTATAGAGTTCCTTAATTATTCAATACTTCTACATCATTAGGGTTTATTCTTAAGGCTTTTTAGTAATTTAATAAAGAAAGTCTAAATTCATTAGTTTATTGAAAAGCTAGTCCTAGATTATTTAAAGCTAAGATATTATTGGGATTTATTGAAATAGCTTTTTGATAGTAAATTTTAGCTAATTCCAAAAAATCATTGTGAGCATTGTTAATTCCTAAGATAAAATATGCTAAGTCATTATTTTTATTAATTTTATTTGCTTAATAACAAAAATATTCTGATTCATCATATTTCCCTAAAGCATAACACATTCTTCCCATCCAAGATAAATATTCATCATTAAATGGGTTTTTAAAAACAAGTTCTTAAACAATTTCAAACGATTCAACAAATTCTTTTTCTAAAAATTTTTATTTCACTAATTCGAACTAGTATGAATCTTATTAAATTATTTGAATATTTTATTCATAAATATCTTTCTTTAATTACCTTAAGTATTCTTTCACTTTTTATAAAGTAGGTCTTTTTTCAGGATCTTTTTATAAGATTAGAGAAATTACTTGGTTTATATCAAAATCTAGATCTGTATTTAAAGGATATTTCTCTAAGCCTTCTGTCAAATCTTTTACTTAGTTAAATTTATAATCAGAAATAATAAGCAACCAAACACCATATGACCAGATTTCCTATTCAATAGTCTTAAATAGCAATTTTTGTGACTGATTTGATGTGGATTTCTCTAAAATTTCTGGTGCTAAATATATGCCAGATTTATCATCTTATTCATATTTTCTCTTTTCTGTTTAACAATTAATATGCTTTGGAACAGCTATATCAGTTATTTTTAATTAAAAGCTATTGCTAAGAAATATTTTCTAGAGAGAAAAAGATTTCAAAAATATATTTTTTGAGTGAAGATATATGATTATATCAATCATTTACTCAGCAAATTCAAGAAATTAATCCCTTTGAAAATGTTTGTAGTTTGTAAAAGGAAACACACAGTCCTCAAATAAAATAACATAGTATTAATTTATTGAAAAAGAATCATATACTTTAGCTATATACAAAGAATTGCATCCTTAAATCAGTTCAACATAATTCTTAGCTTGTTACAATTTATCAGGGCAGAAAGAATTGTTTCCATCATCTATCGAAATAAGATAAAGAAAATAAGATTATCTATCATTAATTGCATAATAATTTCCAAATTTTTAGTTCTGAATTATCTCAAAGCGCTCATTTTTATTTTAAAAAAGCAAATCTGTTATTTAATTTGCTTATCCCTCATTCAGTTCAAACATTTCCATCATTTTTCAAAATAATTTTTTATTTAGATTTATATAATTGATTTTTTTTTATTGAATTATTTCAGGTCTTAAAAATCTTTTTTTTCTTCTGAAGAAAATTATTAGAGGGTATTTTCTCAAATAAAAATTAAGAAGACCTATAAAAAGTTATAAAATTAAAAGAGGATTATTTAATCATATCTTAGTTTAAATATTCAGTGATAACTCAAATGATAATCTCATTTTTGTTAAATAAAATAAATTTTTTTCTGCTTAATTTTCTTGTCAAATTTTTAGTAAATAGGAAAGTATTTTGCCAATTAAGAAATTTAGTCTCTATAAAATACAAAAAGTGATAAAACTGAAATTTATTGATAATAAGTAAATCTTTATATTTAATTATTAAAAAAACAAAATTTTTTGAAATGTTAAGTTTTTATCTAAAAAATACTGTATGTGTTTATCTTGACAATATTTTAAAAGAAAATTTTTATTGTCTCATAATAATGAAATAGTTTTTACCACCCCAGCTTTTAAAATATAACTTGCTATTACTAAGTTTTAAATATGTTTTTTATAATAATAAAATTTATCTTTCTTTTAAGAATTTAATTTACTGAAAATAATATTTACCTACATTCGATATTTTTTTAAATGATTGTTTTTTATGTTTGAAATATCTTACTGAAATGATGCATAGAAATGTTTATTTTAAAGTAAGCAGATAGTATTCAAGCAAGTCTTTTAGATGAATAAAGTTTATTTATAGATTAAAAATTAGGTAAAGTTAAAAGAGGATTTAATGAAATAGATAAGTTAAGAGTAAGAAGATACTTGACATGCTTTATTAAATTACTTAGAATTAATTCTAAATAATTTATGAAATACAAAAATACATTGAATTATTTAAAGATTAATTAAGTAAAAAAAATTTAGAAAGAAACTAATTTATTTTTTGTTATCAATTTCTAGGGTCAAAGGGATCTTCTTCTTCTCCTTCGTGATCGTCAAGAAGATCTTTGTGTTAAGTTGTATTGCTTGTTGTATTATTATTTTTGTTATTATTGTTTTAAGCAGGAGCTTATGAAGAAGATGAAGTTATTTATTATTATGTGGCATCATTTTACTCTTCGTGTTCTTCGAAGTGACTTTCAATTAAATTATCATGGAATTGGTTATGTTGGTTCTTGAAAGTGTGGGTCTTTCTATTTTCTTCATCTTGATTAGCTTGGAAATATCCTTGCTCTTAGTTGTTTTAGAAATGAGGAAGAACAACTGCAGCGATTTATGTATAGGTATTTTTAGCAAAATTTTTAACTAATTTGATGTAGGCATCAAGATTTGAAGTAGCAACGAAGCTAATTACAGTTTCTTTATTTTATATAATGACATAGAAAACACCTGCCATTGCACCTAAAATGAGGACATTAGTGAAAAGATTGTTATAACTTAAGAAGCCAAACATAGGGCAAGGATATTAAATGGCGGCACGATCAATACCTCCAACACACTAACTACCAGCAACTTTTCTATATCCTTAAGTAATTGAATATGAACTATTGCATGTTTAAGGAGGATTGTAATCTACTTTGAAATCTTTAAGAGGAACACAAGCACCAGTTCTTTCCTTTCCTTCATCTTTGGCACGGACAAAACCAACATCACATTCCCAATCATGTTCAGTACATTCACATTTTCTAACAACATAAGATCTTTCAAACTTTTCAGGGTTGAAACAAGCAGCATCTCTTTTTCTTCTAACATATTTAACTTCACGTCCTTTTAATTTCAATAAAAACATTTTCATAAAAAAAAGGGAATATTTATATTCAAATTTGTTAGGAAAATTTTTTTTTCAATTATTTGAATGAAAATTTAAGTTTAAGGAAATAAAATTACCTAATAAGCAGAATTCACTAGGGTTGTGAGGAGTCCAGTATTCGTAATCAGAGTCTGAAGTGTCAGGGTTTTCGTAACCTTGACAATCGCGAGGATGGAGAGAAGCAAAATCAAGAAGAACAATCAATCCTGAAATATCAGAGTCTCCTTCAACAGTGCCATAGACTAAGAATTTATCAGAAGTATTACCAGGTTCTGTGATAATATTGGAAATCATAACAGGGGTATCACTGATTTGCTTGGTATTCCAAGTGCGTCCTTCATCCCAAGAGAAAATAATATTCTTGGTAGGTTCTTAGTCAGTAGCCATAACTATAATGGAACCGTGATCAGCAACTTCATAAATGTGAGATCCTTTGCGAATTTCTTCCCAGACTAAACCACCATCACGAGAGAGATAAGTGTTAACACTACCTGCCTTGTGACTTAAAAATTATCCTGTATTACCAGTAGCAATAATCAAACCCAAAGAGTTTTCACTGGAATAAGCAGGTCCAAAACTGAGTTAAGAAGATACGGAATGAAGGTGAAGAGAGCACTTTTTATTGATATCACAACTAATTGTCTTTCCATTAGAGTCTTTGGAAGGAGCTCTAAGGAGAGACCACATACCACCTTTATCAAAAGTAATACGAGTAACCATGTTATCTCTAAGACTTTTTAAAGACTCTTTTAAGACATCTTCAGAATTTTAAGCTTAACCTTTCTTTCTATTATTTTCAGTAGGAATATCTTCATCACTTGTATCGGGATTCTTTGAGCTCAACATTTGCTTGATACCCTTTAACTTTTTGCTAGGAGCAAAGATATTTGAAATAAAAATACCCTCAACACCATTAACTGATTCGAAATCGCATTAACCATCTCTTCCTCTAACATTATCTTCAACAGAAAGAGAGAAACGAGTACCAGTAGAGTCAGATTAATAAATATTTCCCATAGGTGAGTTAGTGCCCAAGTGATTAATATTTAAGAATACTTAACCCTATTTTAAAAATTATTCTTATCAATTAATATTTTGCAATTAATTATTTAAAAAATCTATTCAATTCTGTTTAAAATTTTTTTGTTCCTTTTTTATTAATTTCTTAAAACTAAATTTTTGCAATTTTTCAAAACGAAGCTTGCTCTTTTAATTGATTTTTATGAACACTTTTTTTAATTCCTATTTGCTTTTCTAATAAAAAATTATGTAAAACATATGAATGATTGATTACCTCTTTAGTATCTAAAATTGTGAAAGAATGCTAGTGAATATCTTCAGGAATTTGAGCATAATTGAAAGTATACTCCTTTGAATTAGTTGAAGCTACCATCAACTTGACTAACTATGAATCGTGACTGTATACTTATGCAGCAAACAAGTAGTTTTCAGTAATTAAAAACTATTTTTCATAAAAAAGATGGATTTTAGTACATTTATATTAAAAATTTATTTGTTTTTTTACTTTGTTTCCTTAATTGACAATCATAATTTAGTTTTTCATGAAATCATCAGTGTAGAATAAATGAGTTTTCATGCTCCAACCCTTCATGACTTGATGGCTATTGTCTTTTTTATAAATTAAGTTTATTTGAGATCCTAACTAAATAAATATCAATTACTTCCAACTTCCTTAGAGTAAATAATTCTTGAAGAGGGGACATTTGTTAGCTTGGAGTTAACTTTGTGAGCCCTTTTTAATTATTAACATAAATTTAATATTTTCCTTAGTCTTTTAAATGAAATTTATGAATTACCAACCAAATTGAACAACGTATTTAAGTAATACTTTCCAGCTTTTACCCTTGTTTTCTGAAAAAAATAAATCCTTGGTCTTGATACATTCTTCTTTCTTTCTTCTATCTTTTGGATTGTTTTATTTATCACAGGTATTGAAGGAAGAAGCAAGCATCCAGTTCTTCTCAGTAGGGTGATACATAAATTCTCTTAAATTTAAGTTGATTCCAAGAGCTTAGATGGTAACACCACAATCAGTAGTAATCCAGTTAATACCATCAGAGCCCATAAAGACGATTTCATTAGAATCAATAGGACTAGCAATCATTTAAGTAACAATTCCTACCTGTTTATAAAATTTTAAAGATTAATTCAACTCAACAAATCAAATAAATAAAAATTGAATCCATTCAATAATTGCTAAATAAATTATTACATTGGAGCTAAGATCCATCTTTACATTGATACCAATTCTTGCAAAAGTGTCAGCCATCTTTATCCAAGATGCACCTCTATCTTCAGATCTGTAAACGCTACCTTTTTAAGTTAAGAGGACAATCATATTATCGTTTGATGAATTCTCACCACACCATTAAATGTCCTAAAGAGGAGAATCCAGACTAGAGGGATTTCCCGTGACACTGCTTGAGTAATCATTTTTAGAAGTTACTGCCACAAGATAGCAAACTAAAGCTATAAGAGCTATTCTTATTTCTTTTTTCATTTCTATCTATTTAATCTTTTGTTTTTACAAAAATTTTTAATAATTTAATTATAACTAAAATTTTGTTTGCTTAGCCAATATTAAATTAATTTTTTCAAAAAGTATCTATTTTTCTCTCAATTCTTTTCTTTCAAGGAATTTTTTTGTTGGTTAATCAATCAATTAATCTTTCAATTCATTAAAGATCTTCTTATCAAAAAAAGACGTTTTTTGATTTTCTTTTTTTTCCCATTGATTTTAATATGTTTTTAAAATCTAATTAATTAGATGTTTATCAAGATTCATCAGTAAAGAAAGCTCTATCATTTTTAAAAAAAAATCTTTCATGTTTGATAGAAAATCATGTATGAAACTTACCCTAATTCATTATTTAATAAAAAATAACTATCTCTAACTAATAAAAGTGCTCATTTTATAAATAGAAAAAGGATATTTTTAAAACTATTTGGCAAACTAAGCAATAAAAAGATATTTTTAAAGAAATATTTAAAAAATTGTCTTGTTTATTTGTATAAGATTATTTCAAAATTAGAAACCTAATTCAAAAGTAAATAACTAAAATAATGAATAAGGTTTTTATAATTTTTTGTTCAAAAATTTATTGATATTATTATTATTATTGGCTTCTTAAAATCATAAAAATAAATTATGATAGGCAAAATTTAGATGAAAATTATTTTCTAAGTATAAAAATTAAAAAAATACTTTGATGAGATAATTAACTATTACGCAATTACTTGTTTAATTTATTCTTGCTTTTAATTTTGAAATTATTTTGAATTGTGAGAAATAACTGAGATAATTTTATTCTTTAAAATTTATTTTTAATTTTAAGAATATTCTATTTATGTTTATCGATTACCTTTATGTTACTTGGCCTAAATATCAAGCAAAAAACTTTCTTTAAATACAATTTTTTGTTTGTTTGAAATGTATTGTCCAAAATCAAGATTTAAGTTTAATTAATAATTTCTTGATTGAGTTTATTAAATATTAATTTAAATTTTATCAAGAACATGTCAAAAGATAAATTTGGAATTTATTAAAAGTATTTTGGAAGTTTGTTTTAATAGAATTTTTTATTTAGAAAAACAAGAAATTTAATATGGATATATATTTTGATTATTTTTTAATAGAACTTGAATAAAATTCTATTAAAGTTAAGTTTTAATCAATAAACAACTTTTTTCTTTTTCTTTATTTTTTCTTGATCTTAATTTGTGTTTGATGTTTATGATAATATTTTTTGATTTATCTATTTAAAGTTTATTGAGTAATCATGAGAATTATTTTATTTTTAGCGAGTATAAACTGGTGGTTTTTTTTCAGTTGTAATTTTAGAAAAGTCAATTGGTGTGAAAACTTAATTTGCAATTGTTGAGTTAATTTGTGTATTATTGGTTAAAGAAACTAGAGATATATCTTTCAATTTTGATCTTGTTTCTGCAAGTTTTGACTATGATTAAATATATTTCTGCTACATTTCCTTAAAGTTTAGGTGAAGTTATTCACTTTCTAATTAGTATTTTTTGGCAATTTCTTTTACTATACTTTCATACTCAATTAAGAACTTCTTTTAATTTGTTTGGACATTTGATTTAAGTTTTTCATTTTCTTTTTTTAGTTTAGATAATTAAGAAAGATAATCTTGGCAAACTTTTGAGCAGTTCTTTTTCCAATAGGTAAGCATTTCCGTCAGTTAATTAAATCTTCTTTCAAACATCATAACCTCTACTTTTTATTCCATATAAGACTATGACTTTTACTTTATTTATAACCAGTTTACTTATTATGTTAGCTTAAATTTCTCATCATGCAAATTATTCTTTTCTTCAATAAGCTATTTGATTTTAGTTTATAAATCTTCTTCACTATCTTCGACTTCTTCTTCTTCATCTTCCTTCTACTTTTTATCTTATTGGTTGTACAAGTTCTTTTTAACTTATTGCTAATTCATTGTTTCTTTCTTCTTTGATGATTTTTTAACATTTTTAATTTAAAACATTAATTTTTCATACTCTTACTTAATTGACATAACAAAATATTGTAATTCTAATATTTCTTGTTGATGAGCTGACTACATTTCAGCTTCTAATTTTTATAAAGACTATTGAGAGAGTTATTAATTTTCTTCTAATTGTTATTCTAAAAATGACTTCTCTTATGAAAGAGTATGATATTAATTTCTAGTGATATGAAGATCTGTTTCCATTTCTAAAAGTCTACTTCTAATATCATTTTCCCCTCTATTTTTTAAGATTTCTCTATTGTATTTCATATTATCTATTTCTTTCTTCAAAAACTAAACTTAATTTTTGAGTTCTTCCTCTTTTAAATAGAACTAGTTTTATTATTAAGATATTTTATGTCTTTAAAATCTTTCCTAGTTAGTCCTATTTTAAATCTCAAAATTCTATTCATTAATTGTTTTTTATAAATCCTCAATTTATTCTTATAAACCTTTACTATTCTCTTAAATGGCTAATTCAAGCTTTCTTTTTAACTTAGCTTCATCTTACTTTTCTTCTAATTTTTTCTCTAAATCAGAAACCCTCATTTAAAGTTAAGTAACCTCAGATTCTTTTTTCATTAAATTTTTATGCAACTATTCCTTTTAGTGTAGAATTTTAATATTATCACTCATTAAACTTTTATTCTTATTAGCAAGTTCTTAAATTTATTACTCATATTACTAAAAGATGCTATTTTATTCCTCTTCATCCATTCTCTTACCTACTTATTGTTGAAATAAATTATTAATCCTTTCTGTATTGTTGTTGCTTTCCCTTATTTCGTCATCTTACTTCATCATTTTACAGTCTTTAACATCACTTTCAAAGTATCCAATATCTTCTGATATTACTATATTGTAATCAAATAAAATATTTCAAATAAAAATAAAAGATAATAAGCTATTTAAATAAAATTGAAAAATAATAATTCACTCTTAATCATAATTTAAATTTTCAATTTTTTCATAATCTTTTAATACAAATTTGGAAAAATGAATAAAATTTTTAACTTAAAATTGTAAATAAGAGAATCTACTTTTTCACCTCCAAAAAATTTGTTGAAAAATAATTATTTAATGTTTTTAAAAGATCAAAATTTTGAGAGGGGGAAAAATAAGAGGCTTGTGTCGTAATTAGATTTTAAATAATTTTTTGAAAACTTTTTAATCTAAGCTTAAAAATTAAATTTGTTGATTGATTGATTGATTGATGTTGAGAAATAATTTATAATTTTTTTACATTTTTAAGGAGGAGAATATTGCTAAGTAAATGATGTTTTATTTCTTTAGTTGTTTAACATGTTTGAAGAATGATTAATCATAGCTCCACTTTATATGTTTAGATTACTATTTTCTAATAATTAAATTTAACTTTGATTCAAAAGAGAAGTATTCTGTTTATCTGCTATTCCGATGTGAGAAATAGTTGATTTATCTTAAAAAGTAGCTCTAAAGGGACTTTAGCTTTTTACCTACTGCATGGACTAGTTCTATCTATCATCATATTTATTTTAATTTCTTGATGATGAGGTTACATTTTAACCAAATGGTTTTTTTGAAAATTAAGTGTTGCTATTTATGTATTCATTAAATCTATTTGAAGGCTCAGTCTTAGTGTAGCTCATACTTGTCAACTCAAATTTATTTGGCATATTTTAGTTTAATGATCTGACAGTATTATTTTGTTTAGCTGATGTGGCTTATGTTACTGTAGTTGTAGGGATTTTACTTTCATAATCATCATTGCATATATTCTTAAAATCCTTTTTGCCACTATCTATGAAAGATTGAGAAGCATTATGACTTTAATTATTGGATTTATTTATTGAGCTACTATCTCTTTATTTGTTAAAAGCACTTACCCTTTAGTTACTTGTGTAGTTTTCTGTTTCCATTTTTTTGAGTGAAGACTCCCTTGGATTTAATTTATCCAATGAGTTGTTTTTATTGATGATGCTTTCGTTTTGGAGCAATTTGTTTCCTTCTAAAAGAGCACGAACATCAACACTTTAATACTTTTGTTATTAATTAGTTTGAATTTAATTAGAAAAATAACTAGGTTTAGAAGAGTAATTAATTCGATTATTTGCATCATCATTTGTTTGCATTTATTAATTCACTTCAAAGTTATTATCAAAATTGTTAATATATTCGTTTAAAAATCTTCTGGTATCAATATTTTACTCGCTTTAATTATCTTCTTATTGCTATTGATGCAGATTTTTAAGATTTTCTTTAAACTAATTGCTGAACATGTTACCTATTTAAATTGTTTGGTTGTCATTGATTTATTTCTATTTAAAATTTCTATTGAAAGATGATGTAGAGTAGCTTATTGGATCATCGTTTTCTTAATTACTTTTAATAAAATCTAATTACTCCATTTAAGAATCACCAGCCAATAAGTTAATGTCTGTATTAATTCTATCATTCTTACCAAAGGTGTTTGCAAATTCCATGTAATTATCATCTTAAGAGATTCTTTCTTGCTCTTATTAAATAATTTGTTTTTATAACATCTTTTATTATTTAGTCATAGTAGGAGAACTTTCACTTTGATTTTCATTTCCGTTGTTTAATCCAAGAAGATTTCTAATCTTTTATAGCTTTTGATGAATTTATTCCTCAGGGAATTCTAATTCACTTTGCTATTACATCAACTTCTGTTTAATTGATAAAACCTAGTTGTTGTTTTTATTCTGGTTAGAAAATGCTTCAATATTTTCTTTAAATTATTAATCATCCTAATCATCACCAATATTATTTTCTTAATTCAAGTTAGATTCTCTTTGCATATTCCACATTCTGACTTCTTCTTCAGCTTATTCAGCGTTCTTTTAAAATTCTAATAACTCCTATTGCCTTTATTGCTTTTTATGGAGTAATGTCTGGCTAATATAGTCTTCTTCTTCCATATTCAATTCACAACAATAAATATCTTTTTTAAAAATTATAAATTAAATTTTCAATCAAAAAGAATGATTGTCAATTCAAATATCTGCAAACAATTATTAATAATCATTAATTAGTTTAAATTCAAAAAATATCTTCCAATCAAACTTATAAATCAATCAAAACTCTAATTTTTTGATTTACTCTAATCACCTTTTTAAAATTTACCAATAAGGATGAATCACTTATTATTCTAAAAATAAAAATTGATCTAAACATAATTTATCTAAACAACCATAAATTTAAGCTAAACTAATTATAAATATTATTTGTTCTTTGTGTGATCACTAAAGAATAAAATAGAGTTTTAACATTTAAAGAAAGTAAAAAAATTAATTCTCAACAAATAAAACTTTTATGATTAAATTACAAATATCAAGGGTCAAATAATAAATTTTTAAGATTTTTTTAAAAAAAATATCAGTATTGCTAATGAATAGCAATAGATACCCTAAATGAAAACATAGAATTCTATTAATCATTTTTAATTTAGAATTTTGGAAGTATTAAATTAAAAGGTGTCATTTATTATATAATTTAATGAATTTTAATAAAATAAATAATTAAAAATTTGCATTTTTCTTAAATTTTAAGAGAATTCATTAATTTATGGAATTTTTATTAAAATATGATGAGTTAAATTTTTGAAAAATTTAAATAAATATCTTTAGATTATAAATGTAATGGTGAGAAAGCTAAAGGAAAATTGAAAACTTAACATGAAAGAAACACTAAAGAATCCAAGAAATTTTAAGATAAATTATTAATTGTATAAATATAATTATATATGTTAAACTAAAATAGAATTTAATGAAAATCATCTCCACTTTAGACCTAAAATTTAAACTTAACCATTAGAATGAGAAGTGTATAGATTCTAAAGGTCTCTATCATAAATTAATTAACTAACTCCAGAGTAAGTTCCCATATAGTCTTTGATTTTTTAAGGTTATTAACCATAGTTTTGGTTTTCTTTTACTGATTATTCCAAAGAGACATGCCAAAATGCTATTCCTCCCTCTTTTTTATCACCCCAAAGACCTAAAATAATAATATTACTATCCACAATAACCTCTATACTTGTTACAATCATTTATTCTGCAAAAATATAGAGAAGAGAATAGTTTTTAATATTCCATACTTTTATTTTTTTATCCATACCACTAGATATCAATAAAGACTGTTTGGAATTTTTTTATAAATTAATTTCCTTAAGTTGATAAATTCTATCTTCATGGGCTTACAAACTTTTTAGAATTTTACCAGCTTTATGGTCCCAAAATTTAATATATTTATTATCTCCACTGGCTAATCTAACTCCATCATTTAGAACATGCAAACTCCATATTGTATCTTGGCTACCTTCTAATAAGTTTTCACATTCTCCATTAAAAATATTCCATATTCTTATAATTCTATCATTTCCACCTGTTGCAAGCTTATTAGTGAAATCAATAAACTTAACAGCCCATGTTTTACCTGTGTGGCCTCTTAAAGTGACTAACTACTTCCATTCTGAATATTCCTAATAAAATTTAAATTATAAATTATAAATCATAAAAATAAAATGATTACTTTCCAAATACGAATTGTTTTATCATATGAAGAAGATGCAAGAAGATTATGTTTATTAGAATATGATAATTAGTAAACCTCATCAGTATGACCTTTTAATTCTTGAATCAAAGAGGAATTATTCTTTTTCCATATTTTAATTATACTATCATAGGAACATGTTGCTATTTTATTATTACCAACACTAACCATATCTCTAATAACATTGTTGTGAGCTAATATATTTCCAAGAGGATTGATAAAAAAGTTTTCTTGTTCCACAGTAAAGTTTGGTGTTTAGCTTGTTGCTTCTTGTAAATTTTAATTAGATCTCTACTCTATTAAATTCTATTTATTACTTATACTCTGACTTGTATTTTATCTAACATCACTTCTATATGGGGATTACTCTTTAGGAGATGTGGATGATGCATAACTTCTAGATAATAAATGAGTTTCTTTTCTACGAGATTGCTAAGTATTTGTTGTATTTGGTTAATATTCTGCTAGATTTTTGTAAGTCGTTTCACTCTAAAATGAACTATTTAGCTATTAAGAAATCCTATTAGTTTAACTCTTTGTTTATTATTTGCTGCTACTACTATGTGAAGGAGGTGGCAACCCCTATGATACAGATCTATTATATGAAACTTATTAGCTTGGCTAAAATTGTGTTGATGAAGAGGAAGATTATTATTACTTAGCTTAATAGCTTAAATTATTGTTATTATTTAACGAATTTGAATCACTTTAAAAAGTTTCTTCTTAGCGTTGCATAGTGAATTATGCAGAATTTCGCTGGTTATTTGAACTATTTAAAGTGAAACTCTACATATTTTATTTTTGTAAAGTTGAGTAATCTAATATATTTTATAAAGATAGCTAAATTTATTGATGCATTTCTGATATTTCATTTTCAATATTTTCTTATACAGTTACAATCTAATTTTGCATTTCTTGTAAATGATTTTCATATTACTATGGAAAGATTTATAGCTTGAAATTAAACTAGTTGTTGTAATTGTTGTCATTTAGATTTTATAAAGAAGTTACTTTCTATACCATTTTATTAATTAACTCTGTATGGTGAGATGCATTTTTTATATTATTATTTTCATACATTTTAAGTGTTTCTGTAAGATCTGAAACTTTAATATCAAAAGTTTGATATCCATGTATCTCCTGTAAGAATATCTAATATAAATAATCTTTGGTCTTTTAAATTGCTTCATAAGTTTTTTAGCTAAATATTTTAAGTGATTCAATTATATCGTTTTGGACTTGCATAACTTATTCTAGCATAAGATCTATTTAGTTACTACCATTTTCATCAATTTAATTCTGTAATATTGTTTATCTTAGTTGTTCCTTAAATTGAGAAAGAAATATTTAAAGTGGAATAGTTTCATGCTTTTAATGTTCAAAATGCATGCACATTGTACAAATAACACCTCTTTTTAAGCAGTTTTCATCAATGCAAACTAAATTTAATGGATTGCCTTCATGGCCGTCATGAATACAGCTAATTATATTTGATGTCTATATATTTTGTTAGCTAAATTAAGAATTTTAGGAGTTTAAATTCATAAAATATTAGCTATTCAATATGTTTTAACTGTTTTCCCTTAATTTCGGTAAGTTAGTAAAGTTGAAAGCTCCATTGCTCCCTTAAAAGCTGGAATTTAAACTATTTCTAGATAGGTTAAAACCGTTAATATTATGTTAATTCTACCTCATAAAATTATGTTAAATAGAATGATGAATTTTCTAATAATTAGTTTTATTGCTAAAATGTAGTACTCCTAGTTATGAAATGTTAAATAATATGTTTTATGTTTATTAATGTCTGCTACTTTTATCTACTAACTAAAATAGACTGGATTTATCAGCTTTTGTTATTTATTAGTTTTGTTTGAGTTAAGATTTTAATTAAATTTTTGAATAATTAATCTTAATCCACTAACGTTCTATCCGAAAATATTCACAAAAAAGCAAACAAACAAATAATTATCCTAAAATACTTTGAAAAATCAGGTATAAATTTCTGTATTAGTTTTTAGTTCAAGTAATATAGTGTAAAAATAGTTAAATCTTTTATTATTTGGATTTAAAGTTAAAAATTATTTTTTTGTTTAAATTATTTAAAATTATCTAACAGTCACAAAACTAAAGATGAATGATGGATTTAATTACAAATAATTAAAATATTATCTAATTTTTATACTAAAATAATTTCTAAAATTTTAAATTAAGAAATTGACAAATTTTTCATTTATTTTAACATCTTAATAAACATATTTGATCATATAGGATAAAATTAAAAAAAATATTCTTACCTTTTAAGTAAGAACATAAATTTTATCAAAAGAAAAATCAACTTAAAAAAAGAATAATTTTAAAACTTAAAGCATTAAACAATTATGGAAAGAAAACTAATTTTATCCAAAATTAATTTAAAAAATAAATTAACATAAAAATTTTTAAAAATAAGACTTTATACCATCAACTATTTCTAATAAATATTAAATTAGAGTGAATTTGTTTTGGTTCTGTTATCTTTTTCTAATTTTAAAAACTTGCATGGATAAAAGAGAAGAATCCTTTATCGAATTTGAACCATAGATAATAGATAAATAGTTAAATTTATGTAAATTTTTTGTTTTCAAATACAATGTCAACTATTTTGATATTAATTTAAATTTTATTTCTAAAATAAAAAGTTTAATTCAACTTGAATGAATTTACATTTATTTTGTTTTCATAAATAAACGGCATGGCATATCTTTTTTAATTTTTATAAGATAAAATTAAAAAACGAGCTTAAAAGTTGGTTTGATGGACGAAATAAAAATGCAAATTCATAAAAAAATTATCAACAATATTTTAGTCTATTCAGGAACATAAAAAATACAATAATAACATAAGATCAATATTTTTTTTATTTAAATAACATAAAAATGAATGAATGAATTAAAGAAATAAATAATTGGTCATGACGAACTGACGTACTATCTATTACATAATAAACAGTTAATTTAACTTCAGTGAGTTCATTAATTCATTTTTGAAACACCAATTAATTTATTTTAAGTATTTGTTTTTCAATTTCTAGAAAGGAGTTTAAAAAATGTTTTTTGAAATTAATAGTTTTATTTGAAGTAAAAAAGATATTTTTATTATTTATTACGGCTTTTGTTTTTTAATAAGTAAAGTTTTTAAATTAGATTGATCAAAATTGTACATTCTATTTATAAAGCCTAATAATAAATGAATGCTCACAAAATAAAATTAATACTTGATTTTTAAACAGATAAAAAGAACTCTTCTGATTATTTTAATAAGAAATATGATATATTTAAATCGACGACGAGGTTAAGCATAAAGTTTATTAATTCAAAAGAAAATTTGAAAAAGCTGAAAATAATACAATTGGCTTTTATGTATCTATAGTTACTTTTTCAAGAGTTAAGCTCATAAATTTTTAGTGTGTGATAGTGCTTTTAGGAGTATATTTTGAAAATAAAAATTTGATTAAAGAAAATTATTCTTAAATAGAGATTTGATCAAGCAATAAAATGTAATTTATTTTTAGAAAATTAAATTCAACATTAAAATTGTTATTTAAAGACTACATCTCATCTAGTGATAATTAGAGATATATATTATTTAGATTTAAAGAAAAATGTGTAAGGTAATACAGAAAGGAATAATATTTTTGGTTGAATGTATTAACTAATACTTTGTGGGCTAATTAATCATTTTTTATAAAAGAAAATTTAATCTATGAGAGATAAAGTAATAATAAATTTGTAAAATAAACAAAAATTTTTTCTTGATTTAAGATAACCAATATACACTAATAGCTAATTAAAGTTATTTGCTTGCCTAATTTCAATTAAATTAATAAATTTACTTTATTGTCTTTTGAATGTGAATTTTGTTATAAATAGTTTGTCTTTTTGTTAATATTTATAAATTCTTTTGTTTCTTTGCTTGTTTGTTTAATTGTTTATATTTAATTTCAAGGCATGGCTTTAGTTATTCATAAATGACTTAATATATAAATAAATCAGTCGATTTATCAATCAATCACTTTGATTTTCTTAATATGTATGTAAAAAAGAATTTGAGATTGAGATGGATTTATGGAAACACTAACTTCAAATAAGAAATACTACTTAACTTGTAAAGAGAAAGGCGATTGATTGATTGGATTGATTAAAGAAAAGGAAAACAAAAATAGTTAAGGAAAATTATTAATAAAAAGAAAAAAATAAATTAATTATAAAAGAGAGTATATCAGATATTGAAAATAATGGCTGAAGACGAAAAGATTAAGTCTTAGAATAATTTGAAAGAGTCATTACTTTCAAAGACAGATACAGGAGAAGCTAAAGCAAAATAGTATTAAGCAAAATAAATCTTTGGTGCTGATGGTAACTTGATAGCATTATCAGTTATGAACTTCTTTTTGAATGCAGCAGTCTCAGTAATTACACCTTTTTATCCAGGTATTGCTTCAGATAAAGGTGTTAATTAAACTCTTATTGGTTTAATTTTTGCTCTCAATCCTATTGGAAGTTTTTCCGTTTCGTTGTCTATTGGTTAAATGATGGGTTACTTGGGTAAAAAAAATTTGATGTTTTATGGTTTGATAATCTAAGTTTTGACAATTGTAACATTTGGTGTAGTCTATTATATTGATAATTTGGGAGCTTTTATCGCTGTTTCTATGATTGCCCGTTTTTTCCAAGGAGCATCTCGTTCCTGCTACGGTGCTGCTACCTTCGGTTATGTTCCATAATTATGGCCTGACTCGTAATTTCATTTTAAAACTTTAATTATTCTTATTAGGGGGATGACAAGCAATGCAATTTTCACCAAGCAATTTATAAATCAAATAAACTATTCATAAATAATATCTTTAAAGATTACTTATCTCTAGAAAGACTATAATTTTCTTGTTAATTCCTTGATTAATTATTTCAATCATCAAATCTACCAAATATTTTATGGTTTGAGAGTAAATAAAATCTTTTATATTTAGTGAGCTATAAAGTAAATACTAGTTAAATTAGGCAGAGAGAGATTAAATAATTGGTCAATTTTTATAATTTCAAGTAAGGCTAATCAAAGATAAAAAAATAAACTTAAACTTAAATAGCAAGCGTATATTTTGATTTTAAAGATATTTTTCAGACAAAACAACAAGCAAAAAGCAAAGTAGTATCATAAATTATTATTTAAACATACGAGAATTGAATTAATTTTAAGTGAAAAAATTTTGCTAATTTAAATTTTTCAAAATCGCTTTTATAAAATTCTTAAATCAAGGAATTAAAATAGTTTTATTTACTAGCAATTTGATGACTTAATTTATCAAGCAAAGCCCTAATTATTTTTTAACCAACGAATCATTTTAATAAAATATTTTTTTGAATAAATAGAGTTCAAAAGAAAATTGGTATCATGGAAACTATGACTGCTATTGGTTTATTACTTGGTCCTATGATTGGTTAAGCTTTGAATAATCTTGCTGGAAGCAATGAAGCCTTAGCTTACTAATTGCCATTTTATGTTTTGAGTGGTATTTTCACACTTTGTATATTCACTATTAAATGGTTGCCTCCTGATGTTAAAAATAAAGTCGAAATTGACAAGGTTAAAGCTCTTGATTGTATGAAGGTTGGACCTATCTTTTGGACTTTCTCTCTCATGACAGCAAGTGCAGTTGCCAATACTTATATCAACCCTTAATACACTAAGCATATGGTTAGTCTCGGGTTAGATGAAGGTAAAGCTGGTTACGTTATCTCTGTTGGTGCCTTCTTTTACATGGTCTTCCTTCACTTAATGCCTCACATTTCTAAAAGACTTGATAAAAAGTTTATTATTACTCTTGGTACTTTCATATCTATCCTTGGTATATTGGTACAAGCTCCTGAAACTTACATAGGACTTCCTCTAGGAGGTGACCACTGGTATTTAGTTACTGTAGGACAATCAATAAATGGTATTGCCTCTGCAATGGTTATCCTTCCTATGATTCCAGAATTAATTGAACTTATTGTTGTCAATGAAATGAAGCTTCGTAAGGCTGCCTAGCCCGATCTCAAAATGATCAGAGCTTGCAGTGATATGGGTTCTAGTATTTTCGTAGGTGGTTATGCTCTAGGTACTTTTATTGGTCCTTTCGGAGGTTCTCTCCTTTATGATGTCTTTGGAGGTGGTGGTAAAGGCGATGATGATGATGCTAGGGCCTTTAGAGATGAATCAAGAGTGTTTATGGCTTTAGTTACTGCTATTATGATTGCTTATATCATCTTTGGTAAAGGTTATCTTGGCCTTATTTCGACTGCTAAAAAGCTTAAAATTTGTCAAAAGAAAAAGAAAGCTGTAAATAATGAAGATGCTATCAACAAAAGAAAGACCCTCTTAGCAGAAAGATAAGCTGCTGGAAAGCTTAACCCTACTACCGACAATAACGGAATAAATAATACAACTTTCAACACTACTTCTATGAATTAACAACAGTAGTAAAACAGAGACAGTGAAATCAAAGGAGAAAGCTAAGTTGGAGAAAGCTAGGAAGACAAGTTCAAGCTTAGCGAGCACTCTGATGATGAATTGTTATCAGATAACTCTCTTTGCGATGTTCTATCAGCTGGTAGTGGTGGACCTGGTGAAGATGGAGAAAACCGCCGCATTCCTCCACCCATCATTGATCCAACTGGTCAGGAAAATGAAAATAACACATATTACTTTGAGTGATTTGGATAAAACACTACTTCCTTCGTTTTATAATTAATATTACTATTATATAAAATTATTAGTGTATATCTATCAGCCTGCCTATCTTACTTAATACCAGAGCTTATTTTGTTGAGGATATTTATTAATTGTATCCCTAAATCAATTTATTATTATTAGCAAACAATCAAGCAAGCAAGCAGTAGATTGATATCAATAGCTTTATTAATGTGATGTTAAAAGCTTAAAGAAGGAATACATTTATTTTCATCCAGGTAACGAGATGAATTTAAACAATTTATTCATTCACTCTCAAATACATACATTTATACATACAGTTTCTTTAAATAAAACAATAAAACCCTTCAGATTAATAAAAAATACTTTACAGTAAAAACAATCAAAAGAGCAAAAAATAAGCAATCAAATAGGCAATCTATTATATATAATTTAAAGTCGTCTGTTTGGATTAACTAAAAGAGAAAATTTTTGTTCGAAATTAATCAATTTTTAGATAGATTTAAATCAAATTATAACAAATATTAATATTATAAAATAAGTAATAAAAAATGCATACATTTTTATATCTGCACATATTTTTCTACATTCTAATTATGAGGGGCAATTTCCACAAAATTATTTTCAATCTATTTTCTATTTTTTCAAAACAAATTCCTTCTTTAAAAATTCAGATTCTGATTTTGAGAAACTATTTCCTCATTACTTAATATCAATCAATCTTAAAATTAGATATTTAAGTTTTTTATATATCTAAGATAAAATTTAGATAATTTTTTTCTTCTATAAACTAGCCTAATTCATTATTTACTTTTAAATTTTGAGTTTTTTTTTGTGTGGGTGGAGTCAATCAATAAATGCGAACTTTAGAAAAAGAATACATAAAAAATGAGTTCATATGAAAATTTAAAATGAAATTTGAAGATGGCTTTAGAATTTTGGAATTAAAAAAATATTTTAAATTTATTCATTTTAATTTTTTCAAAAAATTAGCTTCATGCTTTATCTTAGCTAATATTTTTACTCGTCTTCATTGATTTGAAGAACTAAGTACTAAACATAATTTTAAGAATAAAAAAGCAAATTTGTAGATAAAACTTAAACAGGGTTATTAATAGATAGTCAATTATTTTATTGTAGTTTTTTTTAGGCTCATTAACTTACAGTAAACATTAAATGGAATATCAACATAAAAATAATAAATTAATATGAGCAATTAAAATAAGGTTAATAAATGTCTATTAAGTCACTATCACAAAACTATTTTAAGTTCATTAACTTGCAAAAGAAGATTAGTTAATATTTTGTTATGAGTTTTAAAAACTTGACTGTTATTTGTGAAGAAATAAATAGAATTTCAAGGAAAAATGCTAAGAATAAAAATAGGGAAAATAAAATTTAAAGGTGGGTCTTAGGTGATTTTAATGATTGATTTGAAAAATAAGGAAATTTTATAATTGGCTTTACTTTTAAGATTTTTATTCAGTTTTGACAAGTATTAGAGTAGTTAGAGTGAGGAGAGAAGCTTGAAGAGTGAAAGTATAATAATGTAGTAAAGAAAAAAGGAAACAAAAGAAGAGTGAAAAGATGATGTTGATGACAAAAGAATATTTTGATGCAAATTAAAGTCAGGGAAATAAATAAATAACAAAAGAAATAAAAATATTCACAAGTTATCATTTTGAATTATTATTATTTCTTTTATTAATTTGTTTGTAATTAAAAGAGATACTGATTAACACTTATGCCTAGCATTCAACCACCCCAATTATTACAGTTTCTTAATTTAGTAAATTAATTACTCAAAAATAATCAAACACTCATTTAATAAAAGAATATCTTTCATTAGAAGTTAATTAGCTCCTACTTAAGCTGTTTACTATTTTCTATTAACATTTTAATATCTTCTTTTAAAGTCTTCATATAGGCTACTAAATCTTTATCGTTTTCTAGTTATAAAGTCTTCAAATCATTATATTCTTAAATCTTTTCTTGTAGTTCTTAATTGCAATTTTATATTTTCATTTTTAACTCTTAAATTTTGTATTGTTTACTCAATTAATTTTTATTCACTTATAATACCTGCTGCTATTCGTCATTTTATTTATGGTCTTATTAAGTTTCGCTTTATAATTACTAATAACTCATCTCATGTTGCTGCTAATTTTCTTTTATGACCTCAAGATTCTTATAACTATAATCCCATTAACTATTCTCGTTCCTTCTAAAGCTTTAATAATTCTAGTTTTTTTAGCTGCCAAAAACATTTTAAGAATTTGTATTATTGTTAAAGCTATTATTCATAAATAACTACTATTATTTTTAACTAGAAGACTAAATATAATTTCTTTCATTTTAATCTAAATTCTAATTTTATCTTAAATATTCGTCCTGTTTTTAAATAAAAGATTTAAAGATACTTTTTTAATTTCATTAAACAAATTAACAAATATTTTCAAAGTTTTTATAAAAATGATAATTAAATTTTCTCTTGAATGCAAAATAAATCAGAATGATTTTAATAAAATTCATCTATTTCTTAAAATTATTTTTTTTAATTAAATTTAAATTTGCTTTGTTTAAAACGATAAATTAACTTATTACATTATCAAAAGAATTCGATTGCAAAGTATTATTTTTGTTAAAGTTATTTCCTTGCATTTAAACTTAACTGATATCTATACTTTTAATACTTCTGTGAGTGGGCTACTACTCATTGTTGTTGGTAAATGAATATTTCTTATCTGAATATAGAGGAGGCCTTTGAGTTTAATAGCCAGAAATATTTGTATTTCTTTAAGTAGTTGACATAAAGCTAGTAGAAGTAGATGAAGAATTTTCTAATCTAATTGGGACTAGCTTTTATTTTTATTGTTGCTCAGAAAACCAATTTAAAATTTAACTCTCTTTTTGTGCTACTATATTATAAGATTAATTCTTTCTCCATTGCTAAATTGCATTCCTGACTAAATTATTCTTTTTTAAAACTAGAATTTTGAAAAGCAAAGTCTTTTATTTTTGTCTATTTAATAATTTTAATCTCCATACTTGAAATAAATGCTTAAGACAAGCTTATTTCTTCTAATAAACCAAATTCTTTTCATTTTTAGTAATTAAGGAGAATATTTTCCACTAATTAAAAACATTTTCTTGCATTTTTTAACAAATCCTTTCATTTTTTTCATTAATAATTTATTCTATTGCATTTTATCTTATTTTCTGATTTTTGATATCCTTAAGTAAATGAAAGTATTTCTACATCACATATTTATAATTTATATAGACAATCTTCAAATAGAACAACTTCTACAACTTCTTATGCTATTTTTATTCATAAAACAAATTCAATTAAACTTCAAAAATAGATTTAATTGGAATTCAATTTTTTAAAATAAATGCTTTTCTTAACTTATCTTATAACAAAGTTTAAACACATTAAAATAATATTCAAATATCTGTTTAAATGATTATATCACAAATAATTAATACCCTGTATTTCTGCTTCCATATTCTGATTGATTGCTTTCTCAGAGTTTAATTTTAGAGTATATGAATCTATATTGCTAATTCCCTAAACTTGTTTATAAGAAATATTTTGCATCCACTTAGACCAATTTATGATTTAAAATAGTTATTTACCTTTCTCTTTATATTTCATCTTTAACTTCTCTCCACCCTTGAAATATTTGCTTTAATGTTAAGATTGGTTAATCAGATTCACTTTCCATTTTTGTTTAAATCTAAATTACAATAAAAATTTATTAAGATTATTTCAAATTACAATTTAAAAAATTTTCAAAATAATCAATTAATTAATTAATCAAAAAGGTAGGAAATTAAATTAATATTGCTACCAAAACAATAAAAATTTTAACAAAACTAACATCTTTTATGGTAAATAAAGAATATTTAAGATTAAAAAATTAATTGTGTCTTAAACTAAAATGTAGAGAAAGTATTTACTCTTAAATTTAAGATATTAAAATTTTCTCAAACATATAACATTTAACAATTTTTAAATGAAAAAAAAAAAATTTATTTATTAACATTCCTAGTTTATGAGCAATATTTTCTTACAAAAAATCACAAAATATTTGTGTATTTATTAAAACCACTCAATAAACATTTTAGAATATCAAATAATCTTTTTTATGAAGACCAATTTTGTTGATTATTAATTGATTACTAACTAACTCTAACTCTATTTTTCATATTTATTTTGAATTTATAAAATGAGAAAAAGTAAAAGAAATGGATTGATTAACAATATTTTATTTATAGATACAAATAAATAACATGTATCATAAATTTATATTTATAATAAAAACACAATAAATATTTAAGAAATCAAATAATAGACAAAATTGTGTTGATTGGTGGTCTATTCCTAACTCTATATTTCAAATTTTTTTTGGATTTATATATAAATTGAGAAATCAATAGATTAATTTGAACTAATAACTCATGATTTTTATGAAAATTATCAAATAGAAATTCATCCATTTATTTATTAAAAAGTACTTTATAAATATTTTTATGTAAACAAAATTTAGTTGATGACTGATTGATTACTCATTTATTTGAATTTACAAAATGAGAAGAATTAAAAGAAATTGATTGATTAACTATAACTATAACTCATGATTTATAAATACAAATCAATATAAATCACCAAATACATATTATTATTTATTATAAAGCACTCAATATATATTTTAGCAAATCAGATAATATTTTTGTAAAGACCAAAACTTTTTGAAGATTTATAGATTGATTGATTGATTGCTAACTTTCAGTTTATTTTTTGTAGTAAAATTTCATCATAATTTATCATTAGGAATGTGCTTGTTACCTTAGCTGGTTCCTTTAAGGATATTTCTGTTTTAATTTACTTTGGCGTATTTAGGGTTGTGCTCTACTACTCCTCTTGCTTAATCGTTTTCTACATATTATTATCTAATAACTTGTTTTCCATAACCATTGCTCTAACCACGGTCATCAGAGATTGATTGAATTTCTGATACAAAAGGCTAAAAGTCTTTTTCAGTAACTGGGAAGCCATCAATAATTGTCAATGTGGATATGCTATTTACTAATTGCTATCTGTAATTGTGATACTCTTCTTCTTGCTAAAAGAAAGTAGGACAAACAGGATTCTTCATTAAATTTAAATTGCTTAGCTTGGGGAATTTAGATTTGCATAACATAATGAACTCGTCTAAGTCTTAGATTTGATTCTATATGAATTATTTTTAAAATATTATTTTAACATATGGAGGGATTCTATTAATGAAAATAATTTCTACCTTTATTAAGCTAATACATTCCAGATTTGGCAATGAGGGGAATTCATGTAAGTTGCTAATTTAATTTTCATCCATTATTAAAGTGATCAAATTGACAAATCTTTCAAGAGATCTGCCAGTTCTTAACAAATTATTTGAAACATCTAAATGTTTAATTGCTTTAGGGTCAGTGACGAATTCTTCACTGAGGGATTTTAATTTCTTGGAACTCCAAGATATGGTGTGACCTTGCTACATGATTGTGAATTTATTCTAAGTTTTGGAAAATTATTTGACAGATTTAGTTTAAAAATGGATGCTTGAAGAATCTAAAATAATTAATTATATTATTTTGCTTCCTTGTTTTTTTAGATGAAATTTTACAATTATTGAGATAATTATTATACTTTGATTGTTCGGTCAGATAAAAACAAGAAAGCAAAAAAGAAAGCTAATTAATTAATAAACAAAAAAGAAACAAGAAATTCTTTTCTTGTATTAAAATATAATGATTATCGCTCACCACTACCTTAAATTTCCTTTTTAAAATAAAGTATTATCTAAACTTGTAAATTTATAAATTTTACTTTCATGAATTTTTCTCTCTTAGTAAGATATTGTCTAATTTTTCTGAACAATTTTTTTGTCATCTTCATTTTTTAATTCTTTTATAGAAGGAACTGAAAAAGCAAATTCAGCAAGGCCAAAGTAGCTTAACTTAACTTCAATTCAATTACAATTATTTTAACCCACTTTGCTAAATTAATTTGTCATACCGATCAATTCTATCAAATTTTTTAACAAGCTATTATTTTAATCTTCTAAATTTACTATAAGTGCTTTACATTTCTTCTTCTTTACATTCTAAATTGTTCACTTTGAAATATTCTTAATTCAAAATTCAGAAAATCAACCTAATCTTTCTTTACCCACTAAAAAATATCTATTCAATAATTATAAAAATTTATCTTACATCATTTTCTTCAGATTACAAAATAATTAAGAAATCCTAATTAAATAAATTTAGAGCCATGACTTTACATTTCTATCCATAGGGACTTACTGTAGCACAATGATTTATCAAAATAAAAATGATTAAATCTTCTTCTTAATAATTAATTTAACTTCTCAATATTGAAATGTTTTAAAGCCAAAATAAACTTAATTGAGCAATATAATTTATTCAAATTTAAACTTAAATCTTTCTTTCAAGAAATTCATTTCAAAATTCAAATAAATTTAATTGGATATTTATTTTTTACTCTAATATTTTATTTAGTGGATAAAAAATATTTTAAAATATTATTAATACCTACATTTGTTTATTATCTTCATTCTTCACAAAAGTTAAGCAAACTAAACATTCATTGAAAAAAAGAACAGAACTCAGCTTAAAAAAATTCCAAAAATATTAATTTAATAAAACTTTTATGATAGTTATATTAATATAAATTTCAGTTGTTAAATATTAATTATAATGGTTTAGATCAAAATTTCATAGAATATTTCATGATTTATTGTTGTGCTTATTATTTTATTTTAAAAACTCAACACAAGCCTTAAAATAAATTAGGAATAAATGTTAAAAAATTTTGGAGCTTAAAGTAGCATAGATGAGTCCAAATAAATACACAAAATAGTTAGACTATTCATCAATCAATTTTTTAATTATTTCATTAATTAATTATTGGTAATAATGGATTTTCTCTGAAAATAAAACTTTTAAATACATAAAATAATAATACTTTGAAAAATTTTAATCTTTAAAACAAATAACTGAGAAAATTATTTATTAGATATCATAAATTTTTGTTCTTAAAATCTTTGGGAATTTTATAGTTCTTAATCTTAGTAATTTTATTTTATGTTTACTCAGTTTTTTTTGCATCTTAATAATATTTTATTGTTATTTTATTCAAAAACAATTTTCATAAAAATATTTCAATTTTAAAATTAATAAAATATAAGATAACTCTGAATAAATCCAATATCATACTTTAAGCTTAAATTTGCTTTTTAGCAGCAAAAAGTGTAAACAGCTTAAATAGTTGAAGGACTTCAACAGATAAAAGGTAAATATTTCTTATTTTGCTTGCTTTTTAAGTCAGCATTTCATATCAATAATAATTTTTAAATTATTTTAATGTTGTACATAGCATAGATTCTTCTTTCAGTATTTTTAGCTTTTTTACTTTATCTAATTAAATATTTTAAATGTCATTTCTTTCTCCACATAATAGCATAAAATAATTTTTATTTTGTTTTTCTTCAATAAAATTATCTTCTGGTTCTGATTCAACAACTTTTTGCTCTCTTTCATTAGAGTTTTTTCTTTCTCTTACTAAAATAATTTACTGATAATATAATTTAGATTGTTTATGTTGGAAATTTGTGGGAATAATAAATTTTCCTAATATATTGAGTTTGCTCAAATTAAAGAAATTAATTTGAATAAAATTATTTTTTTAAGATGATTTCTTTTAGAGAATAAGTGCAGGAAATAAAAATCGAGTTAGATAACATAAGAAAATGTTAGGAAAATTTGTAAAAATTATTTTAATTTAAGAAATATGAAGTTGATAAAAATTTACTGATTCAGATAGTAATTATCGTGTTTAGTTAGTACATCTAAATCTAGTTACAAAGTAAATATTATAAATTTTACAAAAAATTTAATTGAAAGCTTAAGCAAAGATAGATAGGATTTTTAAGATTTGATAGAATAATTATTTAAATAGGAGTTTAATAAATTTAGATTGAAAAATAGTGAATTAAATGAGAATTCTGATTGTAAATGGATATTCTAAGAATAAGTCAGGAATAAAGAAGTTTGCAGATTTCCATTATCTAATTATGAAGGTAGAATTATTTGAGAGTATTAAAAAAAATTCAATTGAATTGTGACATAATTTATTCATGATGACAAATTTCTATTTTGTGAGCTTATTTATACTTTTCTTTTAAAAAGATAATGACTGAATAAAAGGAGTTAGTGGATACAGAAACAGAATTTTTTATTAGAGATAAAAATAATCTCGATGATTACCTTTATGAAATAGAAAGTTCTCATTTAAAGAAAGAAGCAGCTAACAATTTTGATTAATTAGATATGGTGTTTGTAATTGGAGATACTAATGTTAGGCCATGGTCTCCTTCTATGAGGAAGGTAAAATATTAGATAAATCTTTATAAATAATTAATGTTTTTTACTAGATTTTAACTTTGATGAGAATGTGCTTAAGAGTAAAGAAATATCTCTTTTCATCAGCTTGGGGTATGCAAGCTTTAGTATTTTTAAGTGCTTCAAATATGGAGAAAGTAATTAATTAAATAAATTTGAATAAAATGAGATACTTTGAAATGATAATAATATGAATGGTAGCTTATAAATATTTAAATATAAAATAGAATATTAATATTGTAAATGGTGCTGGTGATGGAGGAAAATTGAGTGACATTTAAACAACTAGCTCAGTAAAAATTAAATGGATTTATCTAACTTAATATCTAAAGATTTTATCCAACTTTTTAAGAGTTATTAATTATTAATTTTTGATAACTAGAATTTGAAGAGTATTAAACCTTCAGATTATTTTTTAGACAACACTACTGGAGATTTATATGGATTCAATTATGAGACAAATGAATGGATTCCTAAAGGTAACTGCGGCTTGCATTCAAGAAGATCTGCTCAAGAATTTCAATCTCTAGGAAAATTTATTTTAAAAGTATTTTCATTTTTTTATCTATTGGTAAAATAGTATATTATGTATTCAATTTTTCTGAAAGGCTCCAGTTTATAAACCAGATACAGAGCACAAAGAGAAATATAAGTTATATAAATCAAGAAAATATGAGGAAACATGCAGTAAATTACATCATTTCTAGAAAGTATTTTTAGGAAAAATTAAAATTGTTTAGGAATTAAAAAGATGCATATGCATCACTGGGCATTCTAAGGTTTGGATGACGAATTTATAATACCATTAAAAAATAACTGGGATGTACATACTTTTGCTTTCGTAAATCCGTCTAAGCATTTCAATGTTCTAGCAGATTCAGAAAGAGGTGCTATAGTAAAATAAATTAACAGCATGTTTGGATTTTAACTGATTCAATTTTTTTCAAAAGGTAATTGAAATGGAAAATATACTTGCAGTGTTGTTTGCAACTAATACTAAATACCCAAGCACCATATAAATTTTGAGAAATTTTATTTGGAATACTTTAAAGAAAATAAAATCTCAACAAGGGTAAAACGCTCCAAGTATATCATCATTTTAGTTCATCTAGAAAGAATCAACAATAGAAGAAACGCTTAGGAAACAAAAAGAAAAAGGGAAAAGAACTGCTCTAGTTTTACTCAATAAAAGAACTTAATAAATGGGGTTTCATTAAGTTGAAACAGGTAAAAATAAAATTGTAAAAATAAATAAATAAATTTTATTTATAATTTAGATGATAATAAAACATACACAAAAAGTGATGTCTTTTTGCATGTAGGATATTCAGCAAAGAGGTCTCATGTACCTCAATTTGTCTTTAACAATATGGTTAATGATAAAAAGGTAATTTCATATTTATTAACAACAAACAAAATAACACATATTTCATTTTATTGTAATTTGAAAATATATTCCATTAATTCTTTCTTCTTTCAAAGAATTTAAATTTAAGGTTTTTTTTGATATTTTGATTTTTAATTCGAATTTAAAGAACACTTTTGTGATTTTGAATAAATAATTTTTTTTCTCTAATCTTATGATTTTCAATTTTAATAAGATAATTTTGATTTTGATACCACTCTCTTTTGTTTTATAATTTCACATTACTCTAAATTAAACATTTCTTGTGGTTTTAAATCAATAATTTTTCTAATCTTGGCTTTTTTTGATTCTCATTTCAATCTGATTATTTAGAATAAATTTACAAACTTTTTATGAATTTTTCTTGTTTGCTTTTAAAACAAAAAGAACATTTTTATGATTTTAAAATAGTAAATTTGCGTCTAAGATTTTGATGATTATTGCTACAAAAGATTTTGAAATTATTTATCTAGGATTTCTCATTTCATATTAGAAATAAATGAATCAATTTTTCTAAATAAGCTGATTTGATTTGATACTTTATCCTAGATTTTGAATCTTACTAAAATTTCATATGAGAACTGAAAGAAATTGTTAAAAGCTTTCAATCAATTTAGATTTATTTTTGGTTTTAAATTTATTAAGAGAACATTTTATGGTTTTAAATTAATAAATTTTTCATATTTAGTTTTTGATTATGATGTCAGTATCATAATTCATCATAGAATACCTGATAAATTCTTATTTCATATTTGAATTAAATGAATCGTTTTTTTAATTAGATTTTTATTTTATTTTATAATATATCCAAGATTTTGAAATTATTTACCATACCTTAAAAATTTCACATTAAAAGTTAAGAAAATTTTTGCCATATTCAGTTTACAAATTTTCTTGAATTGGCAAAAGAATTAATCCTGACTTTGACACTTTAGTCAAAAGTTTTAATTCATCAAAAGATTTTATTTTGTTAATTTGCAACCATTAAATTGGTTACAGGATTAAGATAAAAGAAATCTCTTTATAAAAATAGTTAAAAATCAAAGAAGGATAGTTAAAAATGTCTTCAAATGATCCTGCTAATAATAAATTCTTTGATAATGAAGACTTTGATATTATAGATGAAAACCATAGTACAATTCTAAAGAATACGTAGACTTTTACAGATTTTTAGACAAAACCAAACGAAACTATCACAGACAGTAACTCTAAACCTTCTTAGAGCTAAAGAAAGTCTATGCAATTCAAAATATCACTGAAGAAGCAAGAATAGATGTACACATCAGGAGGAATTAGAAAATTTTTACATCCAACCATTTCTAATGAATTACTTGACTTTAACAAGTTATGGGTAATCAATATTTTATTAAATTATTTTAAGATGGATTTGAAAAAAAAAAACAATGAAGCAAAAAAGTAAATAAAGAAAGTGTATTTATAATTTTAAAAGAAGTAACTTTAGAATATAACTTTTTTTAATCAATAAGTGAATATTAATTTGATTAAATTATTTACTTTTTAAGACTCAAAATTAGAAAAGCTAGAACGAAATAAATTAAAATAGTGGATATTAATTTCACTACTTAAATACTTAAATAAAAGCATGAATTAATGTAATTATTACCAAAATGATTTCTACGTTTTACATTTCATCAAAGAACTTTTTTCTTACTAATTTAAGTAAATTGAAAAATACATAATTTAATAAAACTTACAATTTAAATCAGTTATGATAAGTGTAAAAATACTCTCAAATAATTGGGGATTTCTCAATTTTTAACAAAATATTTCAAGATTTGCAAAAATAATTTTAAGCTGTGGTCATCTTTTAAATTTAATAAAAAAATATTTGATAAAAAAGGTTCCTGGGAATTTATCGAGTCCAGATAATAACTTAAAGAGAGGTTTATTTGTTCCAAATTAAACAGGGTTTTCTTTTATGACAAGTAAATCAAGAAGGACAAACCAATCAAGAATGCATACAACTGAGTCATCCACTACTCTCACAAAAAGTAGAACTTAGAGAGGGAAAGATTTTGGTGAATTTGTAAGTTTGTTTTAATTTTATTTTAGTATTTTATACAGATTTTAAGAGAATAATATCTGATTTTATTTACTGTTTACCAAGAAAAAAGAAAAAAAGAAATCAATTGTTCATTCAATCATCTACTTTAATTCACAGTTTTTTCAAATAACCAAGAGTAAGTTATTAAATAATATACTTTAGTCAGTAAGCAAAATGAGATAATTTAAATTAAAGTTAATTTGATTAAATTTCCTAGTCTGTTTCTAGTAAAAATCATATTATTTAGTGCTACTGATGATTAATATTTGTTTAGACTGAATAACTTATTTTTCTTGAGAGAATAATATGTTTTTTAACAATTCACATTTAAAACATTCATGCTTGCTCATTTTATTTTATTTTTGTTAAATAATTTAAAAAGAAATCACTGTTTGTTGACTCTCCGTATGTTTCTCCTGATGAAATTTATAAGAAGGAAATTAAAGTAAATTAAAGAAGTACATTAAAAAAAGGAAAATAATTATTTTTTATTAGGAAAAGAATGAGAAAATAATAGGTGATAAAGATTTTAGAGTTGGAGCTGCTCATTATGACCACTACTCTATCTATAGAAACTAATCCGATTTCAACTCAGGATGTCCTCCAAGCAGTTATTTTAGACACTAATTCAGAGATTAAAATAAAACAAAATGGATAAATGAATAAAATTTTAAACTTATTTGAAAATGATGTCTTTTGGCATCTTAAATTTGGGCCAGTATTTTAATTGTAAATTTTATCTTTTATTAAGATAAATTATCTGAGCGTAATTAATAAATTGATCTAAGTTAATCTAATAGAGTAAATGATTTAATTATCATTCGATTTTCTGCGAATTGTTTTAGATTTTTAAAAAAAGAAAATGAATGATTAAGATTTTTTTGTTATTTTCAAGTAAAATAAATTTGACAACTAATTTATTTACAAATTTTATTAAAATTAAACGTTATTTCTTGGTAAATTTTAGAATATTGCTCCAAAATATAAAATATGGAGTAAAAAATTACAAAAAGACAATATACAAATGAAACTGTTTACTAAAAATTTCATCATTAAATGTAAACAATTTTTTTGGAGGTTTAAATAGGAAGCAAGTATTATTCTATAAGCAATAATATTGTAGTAATTGAGGGGCAAAATTTGATAATTTACATTTTTTATTTTTCCAAAAGATAAATCAAAAAAAAGACAGTGTAAATAAAAATCTTTACATTATTTTTTTTTTAATTTTTGGAATGAAATAAATTGTAAACAGACTCAAAAAAAAATTAGGAATTCTGTATGATTTTTTTTATTTATTTCTAAACGTTAATTAATACAAATAATTTAAAGTATAATAAGATAATACAATTTTAGTATCTAATAATCAGACTCATTTTATTTTGAGAATTTAAATTCCTTTTATGATAAGCTAAAAATTGAAAGCTTGTTTGCCAAGAAAAATAGCTCCTTTTTTTAAATGAAATAATGAAAGTATGGCCAAATAGAATTAATCTTTACTGAAACTCTATTTTTTTTGAGTTTATCATTTAATTTTAACACTTGAATTAATTTTAAAAATTCTATTAAAATAATAACAAGAAAAGTAGAAGAAATGAGGTAATCATTAATGAATGATTGAATGGAATCTATTAACTTTATTCATATAAAAATTTTATTCCATTTTCTTAAATAATGTACTCACTTTTTATCAAATTAATAATATTTACAAATGATCTCTATGCAATGAACAAGCAAGCAAGCAATCAATCAAGTCTGCAAGCTGAGATGAGTGATCTATTAATAAATAAATAAATAGATAGATCGATCGGGCAATTTGATGGAATGCTTGATTATTAGATAATTAATATTATTATTATGGTTTTTAAAAGGGAAAAAGTATTGAAAGTTTTCTTTATCAAACATTAAATTTGAATATTAAAATATAATAAAAAATAATAAAGAAAACAAAAGCCAAAGATTGATAATAATTATTAATTATTAAGTAAATAGAAGAAGAAGAAAAAGAATAAACAAGAAGAGATAAAAGAAGCCCATAGGTTTCACTCTAAAGTTCGTTCTTAAAAAAGAGAAGGTTTTTGTGCTTAAATACTAAAAGTGAAGCATAATGAATTTCTTAAGAGAAATAGTTTCAGGTCCTAAAAATAGGATGAAGGAGGATGGCTACAATTTAGATTTGACCTATGTCTGTCCAAGAGTCATTGCAATGAGTTATCCAGCATCAGGAGTGGAAAGCGTTTACAGAAATCCTATAGATAAAGTAATTTTTTGTGATGAAATTACAAAAAAGCGAATTAAGCACAAATAGCTTAGCAATTTTCCTAATTATATAAATGTAGATTAGACATCCCCTTATCTTTTTTTATATCGAAAAGGTGACCAAATTTATAAAGTCAAAGCACTAAAATAACTTTTTAGTTTTCAACTTAAGTGGTAGAATGTACAACTATGCTAAATTTGAAGACTAGGTAACATTGAATTAATTGTTTTATATCAAGAAATTAATTCAGTCAATCAGTTAGTTGCTCATTCAATCTCCTCGATTAGCAAATAAGTTGTATAAATGGATAATTAATTGCTCTCATTTTCTATGTAAAATCTATATATCTATCAAGCAAAAAAAAATAATCAAATTAATAAAGCAATCAATCAATAGATAAGCGAATAATTACTTTACATATATACACATATGCATACATGCATTAACCACTAGACATATATTGCTTGTTTCTTTAATTATTTGCTGTCTTGCTTACTTACTTACTGACTGAAATAATTTTTACAAAATAGTAAACAAAATAAGTTATTTCTTTTCTACTAAATAAACAAGGTATTAGATTTCTAATGGGAGGATCATCATTCCCCACCAATTCACACACTCTTTTTAATATGTTAAAAAATGCAAATGTTTTTAAAAGGTAATTGATTCATTTTTCAAGCAAAAAATTTTAGATTCCTTTTCTCTAAGCAAAATTGAAAGCAATAAATAGCAAGCATTCCAAATATTCTGCATCAAAATAGCAAATTTAGCATTTCATTAAGTTATTTTATCTATTTATAGCAAAAAAAGAAAATGTTTGCATTATTCATTGCCTTGCAGGTAAAGGAAGAACGGGGACTATTATTTGTTGCTTCTTGATTTATAGCGGTATAATTGACACTATTGAAGATGCCTTAAATTATTACTCTAAAAAAAGGTAAAATTACACAATTAATTTAGAAATAATGACTGATTTCAAAGCTGATTGATCCATAATAGATAAATAATTGCAATTAAATATTCTAAATTAAATTAGTCTAAATGCATTTAAGCTTATTATATATTTGACAAATAAATATTAGGTTTATTTAAGAAGGGTTTGGCGTAAATCAGCCTTGCTAGATTAGATATTTAGATTATTTTAACTAAATCCTTAAAAATAGAGAAACAAGTCCCATCTATCCCAAATTAGTTTATATAAAGAAAATAGTGTTTTATGGAAGACCCAATTTTAATACATAAAAAGGTTGTAGACCATATTTTGATATAGTTTATGTTAGAACAAAGTAGCTTATTTTTTCTACCAAAAAAGCTTACTCAGATGCTCCTAAATTTCTTGAGGGTGATTCTTTTGAATTCGAGTTTGAATAGCAAGTAGCATTGTGTGGCGATCTCCTCATTAGAATAAAGCATAATGGTTATTATAAAAACTAAAAAATTGCAAGAATATCATTAAATACTAGCTTTGTTCCTGATGATAACATCAAGTAATTATTTTATCATTTTTAGGCAATTTCATTAGCAAAAATTGTAAAAAGCAAAAAATAAAAATATTAATAAATAAATGTATATATAATAAGTCAATAAATTTTTAAAGTAAATGCATAAAATACCAAAAATCTAAAAATGAATAAGTGTATCTTTAATTAAGGAAGGTAAAATTCACTCAAAAAGAATTATTCTGAAAAAATAAAGTTGGAAGAAAAAAGAAATTTAAGTGATTTTATTTATATCAAAACAAATTGTTCTTCTGAAAAAATCAATCTATAATTGATTTATTTATTGTAATGTGCAAAGTGTAAAAATGATTAAACCAAAAAGAAAAATTAGCTTAAAATAAATAAGCAAGTAACAACTAAAATTCTTGAAATTTGTGATTGATTGATTGATTGATTAATTGTTTTATTGTTAATTTGCTGAATTTGAGTGAATTATTCGCTACTTAGAATTTAATTAACAAATTTATTGGGACAAATGTATGTAACTGAGTTCGAATCTAAATATCCTTGATTTACATTCTTTACTAATTGAAATATAAAAGAATAATCTGACCATTTAGATGGAAATTAACCCCAGATTTACAAGCTAGTGTAACCAGCAAAAAAATATTCTTAATCAGGATTATCTTCTACTTTTATCAAATTAACAAAATAAATCAATCCACTAATCAATCAATAAAAATCAAGCAAACAAATCAATTCATTTCTATAGTGTAAGCAATATAAAGCAAAAGAAAATTTCAAAAGTAAGAAATAAATGCAAATGCTAGGTTAATTAAAAGAGATAGTTTATATGTATAATTTTAGTGCAAAGAATAGTTGCTTTTTACACTTTTTCATTTACTAAAAATAAATTTTTAAATCACCATTTTAAAGCAATAATAAAAATAATAGGATATTGAGATTTAAACTTGATGAATTGTCTCCAAGCAATTTATCAAAAGATTCCAGATTTCCAAAAACATTCACTATAGAGGTATCAATTTTTCTTTTTTAAGTAGTCTTAAATCTCAAAATTATTTTATATTTTTAAAGATACATTTTGGACAATTTTGTAACTGTACAAGATTCACTCCTTTTAAAGAAAAATGCAAGATATGTAGTCCATAAATATAAAAAGAAAGAGAGTATTGGGAGATCATGCATCGCATATTAAAAAACTATTACCCTCTTGATAAGCAAGATTAAAGAAGTATGTTATTTGGAAACCCTTCTTCTGATGATATTGAATAGGTGTTGTAAAATAAATCAGCAGAAAAATAATGTAAAATTTGCTTTGAATTTACTTAAATATTAATACTTTTTTTTTTACAGATTAGAGTAATACATTTAAGTTTGATAGTTAACAAGACAAGTTTGTACAAGAGGGTGATATTTAAAAGAAAGATAGCAATAAACAAAATTCAGATTAAGAAGAAGTGAAGGAAGCATGTTCTCCTACAAAACAATTAAATTAAAACTTTTGTTTTGAACCATAAAATAATAATGATGAAGATGAAATAGTTTCCCCTATCAAAATAAGAAAGAGATCTGATGTCAGACACAACTTCTACTCAGAAGATTAAGCTTTTTCTAATAAGAAGATTTAAAAAAATTAAATCAGAATCAACACATCCTAGAACATAACTTATAATAAAGAAAATGTAAAGACTTATTCCAATAAATTGTTAAATAGATAGTAAGAATATTTCTAAATCAATTAATAGGTTTCAAATTAAAATGAATTAGAGATAGACAATTAGCAGGGTAATAATGAAGATAATGATGACTGTGATAATGATGAAATTAATGATATTCCTGAAGGGCCTCCATCCCCATTAAGTCCTAAAAATTCATATGCAAATAAAAATGAAAACGATACAGATATAGATTCCCCCTATGAAGATTCTCACCCTAATCTCCCTAAAAACTCTTAAAACTTCAGCTAATTTTCAAAGGGATTCAAATAAACATCTAACTTATTGCTCTTCGATAAAGATTCCTTTGATGATTTGCACAATGATTCAGATGACCCTGCACCACAAAAACCATTCTCAGGTGATAAAATTTTTGTAAATAATATGAAACATCAATGAGAATGTTAAAATACCTACGAAAATTAATCGAAGTAATCTAGTGAGCTAATAATTAAAAAACCAATAATGAATATATAATACATTCAAATAAAGAAATAAACAAACAAATGAAGCAAAAAAAATTCATCAACAGAGCAATTAGACAATTTATTTGAGAAAAATAAATTAAAATTGAATTAAATCACTGCAATTTGCTACAAATTTAAGTTATTTAGTTAAAATAAATTATTATAAACAAACAAACAACTTTAATTTACTAATAAACATATCCAAAACCACTTAACCATTTATTTTAGTTAGTTACACTATGAAGCAGCTAAAGTACATTAACAAATATAATAGATTAAAAGATAGTCGTAGCATTAAATCTCATCAACCAAGCAGTCAGTCTTCCTAATTTAGAATTATTTATTTAAAATTTTTTGAATTTCAACTTAGCTAGCTACTGCTAAAATGACTAAGCCTATATTAATGTACCTCTTTCGTTTCCAAGATCTTTAGAATGATAAACTTAGTTTATGATCAAACAAGCTATCTGTTTCAAGTCTAAGAAGCAAACTATTGAAGAAGCATTTTTATTGGAATTCATAAAAAAAGGATAAAATAATAATAAGGTTTTAATTCAAAATTTAAAATATATCAACTTCTTTACCTAAAAAATTAAATAAACAAACAAACAGATAAAAAGATCAAAAAACTGATTATCTGATATTATTTTAAAGCATTCTTTTTGAATTTTTTGAATACTATGGTGAATTTTCACTGATCTAAACTATCTATCTATCTATCTATCTATCTATCTATCCATCTCTCTAACTAAACGATTCGACTTTATATAAACCAAAAACTTATATTTCAATAAATAATTTTCTAATAAATTAAAAAATATGGTATAATCATAGTCAATCTTCTACTGTTTATCTTTCCATTTATGTCTTTCTATTAAAAATATTAAATTCCTACTTAACTTTTCTTCATCCTTCTTTTATCATCTCATCCCTAATTATTTTTTGTAAATTAAACCATTAAGTTAATACTGGAATGATTGATTCTTTCTTTTAATGTTGATTTTCTTCAATTAACATAATGATATTTTAATCCTTGATAATTTTAATTATTTTCATAAAAATTTTTTTGCTTTTTAATTTTTTTAAAAAAGAAATTTTACAGCTTTATTTTTTTAAAAAATAAGATATATATGATTAATTATCTCAAATATAAATACCTTAATCATTCTATTTAAGAATGGGGAAGAAATAATTTTTTTGGTAAGTTCTCCTCCTATTATATTTTTTAAAAATTAATACACAAAAAATATCTATTAATATGTTTAGTAAAATTAATTACAATGTATTCTTGATTTTTTAAGGATTCTAAATAATTTTAATGAAGTTATTTTTTAAGATATAATTTATAAAATAATCTATAATATGATTTTTAGATTAATATGCCAATAAAAAAGACTAAGTTAAATCAGAATCAATATCTCTTTGTTGGTTATTATTTTAATAATAGTTTTAAGAAATAATAAAAATAATAATAGTAGTAGTAATAGTAGTAATATGAATAGTAATTAGGTACTTATTTCCTAATTTTTAATATAAAAAAAGGAGGGAAAAGTATTGATTATAAATAAAGTATTAGAAATCAAAAATAAATCAATAAAATTAATATTTTTGGTATATCTTATATTAAAATTTGAATTTTGTAAATTTATAATTAAAAAAGTATTATTGACTTGATTGCTTTCTTGTTTATTGATCAAGATTATTAATTAATAAACCAATAATTTAATTTCACAACTAGCTCAATAGATAAATAGATAGATTCTTTTAAGGTCTATAAAAAGATATACATAAAATAATTTATTTCTTTTTCTCTTAACACAAGCATTAAATGAAATTAAATAACTATCTTGTTTAGATGTAAAAATCAACTCCTCTTAATAGTGTATAGCATAGTATATCGCATGAAGGTTCTTCAAAAGTAAATTAGATTAATAAATCTGCCATTGATGATAATTGCAAAACAAATGAAACTTAAACATTGGCAGATAATACTAAAAAGCTATAAAAAAATATTTCTATTTGTTCACAATCACCTGGAAGCAATTAAGCGAACTTTCTTAGTACTCAAAATGATATGAATTCTATTTAATCTTTTAGGGATAGAGCATAATTATAACAGTAGTCAGTTTTACTTGCAAATCAAAATAATAAGCTCACTCCAACCAGAAACAACCAAAATTTAAAAACAATCCCTTCACCCAAAAATTAGAATTTGATAGCTGCTTGCACAAATAAATAAAAACCATAAAATATCTAAAATAGCATGTAGAGCCACATTTAATAATCTCCTCTATAAATGACTTCTCCTCCTCAGAAGCTTTTAGATGAAAGATAAAAATCATGCACTAAAAATATCAACTAAAAGCTGAAAATAAATGAATTAACTCATTCATAAAGCTAATTAATGTTTAATTCTCAAGAATAGTCTAAAAATGTAAAAAGCGATCAACATGTCTAATAGACTGCTGATTAATAAAACTTAAAAATAAATTCAAGCTCTTCTGAACCTTATAAAAATGTGTAAACTTCTAAAATGCAGAATATCCCTTCTACTTCTGTTTTAAAGGAGTTTATTGATGGTATAAATAAACAAAAAAATATCAACAGCAGCAATTCAGGATAGCTTAAAACATTTTAAACAACTTAAATTATTAATACATCAAAAAGTATTAATTAAAGTCAAACTCAAAATAAATCAAAATCACCTCAAGGATTAAAGAAATAAAATCCCCTCCAATATGGCATTTTATAGTAAATAACTAAAAAATCTTTAGGTAGTGGTAAACTAAATACTGCTGGGAATTTGACCTAATAAAAATATTAAATATGTATTGATACAAATGAATAAAGTAATAATCTAAATTCTAATAGTTAAGGTTATTTAGATTAATAGATTTCTTCGTAGGGTCTTCTCAGTTAAAAAAATGCTAAGAAAAACCTTAATAGTATAGTTTCACCAACAACAAGTATAGCAAATACTTATAAGGTTTAAGTGAAAAATAAGAGCTAAGATGTTAGTTAAACAGCATAGAATTAGAAACTAATTTAATAAATGAGATAGTCAAAAGTGAATACATCATCTTAAAATCTTTATGAAAGTTAGAGACAACAAAAAATATAATGCTAATCGATGTTTATAAATAATAACGAAAATAAAAATAAAAATAAAATTAATTTATCTTAACCTGATTTAGATACTTTAGATTCAGAGGCAATAGCTCATTACACTGATTTAATTACTCTTTAAACTCAAGAGTTAAAGGAAGATCAATCTTTTACCCCTGATCAATAAAAGAGCTTAAATTAACTCTCAAATGTTTTAAATAGCAATTTAAGTAATAATTTAAAAGATTCTTTGATAAGAAATCAATAGAAAAATGTTAAAAAGTCATTTGAAGATAAGAAAAAATCATAAAGCTAAGAATTTAAATCAAGCAGATAATATACCAACAACAAATCTGAATCAAGTGAATAAATTTTAAAATCTCAAGAAAGTTTGAGAATTTAACTAGGATCTATCAAGCCAGGGGAATAACAAGAAACAAGTTTAGAATGCAATGAAGAGTTTGAATACAATAACTTCATTCAAAATAATATCATGTTGATGAAGAAAAATAATTTAAGTAAATAAAAAGACAACAATTAATTTGTTCTTTAATCTTTCACTGAAAGTCTCTAGTCTTCTTAAGACACAAGAAGAAATATCTTAGATAACAATTTTCATCTCAATGCAATTGATAATTAAATGAACTGCAGAAATGATAATTGCATCAACCATTAAACTAAAAAGGTAATTCTTCAAATTATTTCTATAAATTTCTAAAAAATTATTTGCATTAATTTAGGGAAAATACCACATTGAACAAGAGAGTCTAAATTCAAATAATTAAAATTTAAAATCTTATTGCTCTAAATGTGCTATTGAATTAGTTAGTTAGGGTATTAAAGTTATCGAAAATGAATCGATTACAAAAAAGAATGTAATTGAAACATTTTTAGTGAATTTGAGAAGTGGAGTAAATGATTTATTGAATAACACTTTAAAGTTGATAGATGAAAAGGACAATACTTTGAATAAGAATTATTAAAATTAATTTCACAAACTTAATAACTTTTATGATGAATGTATCAGTCTTTTCAATTAATTTAGATCAGAAGACTTGCAAAAACTTATTGATTCTTAAAACTAAATACAAGAAATATACAACGAAAGAAGAAATATCATTCGCTCCCATATTATTGATGTAGAAAATATGAATAAAGATATTTCAACTAATATTGATTAGATTATCCATAATATAAAACTTGGTCCATTTCAAGAAATAATAAATTAATATCAAGATAAATGTAATGAATTCATAAATTATTGTGAATAAACTAATCAAATACAAATTAATTTCTTAAAATACAACAGTGAAAACAATAAACAAAATATTCAATCCTTAAGAAACGTCTTTGAAACAATGAGAAAAACAAACTTTTATGAGCAGTCTAGTTTAATTGAAAATATTTAGCCATTCTAAAATGAAAACTCATAAAAACTAGAATAATTTATCACAGAAGATAGTGCCAAAAAGTCAAACAAAAAACAAGATTCTGCCAAATTAAAAAATCAATTATATGTTTCTTTTGACAATAGAGAACTTTTCTTCTAAGCAGCTAAAATAGCTAGTGCAAAAAAATAAAATTAAATAGATGAAGACCCTCATTTCTAATAATTTGATAAAAATGAATGCCAAATTTCTAACAATTTCTCAAATAATAATGACCATACCTCTGAACAAAATCATCTTAATCAACAAATGAACTGGCAGTAAAATATTAATTAATTCAATGAGCAACAATATAATATAAATTAAAATATTTGTGATGCTGATTAATAAAGCAACCTCAACTTTGATGACAATACTCCTAATCCTACTTTTGGAAAAAGAGATCATCTTCATACCCCTTAACTGCATGATATAAAAAATTAATTTTAAAATGAATAACTTCAATAAATTAGAAATTAATTTATGAACCATAAATTAATGAATAAAAATAATTTTTAATCTTTGTCTGAAGCAAGATTAAACTAAATTTAAGTAGATTTTTTGAACAAGCATATAGAATCAAATTTATAGAAAAGCTCGAATTAATTAAACACTTCTCCAGATCATTATCAAAATAAAAATAATTAAGCACATATCTAAGATATTTTTAGTAATCAACAAAGCAGTAAAAATAATGGTCATAAAGTATCCCAAAGCAGTGGAAATATTCTTAATTTTGTGAGATAATAAAATGAATAATAATTAACAAATAATTATCTTGCGGATAAAAAATACAAGTAGCACTAACCTTTACAGTCAATAGATGAAGATATCCAAAATATTGAATTCAACAGTGCTTAAAAGAGCTCAAAAAATAACAATTTAAATAATAGCAATCTCACTTCTGGAAGCACTTACATTTCAACCTCTAAAAAATAAAAAAATTAAATTTAAGAAAACAGTAAAGCTGATCCATAATACTATCTATCTAATAGAGACACTGTCAATATAAATTCCTTCATAGACAACTATAATTTGATAGCTGAAGAATTTAGATCTGTAAACAATAATTAATCATTTACATAGAATCCCTCTGCATCTAATTTTTTTACTGGTTAATCTACTTGCACAAATGGCTAAGAAAGTTCTTAAAATGCAAATAAGCACCAGTCATAGCAAAATAATTAAGGTTTCGTGAGTTAATCTAATACATAATTCAATGTAAAATAAGAAATATAAAATTCTTCTAACTCTAAATATGACAAATAACTTAATGAATAGTAAAGATCAGCAAAAAATTTAAACAATTTTAAACCATTAACTTTGCTTCCTAGTTTTATGAATGAAGACTATGATTCAAACAGATATTAAGATTCAAATAGAGCAGAAATTGCTTCTAATGATAGAAATAAAGACTCATTTAGAAGCTACTCTAATAATAAATTAGGTGAAAACTCTAGCAATCAAAGATCAATCAAGTATATTGATTATTTTAATAACAATTAAGAAAGTTTGAATAGAGTTGAGTCTTTCCAACTAGAGAGTTAAGATAATAAGAAATCTCCAATTAATTCTACAAAAAAGAATTAGTATTCATAGAATTCACAAGGTAGTTCTAAGAGGCCTCCAGCTCCCTCTCCATCTTATAAAATCAATAAATAATCTTCTCCTCCTTAAGTAGCCTCATTTGATTAATTACAATAAAGTAAATATAAGGAAATAGAATAAAATTTTGACAATTTGTAAATGAAAAACTCATCAGAATTCTCAACAGGAAAAAAGAAAAAATGCTATGATTTGCATCTTAATCTATCTTCCATGAACAAAAACTAAAATTTTGCTGAAAATGAATAGAGAGGAGGATATGAAAATGATTTTGGTATTGAAACTGAGATAAAACAAATAAATTACTCAGATAATTTTAATGAAAATCCCTATGAGAACCAAAATTAATTCTAGAACTAATTAAATTAATTAGATCAAGATACTATTATTAATTTGATGGCTAAAGCTTAAAATCAATTTAATATATCCCAGCAACAACAGTTAAGATCTAACTTTTAATAGAATTAAAATAAATAATTATTTGAAAACAAGAATGAATTAAATACTAGTTAACAAGATAATTATTCCCTTCAAATGTCAGAAACTATAGAAAAAAATGATGTTGAGTAGAGCTATAACTGTATGCTTTCCATGCAATACTAAGAGTCGGATCATGATAGCTAATCTTAAAGTATTGTTGGTATTGCCTCAAAATACTCTTAAGATAACAGATAAATAAAGGAAACTTAAAATATTGAAAAATAAGATAAAAATAATAATTCTCAGGGAATTTTAGCTGATTCTTTTGATAGAAATATTTCAGTTACTTAAATTTAACTTGCAGATAATGACCAATAAAAATATTTTTCTTCTTCATTCCAACAAAAATAAGAACATAATTTTGCAGATTCTATGAACTCTTAAAATCAAAATTTAGCAACTAAAAGTTAATTTTTCTACTCACCATAATTCAAAGAAGATACCCCTAATTTGTCAGATTGATTAAATATCCTTAATAATTAAATCCATTAACATAAAGAGTTTATTTATTTGAATTTAGTTAATTTTTTTTATAATTAAAGTTTATTTATATTAACACATATATATTCTCTCTCTTTTTGTAAATATTTTCAAATTAAATTCATTTTCTTCTATACACATACCATCAAAAAAAATTTACCAAATATTTTCATAAAAAAAAATAGTAACACTAAAAAGTTTAATCTGTGAAGGTTTAATTTCAAAATTCTTTAAAAAGTATTTTTTTATGATCAAAATTTGAAAAATGAATTTGATTAAAAATGAAAAAAAAAAAATCAAATGGAGGAGATAAATAAAGTTTTATCTTTTGTAAATTTATTTGATAACAAATAATAATTCTTTTGATCAAACAACTTTAATTTTAGATTTTTTTAAACAATTAATGTCAATTATGTTTGTTTTTTATTTTAAAATATCTTTAAAGATATGTTTACTGAATTAGTTAGTAAATTGAAATGATTTAACAATAATATAGAATATTAAAAAAGTAAAAATGTTTTTGTTCAAAATATTATTGAAATATTTAAAATATTTATTATATTTGAATTAAATATTTTTGCTACATAATTTAATTAAATTTGAGGTAGGAAGATTTGCCTATTAAAAAATAGATATTTTTGTAAGCGGATATTTGGTTATTTTCGTATTGATTGATAGGTGATATAGTGACTTACTTAATAAACTGAAATAAAAGGATTTTTATATGATGAAAAATTAATTACTAACATTTATATGGATTTATAATATAATGTCTGATATTTATTTATTATAATTATTTGATTAAGCAGTAGCCAATATCTGTGAGATAAAAGAGCAATGTTAATATTTAAAATATATTTAGAAATGGTAAATAGAGCGGAGAAGAGTTAATTAATGATAACATGAAATGATAGAGAAATCAAGGTTTATATTGATAAGAATGAAGAAAAAAAAAGAGTCACAGGGAGGATTAGAAAGAAAAAATATATGGAATTAGATTAAAATCAACAAAATACATAAAAATTTCTTAATAGAAAAATAGAGAAAATATTAACTCCAAAAGGATGATAAGTACAACAAACGAATATACAAAAAGGATAGCATTGGATAGTAATAATCTATTCAAGTATAAGGCACCAAGATAGGCACAACACGAAGAAGGCGATGGAATGAATGGTAGAATATGATAGATTTATTTAGTCATATTTTGAACTGACTCAATTTACCAAGTTTTATATAATCATCATATATATCATCATCATGTGTGTGATTATTATTCATTGATATCAATCCTGATATTTTTATGTGAAATTCTGTGAGATATCTCTAATTGGTCATTTATCTTATTTTTTTTAAATATGATAAAAGCAGAAATACTAAGCTCACCTTCAGGAGGTGACGAGAGTCAAGAATAAAGCTTAATCATTGATCAAAACTTAAAGAATCTCAAGCAGACTACAGATAAAAAAAGTAAGAATCTGAATCAGACATAGGAATACATTAGCAATAATTTGAAAAAGGGCAAAAAATCATTAACTAGTTCATCACAATCAGCATTAATTTGTAAAACTGGTGAATAGCATGGTAAAGTGAATTAACTAAATGATGAAGAGCCATTGTTTTAGGAAGAAATCGAAGAAGATGATATGAAAACTAATCCTCGTGAGATATATAGAATGAATAATTAGCATAACTAAAACCGTTTAAATTAAATTAGAGCTAAAGAAATAAATAAAAGAATTAGCATATAAAGCGAATCAACTCCAGCTTTGGGAGGCTATGTTTAAGATTAGGAGATAGATGAGCTTGAGAATGAGTTGATGGAGGAAATAGAAATGTAAAATTAGCAAGAGAATTAAGATGTAGAAGATGAAGATAATTAGGAAGAAGATGATGATGATAATAATGATTAAGAGGAAGATGACGAAGAAGAAGATGATGGAGATGAAGAAATTTAAGAAGAGGATGATGAGGCCTTAGCAGAAGAAGAAGAAATTGATGAATTTTCAGATTAAGAAGATTAGTCACTTGAAGAATCTATTTCTAAAAAAAAAGGATAAAATACCAGTGTAATTTATTTCTTGGTTTTCATTTGCATGTGTTCTTTATGTGTTTTGCGTAGCAATTCACTCTACTTATCATTCATCAATATATTAGCTTTATAACTTCAAATAAAAATCTTACTATATATTGATTGCTTAATTTATCAATTCTCATTTAGACAATCAATCAATCTAACAAACAAACAAATCTTCTTTTGATTGCTATCATCATTTGCAGACAACAAACTTAATAAACCTATTAATTCTATAGTCATTTTTATTTATTTATTTTCAAAAAAGACCAATAATGCCAAATCAACACCAGCGAAAGCCACAAAGAGTTCCCGCAAGCATAGCAAAAAGCCAGGTAATAATAGAAAATAATTTTTATTCACACTTAAGTATATTATTTAAAAAAGTTTATTTAAAAACTTAGATTTTTTACTAGTTTCATCAAAAAATTAATAAAAATTTAACAAATAGGTAGAAAAGGTCATTAAGGAAGAGGCAAGAATAGCGAAGCAAGGAATCAAAATTCAACTCAAGCAGCATAAGCTCACAGCAGTAAAAGATGCTACAATCAATTTTGCAAATTTCCATACAAAGGAGACCTAAAAAGAGTAAAAATAAAATTCACAAGTGAATATGTTCATCTCTGTCAAAAATGTACAGATAGATTCAAGAGTAAATGCTTTTGTCTATATTGCGGATAGGTCTATTACGATTCTAATGAAGGAGATGGAAAAGTATGGATCCAATGTGAAGACTGCCAATTTTGGGTAAATATTATTACTTAAATCCATCATTCATCTTTAGTTTTGTGACTGTTTTCAGTTTGCTTGTTATTCTAAATAATAACTATAAATTTTTTCCTTCCTTTGGATATAGAAGACAAGAGTGCCAAATACCCTTAAACAAAACCAAACAAATTATTTTTTAAATGAAATTAGTCTAATATTCCACATACTAAACAAAAAAAGCAATCAAAAACTCTATTAAGTAAATCCTCTTTTCAAAAATTTAGTAGAAAATGAAGGACTGATTTCTGTTTTTTTTAATAAAAAATCAAAAAAATATCTCCCCACTTTTTTATTAATCATTTAATTTAGGCTAATCAATTAAACTCAAAATCTCCTTTGGCCAGCTCTTCTCAATAAAACAAACAAGCAAATAAATAAATAGCAAATTTAATATTTTTATCAACATATCAATTTCAAAAATTTAAATTTTACAATCAATCAATCAATCAAATAAATAAACAAATTTAATTTATTTTAATCAAAACAATTCTAAGATTTAAAATTTTTAAGATTTAGATAAAAATTTTAATTTTGTAAATCTTAAAAATTTTAATTTTACCAAATTAAATAAATAAATAATTTATTATTAACTTTATTAGTTACATCAAGAATGTGAAAAAGATAATGGACTCTCGGACATTGATAACTTGATAGAGGATGATTCTTATAAATTTTATTGCATGAGATGTAGAGACAAGAACAAACCTCAATAAGATAAATTGCAATTAAATATACTAAAAGCAAAGAAACAAATAGAAAAAACATTCTAAGCTTAGAATGGAGGAGTATACTTAGAATCTAACAATTCAAACAACCTATCAAATGCTCCAAACAGCCCTTCTCAATAAAAATAGGGTAAAAGACAGTATAAAAAATACTAATAAAAAGAAAAATCTTCAAATAATATTTAAAAAAGTAAAGGAAAAGTTTCTCTTGCTTCCCTATAAAAACAACTAAATAAACCAATATTTGCTCCTAAACCTGACCAAACTGATAATTTCAAAAACTAAAATTAAAATACAATAAATATAGCAATACCAAATGCTAGTCTAAATGAATAGAACACAACTGAACCAAAAAAATTAAAAAAAATATGCACAGAAGATTAAAAACATAGTTCTTTTAACTAGCAATTAACAAACATCAAACCATCTCCTTAATAGCAAAATTCCGTTAACAATTAAAATGTTTAGAATTCATCTGATTTTTATAGTGCATCTCTTTTCCTTAAAGCAAAAAAACAACTTCAACAACAACAATAACAATCTTCTATACAATAGCATAACTCCCTTTCTCCATTTCCTCAATGCAAAGGTGATTACAATAATAATATTTTTAATGATGTGACCATTGGGCCACTTGAAACACAAACAAGCCATGATATTAGCAACATACAAAACAACAATCCATATTCTCATCACTAGAGACAACGTAAAGAAGACCAGATGAATTATGTAGAGCTTCCCTATAAAAAGTAAACAGCAAAAGAAAACACAACTAAAAGATTCTACTATCATTACTCTGTTCTCCAAGAATTGCTCACTCCATTAAGTAATAAATGATTTCATAATTCTTATTTTGGTATTTGTTTCAATTATCACCAGATTTAATCTGCAGTTATAAAAATTTGGTGAGATTTAAAATAATTAATGTATTTTTTTAATCAAATTCTTTCCAAATCATATTTCTTTTCTCAAGAAAATCTTAAAATAAATTCTGACATTTCAATTTCTTTTAAGGCATTTTATGTTCCTTTTTGTTCAAGAAAAAAAACTTTTTTATAAACATTTTACAAAACAAATAATGAATTGGAAAGAAAGAAGATCAAAATTATCTTTTTTTAAATAAATGAAATAATTATAATATAATTAAATCTAGGTATTTCAATGACTCTCACTTAAGAAGATATTAATGAAGATTTATAAATTTTAAGAAGCTTAATAGTTGAAAAGAAAATAGGAAATGAAGACAATTAATCTTCATAATTAAATTCTCATATTGAAGAGTCTTAAGCAAATTTCTCCTCAAGTTCTTAGTATGATTCTATGAACATGAAATCCTCTCCATAATAATTGAAAGGAATCACCGATTTTTTAAATATGACACCAGTTAAAAGAAAGAATTTTAATAGTGATCAGAATAAATTAGGAAATACAAACAGCCCTATAGTTTAATAACACTGAGCTGAGTAATTAACTGTTAAAAAATAACAATCAGAATAATATCTATGATTTAATTAATTTTATTTATTTGATAAAGTGATCTATAAATCACTCACTTAATCAGTCACTTATTAAAAAAAAAAGTAATTTTTGGAGAATTTATTTTTCTTTTCTCTCAATACTATTAGAAAATATAGTAATATAAATTATTTTAAAATAACCTCAATCATTCATACATAAAATAAATATTAAAAAATAATAATAATAACAATATCATACAAGTTATGATGGAAAGCTAATCAAGTGAAAAAAGTAGACCTATATTAACAAAACACCTAAATAGATATACAATATTTTATCATTTATATACGTACGTACTAATCTTTGAACCATCTGAGAATTTATTATTATAAATCCATTTGAAACAGTTAAAATAATGACTATTCATTCTGCAAAAATGAGAATAAAATTGTAATCTTTCTACTGCTATTTTTTTTAGTTTATTTAATAATCTATCTTTGAATTGAAACATTCCAAAAAGAAAATGATTGGCTAATAATCTTCACTTAATTAAAGTGTCTCATTTTGTATGTAGCACAAAGATTTAACAAAAATAGTAAGAAGCTCAGCATTATATTTATATATATAATTATACTAATTAATTATTTTTTCAACACTAAACCTTAAATTGTATTTTTATTTCTTATATGTTAAGTATTTATTTTGATTATTATTATTATCATTTTTATTAATTTTGTAATTACTTAATATACTTCATATTTTTTACTTTTAATTCTTTAGCTTATAACTTATTTATCTTCTTAACTAATTATTTCAACATTAAACATTATTTTTTCTAAATACCAATATTTTTTAAATGAATAAAAAAAATAAATCATTTTTCCAACATACTAAAATTATAAAATAAACTAAAAATTTCAACTAACCAGCAATAATAAGTCTAATTTTTTAATGAGGGAATACTAAATTTTTATATCATCATTTTCATAACCAACATAGTGATTCCAAAATAACTAGATTTATGAATTTGATTTTGTTAAAAACAGAATAAATTTGCTTCTTTTTTAACTTCTAAAAAAGATTTGAAATAGAATTAGTATCCTTATTTAATTAAGTAAAACTTAATTCTGAAAAATCTTTAATTTAAATAAAGAAAAAAATAATAATAATTTTTTGAAAAAATGTTCTCCTTAAATCACCTTAAATTAAAATATTTCTCCTGAATTAAAATAAAATGTTAAGTTGAAATATTACATTCGAAAAAAAAAACAAATATTATTTAAAAATTAATAAGCTAAATTAGTCGAAAATAAAAAATTTTATAATTTTGTTTATAAATTAATTAATTAAATACTTATTTTTTATTTAATTTAAAGAGAAACATATCAATTAAATTCGAATAGATTTTTGAATGATATTTATTTATTAGCGCTTTTATTGCTTTTTAATTATTTCCAAAGTATTTTTGCTGTTAAAGTATGTAAGAGTTGATTAAGTAAACATAATATAATATTATTTTAAAAGAGTTGTTTTAAACTTAAAAAATATAAAGTATTTGAATAAATTTAGAAATGAAATAGTAGTTAGAACAAATAAAATAACCAAAAAAAATGAATGATCAAATTTACTATTTTACACTTTGCTTATTGGTTAAATTTAATAAGATTTAGTTAAGTAAGAAAGTAGTATTAATGCTAATTTATTATTTGAGATATTTAAAGTTCTCATCAACTGAAGGTATTTAATGAGGAAGATCAATTAAATAAAATTTTTGATAATTATTATTTGTAAAGTTCTAAACGGTAAATTATTTCTTTCACAGCCATTGAAAAAAGTATATATTTTTGCATATAAGAAAGAAGAAAAAAATTAAAATTGCTTTTATTCTTCTTTCAATAAGTAATTAAGATACATACTCATTATACAAGCTATATTCACTTACTTATTTAAGAAGAAGACTTATACAAATAGCAAGAAATCATAAAATAGATTTATGAAGCAAGAATTTATATATGATTATTTAATTCCAACAACCATTTTGGAAAGGAAAAAGTAACAAATATTTATTAATTTACTTATTGGAATATTATCCATCATATTCATTTTTTAACATATCTTTTTTACTCAAAAATAATAAACAAATAAATATAAAATTTAATTAGAGATTACTTCAGACACTAAAAAAAGTTAGATGAGATTAAGGTAGGAAGAGCAAGAAAGAATATTAGCTTTTTTCAATCAGAAGATGTTAAGCAAAACCAAAAGATAAAGAAAAATAGCTTCTATTATAGGTAACAGGAGCAACAATTGAACTTATACAAAGAGAATACAAAAATGTTCTTTAAGCTGCTTAATATTAGCACAAATAGCAATTTTAGTACTATTCCTCAAGTAGGAGCAAATGGAGGCTAGCTTTCTGCTCAAAACAAATCACAATAAAAGATAAATGCTAAAGATTTTTCATTAAATAGTGAGATTTTAGTTGATTTATAAAATTTTGAAAAACAAAGTTAATTACAATAAGTTGTAGAAGTTTAAACAAATAGCAGGGCTAATTCTGCTGAAAATGCAAGTGTAACTGTACCAGGTCCTCAAAGACAATCTCTAACTACCTAACATAGAAAAGTAAACATATATTTGGTTTGCCAACAACTCTTAAAATTAAATTTGTTTTGTTTTACTTATTAGTAGATAAATTAATTTGGTAGTTTGATTGATACAACCAACAAATTTTTATTATCTTAATATTATTTTAAACACTTTATTTTATTAATATTCAATTTAGAGAAATTCAGTTAGCCCCACAAATCAAACTCATGCCAGTTCAGTGTTATAGCCAATTCCAGGATAGATACAAGTATCAGCAAAGTAGACTGATTTTTTAGATAAAATTTACAAAGAAAATTTATAGCTGCATCAGAGATTATTGGAAATGTAACCAATTCACAAACCATTATTTGTTTTATTAGGTTCTTTATTTTTTGGTGAATAAAAAATTATTTTAAAAGGGATTCAGTGCTTAATAAAAAGAATTTTGATAAATTTCATAACAAATAGTAAGAATATAAAAGTAGATTGTCTAAGTTTTAAGTTGATCTATCTACCAATAAAGTTAAAATGAAGTAAACTCATTTCCTTCAAATTTGTATTTTAGTTTTATATTTTTATTAAATAATAAACTTTTAAAAGATGTAGCTCTTTCGTTGATAGATTTGCAACTAATTCTTCATTAAATGTAATTTCATTTATTTAAATATGCTTTCTCTAATTTTATTTTTTCAAACAGAAAAGCAGGGAGGATCTTATTAAGAAAAAAGATGGTAGACAATCTTCTTCATCTAAATATGATTAAGATTAACAATAATAACAACAACAACCACAAAAAGAAGAAAATAACACTGAAAAATAGAATAACTCTAAAATAAAAAACAATTTTAGCCAAAATCAAATTGCTAATTCCTATCCTAAATCATTTTTTACGGAAATTGTAAATATTTACTCAAATACATATCATATTAAATATTTTTTAAATAAAATAGGATTACAATGAATCTTCACAAAAATTAAATAGCTTAAAAGTAAAAAATCATATCAGATCAAAGACTAGAGATTAATCTTTGTCTAAAACAGTGAATAGGCAATTATTTGATTCTTAAGTTAAAATTGACAAAAAAAAGCATCCTAGTCAAATCGAAATCAACGCACCATCATATCTTAGAAACAATCGTCCTAAAACAAATACAATAAATGGAAATGAAAGAAATCTCTCTTATACATTTAACACAAATTAAAGAGCTCACACCAGCAGTAATTCAGACCATCATGACACTCTTGGTTAATAAAATTATAATAGTAGATTTAGAGATAAAAGCATGCAAGATTTAAAAAATTAATATGGAGACAACTCAATGTTATTTGCATCTAATAAACCAACTTTTTAATAAACTCAAAGAATGGACCATTAATTTAGAAATTTCTTCAGCACAAGTGCAAGAAGTGTTTCATTGAAAAAAAACTAATATCCCGCATCAAATATTGTATTAAATAATCAATAAAAAAGCAAAAAAAATATTTAGATTAACTAGCCATAAGTAAATATTTAACCTTCTCAATAAATCAAATAAAATAATCCTACTTCTACTCGTAATGCTAACAATAACTAGAATTATTACTACAACAGTTTTAGAAAAAATCCATATTCTTCAAACCAGAGAAATAATAATTTTGTCAACCAAAATCATTCCCTGAATAATAGTCATCTCAATCATAGTTAAACAAACAACAATTCTTTTAACACTGATTACAAGTAAAACTAGTATTATAAAAATAATTATATTGGACCAAACAAGACTATAATGTCAAAAAGCACAATTCATGAAAAGGAAAAATCTCCCCAAAAATTATATCCACTGACACCCGTTTAAGCAATTGAAGAGAACAGGGTTACTGACGACTACAAAAAACAATCTAAAGAAATGTATAAATAATATAAAATGAGTTTTGAATAAATTTCACCTTATTCTATACAAAATCAAAGTAAATATTTTTTTATTAAAATATTTTTGATTAATATTTTAAATTATTTTAGTGAGACGTAGAATTCAAACTGTTCAACACAATGAAAGAAAAATTGAACAACCAGTATAAAAAATTTATCCTAAAATATAAAGAGAAAAACTAGTTCCTCTTACTTAAGTAAAAGAAGAAGATCATCTCCAGTAAACTCTGGAAGCAGTTAAAGGAAACAAAGATAGCATAGTAAGTATTCCTGAAAAAATTAGTTTGTGATGACAATACATTAATTTGTATGGCTATTTCAAATATTTCAATTTGTAAATAAAGTCCTCTAAATACTCCAAAAAATATAAAGTCTATTGGAATGGATATTAATCAATCTCATTTTAATTTAACATTTATAAATAAAATGTTACATGTAAAAAAATACTCTCTCTCTATATTTTAGCATAGTAATTCTTTTTAATTATACTAGCTTAAAAAATAAAAAATTTTTTAAAAAAAATCTTTAAAATTCTAAAAATTTTTAATTCTAATGACTTGTTTATCTGAAAAAAATGGTTTATTTTATTAAGGAATTTGATTAGTAATATTTGAAATTTAAACGGGTGTATTACTTTAATTTTTCATTTAATTTATTTCAATAAAAATTTCTAAACCTCTTTTACAATATTTCATGTTTTCAATCTTCATTAAAAAATTGTAGAAATTCTTAATTGCTACAGAATTTTTCTCAAATTTCAGTATTTCAGCTCAGTTTGCAAAAAAAAAAAGTAAAAATTGAAAATTTACTTAAAAAGAATTATCAATTTTTTTAAATTAACATAAATTAAGTAATAAATAACTGTTTTTCATATCAAAAAAATAATATTCTTGATAACCTAATTAGGATATAAGAGAATCAAATTATATACCCAATATCTTAAGGTTTTTAATTGATTACCTGCCCACCTAATAAAAAGAAAAGAACAAACCACATCAAAAAAAAGCTTTAGATACAACCATCTCATCAGTTTGATAATTTTTACAACACTATTAGCACAATTAATATTTACCATTCAATTTTACTTGATTAAAAAAAATAATTATTATTTAATAATTAATTATAAGATTTTTACTATCATTTATTTTTATGGAATAAAAAACAATTACAATAAATCAAATATAAAACAGATTAATGAAAACTTTTTATTACTAATTTAAAATTTTATTATCAATTTAATAAAGTTATTCTTATTAAGGATTTATTTTTTTATAAATAAATTTGATCATAAATGTGATTTTTAAATGATACTTTGATTTGTTTCTATCCATGAACAGTTTAATCAATAATCTATTCGTTTTAAAAATTATATTTTAGTGATTATTAATTGAATCTGTAAATTAAGATTTAAATATTTTCTGATTTTTGTTTAATTAGTTTTAAATATATTTAAAGTAGGAGTTTGATAAAATGAGTATAATTCATAAAGATATAAATGACATAATTAATGAAGCAGTTAACTAGTAAATATTTTATAGCATTTAGCTCTATAACTTTTAAAATGTTTTATCTTTTATTTAAGGGGAATAGCAGATGGCCTTTTAAAAAAAAACGAAGATAACAAACAAAAATTTTTATAAATATGGAAGATATTGCTGAAGTAATTTGAATAATATGAAAATTTTAGATTGAAATTCATATGATTTTTATAAATTAGATGGTGCAAAGTATAAGTTGAGTTTTCAAGATAAATTAATCTAGGGGATTCCTTTTTGATTTAGCCTCTCCATTTGAGTTAATAGCAAAGTCTTAATTACTCAACAAATATCATTTTGATTTTGAGAAGTAGTTTCATGAATCAACTAGGCTTTAAAACTTAAGTAATAGTTTCAACTTAAGATTTGAATGTAGCTAATATAATCATTTATTAAAAAATAGTTTTTGTTTAATGAAAATGCTTTTGTGAATTGCAAAATAAACTTATAAAGTATTTCTACTAACTCAAAAGTAGATTTGTAATATTGTGATTCTGTTATTAATCTAACTCAAAAGTAAATAGAAATGGTAATTTCCAATATTGTTTATTTAAACAAATTCAAAATTTGAAAATAAAATTTTATATATCACAAAAGAGCCTTAAATAAAATGAATATATCGAAGTAGATCTAGATGAGTTAGGATATGTAAAATTATACTAAAAAATGATATATTATCAAAAGATATAGTAAGAATCTAATGTATTAAGGAAAGTTGTCACTGTAAAACAAATAGTTAATCCTATTAACAGAAGCTTATCTCCAAAAACTCTTCCTTTGCTTGATATTAAAAAGGAAATTTATAAAAAATAATCAATTTAACAAAATGATCCTTCATAAATTTTATACTCTAATATTTAAAATCTCTAAATGTAAAAAAGCAGCTCATAAACTAATTTAAAAAAAATTGAATAGCCACAACAGCTTAATTCCTGTAGCAATGTTAAAGTTATTAAAATAGTTAAAAGAGATAGCATAAAATCTGATTTAAATAAAAAATTAAACAGATCTTAATCTCCTAAGATTGAAATGAACTAAGCCTCTAATATCTCTAATAGGTAAAACTAATAAGCATCTAATACACAAATGAGTAGAATTAATTCACAAAGAAGTTTTAAAATGTAAAATGGTTCACCTTTTCTCAGAAATAAAGCAAACAATAAAGATAATTTATTTTCATTAGACTATTCTTAAATCTTAAACATGCCACAAGAACCATTTATAGAAGAGGGAGAAAATATCAACTAAGATAAAAACAAATTGCTCTATTTTTCTTCCTCAAATAAAAATTTAAATAATTCTGATTAACAAAAAAGTATAAATATTCTCAAACTAAACACAAGTGGACCTCAACTTAGATTAAGAAGGTAATTAATTGATAAATTAATTTTTGTTTAATTTAGTTATTTTATGAATTTATTTATTAAAAAATATTTGATATCAAGTATCTATTATTCGTTCTTTTTTATTAAATTTTTTACTAAGTTATATCTAAATTTTACTCTTTAAAAAACTTTTAAAAAGAAAGTAGTCACTTTATCCAGAATATATGTAAGATTTCAAATTTGAAAATAAGTAAAAATAAAGAAGAAAGAAATAATAGATACTTTATTTATATCAAAAAAAATATTTGTTTGGAAATTTAATTTTGATTAGAAGCATTCTTACTATTCAATTATTTTTACTAAATTTTAAAATGAATTCGAATTTCATACCTCTAAAGTTTATTCAATTTTATTTCATCATTTTAATAAAACAAAAAAAATGAAAAACAAATTCATTTAAAAATTATTTTTATTTAATTTATTTTTTTTGGGATTTTAAAATAATTCATTTTAATCAAAAGTAATTCTCCTTTATAAAGATAATTTCAGGATAAAAAGTTCTGCTCAAATACACTTCAGTAACAGCATGTAAATAAATTGAATTCAGAAATACAAAATTCCTTTACAATTTTTATCAAAATTAATCTTTTTATCTTTGAAATTTGAAATAGATGTTATTTTTTATAAAATTGAATAGGAAAATTCATTTTCTGCTTTAGCTAAAGATGGCTTAACTTTAGTGAAAGGAACATTTGTGAGACATGCATAGGATTAAAAAAATAAAGAAATTCTTTTAACAAATTCTCTGAATACTTTAGGTGCTCTTTAATACTTTGTTTAGACAATACTTCCTCCATCACATAGGATAGGAACATTCTATTCTATGCATTGCCTTTTTTTATATTTAGATACTAATACATTCAGTATTTCTACAATGTAAAAATACTTTTTTTTTGTTTATTATCATTTTTATTAAATATAAAAAAATATTAATTAAATATTTAGAATTAAAAGCGATGAACAAATTAAAAATGATTTGAAGTTAAAATAAGTAAGAAACTAACTAAGAAAAGAAGAGGCAACGCTTGAGGAAGAATATGAATTTTTTAAGAATAATATGATCCAAAAAGATTTAGAAATGAAGATCAGAAAAAAAATAATAAATATGAAAAAGTAATTAAAAAAAATAATATTGAAATTAATTTTGCTTTTTTAATAAAATTAGATATAAACAAGTTATGTTGGAGTTGGTTCCTAAAGAAATTATAGCACCTTATAGCACTTAATGGATGAATAATATTCTCAATTTAATAAATGTGAATGAAAGCAATTAGTATATTATTAAATATTTTGCTAAATTAACTGAAGATCTATTTGCTGATGTTACTATTAACTATTATCATTCTTTGTAAAAATCTATATTAGATTACATTCTTTTATCTGATGAAATTGCTGTTAAATTAAGTAAAAATTTATTTAATTTTGAAGATATTAAAAGTCAATTAATAAAAAGATCTTACTGATGGAATCAATATACCTAAACCTTATGGAGAAAGAAAAAATGAAAATATTTATTTAATTAAAAGTAACTAATACTTCTAAGAATAACAAGGCTAGCAAGCAATCATTTCTGATAGCAAAAGATAGCTTATTTCCAAGATAGTTTTTTATAATCCTGCCACAATAGAGATTTTTAATTTATTTTTAAGATGTGAAAAAGGTAATCATTATTCAATTTCAATTCATTCAACTTAAAAACATGTTTATTAACTGAAGAAAACAAGTTCAAAATAATTGATATTGCTGATTTAGATTCAAAAATATTCAGCGTTTAGGAATTTTCTGATCTTTACTAATCCTCCCTATAATAGGTATTTTCTTTATTTTTCATTTTTTAATTATTTCTTGAGAAAAAACTGATTGATTATCTATAAAAAGAATTTAGTATGATATTAAATATAATTTTAATAAAATTTCATTAATATAAAAGTTTAATAGATTTTTAAGTTAAGAACTTAATACATGCTTGATTGATATATATAGTAAAGTTATACATGGAGATTCTAAGAACTTATTGGATGAAAACAGAGATAATTTTGAAGAAAACTTTATAGATACTTTTACAAACTAGTTTTAGCAATAATTTTATACTTCATCTGCTCTTCTTATACAAACATTATTACAATAATAAATATATTAAAATCTAGAAGATTATAAAAGATTGTTTAAAAAATTTGAAAAAAGTCATATCAGAGAAGCAGAGGAAATTATATTTATGTAAGATGATGAAGACATTTTACAGCAACATTATGAAAAAAGATTTTTAAAAATAAACCTAAGATTCGATGAAGAAAAAGATGAGTTGCAATTTGATGTAATTTAACTTTATCAAATTATTTTATTGAAATAAACTAACTAACTAACTAATAGACTCCTCTTCCAAAAATTAAATAAGAAATTCTTAATTTCTTAAATTATCTTTTGAAATGTGTCTAATAAATTGAAAGACCAGAATTCACAATATTTAAATCTCTAGATGTTTTCAATGAATATTCACAATTCTTTTAAAGTAAAATTTATTATACTGTCATTTTTCTCTTACTTAATTTAAAATTTTTATCTGAAAATGATTAATTTTGAAAAAATATTATTTTATAAATTATGTTTTTTTTGTATACAATAGATTAAAAGCAGTATATAAATATCATAGATAAAGATAGTAAAATATTCAAAGATATTTACGGTTATGTTGAAAAGATTGTAGATTCTAATTTTGTTGAAGTTGCTAAAATATTAAAAATACAGAAAATGTATTGCTAAATATTCAGTCATAAAAAATCTGTATTCTTTATTTTTTTATTGAATTTTGTATTAAAAATATTTTGTAATAAATTATAGATTATAAAGAAGATAGAAATTGATAATGTGAAACTTGAAAAAAAAGAAATAACAAGAGAATATATTAGAAAAAGAATAAAAAAAATTTAGGTATACAGCGAGTAAATTTAAGAAGATTTTTCTCCCTTTATTCGTATGAATATGATTGAGGTTCAGTGCTACTAAATTAGATAAGTTTTATTAAATGAATGTTTTAATCTATAAATGATTATTCTTAAAGATGCAAAGGAGTATTTTCTTTAAAAAGTTAACAAGGTTTAATAGAAGGTTTTAGATGTAATAGAAGAAATTAAAAAACCTATTGAGCCTTCCAATTACTCACATCTAATTAATTTAGAAAAAAAATTTCATGAAATTAAAATATTTGAATACAATGACATTGTTTTACAATAATAAGAACTTAAAAAGTGGATATTTTATCTACTGGAATATCCTTATAGTTAACTATCATAAAATGAGTTTAATAAATTCTATCATTTAACGAAGCTAGTTTTTTCAATCATTAGTATTGCTCAAAAAGAGGAGGTTAGAGTTAAGAATGAGAGAATTCTGGTTGAAAAGGAACTTCAAAAAGAAGTTAGAATGCTTGAAAGTTAAACTACAAAAATTAGATAGCAGATTTCAGAAGTAAGATAAATTGTTTTATAGCTTGTGAGTAAAATAAAAATATTGTATAGTTAATATTAAAAGGAGATAACTCATAATCAAGTCAGGTTATCCAAGAAATCAGTGAAATTAAAAGGCAAATATTTAAAGCAAATGACTGGAAATAATAAATATAAAAGAATTAACTTTTGGTAGGCTTTGATGTTACTCCTATGGAATAAATAGAAACTTTCATTCAGCAAATTACAGCTTTTGAAAGACTTTGGAATTTGCAAGGTTTATGGGAAAAAAATTAAGTTTTGTGGATTAAAGATACACCTATGTTTAAGTTAGACATAAAAGACATTCAAAATGTAAATAATTATTACTTTACATTATCAATAATTTTATTTAAATAAATAATTAGAAAATAAAATATATGAAAGAAGAGATTGATTATCTTAACAATTTTCCATTTGAGAAACTATTTCAATAAGTTCTTTAAGATCCTTCTGTTTAAAAGATGTTACTCGCTAAACAGAGCTAAAATTAAAATATTTAAAATAAAGGTAATCTTCAATTTAATAAATTCATTAATTACAAATAAAATATCTCACTATTTTTATTTATCTACTATTTAAAGAACTACTCCTAAAGTTAAGGTTATAGTTATATTAATATTGAAATGATATTTTTGATTAGATTCATGAATAGTTTATAATAATTGGTTCAATTTTATTAAAAAGTTTTAAAGATTAATTATAAAATTTAAAAAAATTATCTTTCTGAATACATTTTATTTACATTAAAGGTAATCAATAAAAATAAGAAGGGCCAGTGAAGATTCTGAAAAATATTGAAAAAGATTTAAGTTTGTTTGAATTTCATTTTGAATAGTTAAGTTATATTACTCATCCTGCTCTGAAGCAAGAAGATTAAGATGAAATTTAAAATATTGTTTAAGTCAATCTATATAAAGATAGAGACCATATTGCATTAAAACGAGTTATAGATACTAATGTAAGAAAATATTTACCTGAAATTGACAGGATACTATCTAAAAAACTGGAACTATTTAATATAGAATCCACATTAGAGAGAATTATTAAAGATTGGAGTTCTACAAAAAGTAAGATCAATTATTAGAAATAAAAAATAATTTTATATAATATATCATAGTTTAATTTGAATTTGATGAAAATGGTTTAGAGTATATAGAGCAATAGTAGCTACTGTAGATTGTTTAAAAAGCTTAAGAACATTAAGTGGAGTTATTTTTAGTTGAGTAAATAATTAAATTTAATAATATTTAATAAAATAATTGTTTCATTTATTTATAGATCTTATGAAAAGAAAGAATTTGAAGAGAAAATTCATTAATTGTAAGAAAAAATGAAATCTGCTGAGATATTAGGAACTCTACTCATGAAGGTATAAGATTTATGGAAAAGATATTTTATGTTTTTTGATAAAAACCCTGATAATTCTAAGAAAATGCCTTTGGAGGCAAGCTATTACAGTGGAGTTGATAAAATGTGGAAAATAATGAATAAATTCATGAAGAAAGTTCCTTCTGTTTATCAGTTTGTAGCTGAGGTTTAGTTTATTGAATAATTGAAAAAGTTTGATTCTATTTTCAATAATGTAAGTTATCTTATTTTAGAGAAAACATATTAATTATTTTTATTTGTTGAAATTACATAAATTTATTATTTTGTTTGAAATTTGAATTGAAGAAAGAGAAGATTTTTAAATGTTTTAAATATTTATATAATAGATTGAGTTTGGAGTTCAAAGGTATATTAATTCTGTGAGATCTTAGTGTGGAAAGTTGTTTTATGTGTCAGATGAGCAGATATTTGAACTTGTTTAGGAACCAAAAAATATAGAAAAAATTACAGAAATTGTTTGCAATATTTATGATAACTTTGATTAGCTGATTATTTTAGATGGAGCTAATTTTTTGAATTATAAGAGACAAGTTCAAGCTGAAAAATTAGCTTAGAAAAAAAATATTTCAAAGTTTGATAATTAAAAAAATAAATAAAAAAAAGGAATTCTGAAGAATGTTAAAAAAAGAATAAGTAAACAAGATAGTAACATTTAGATAATAGATTAAAATTCTAAAAGCTTTCAAAGTTAGCATCTTTTAAATGAAGAAGAGGAGGTTGATCAAGATAATCTTGATAGAGATCAGTTAATTGATAATGATATTAAAAAAGTAACAATGGAATCCTAGGAAAATGTTATGCTTGATGAAGATGATATGGAGAGAGAAGAATTGATTAAAACAATTAGGGAATAAGAAATAGAAGAAATTAGAAAATAAAAATTTGAAGAAGAAAAAAGAGAAGAGGAGTATTATAGCTAATAGAAAGAATTAAGATATTTGGTTGGAGTAGTCGGAATCAATAACAATACTATTTTTTTCAACCTTCATTTAGATATAAATTTGTTGTATGGAAATAGTTATGAAATACTTAATTTCATATAAACATAGTAACAAATAAAGATGCAATCAGAAATTTACCAAGTGATTTAATTTAGGCTATCTCAAGATACAAATGAAATCACTGATTCCTTTTTGAAATTGCTATTTAATGATTTTATTTTCAGCGCAACTCAAGTGGCAGAAGATTATTATTTTTGGAATAAGATATCTTTTTTATCGAATTAAAAACAAATATCTGTAATTATTTGTCTGATTTAATTTTTTAATATTGTTTTAGATTTTAATTTATTTTAATAATCGAGGGAGTTTTAACATTTTTAATTAAAATGATTATAGGATTAGAATAGTAGTTAATCAATTAAAGATCTGTTAAAGTACTATGTAAGTTATTAAAAAGCAGTTTGCAATTATGAAAAGAATAACCCTAAAATTAAAGTGATGAAAGAAGTTAAAATTTTGTAACTAATTTATTATATTGAGTGGTTGTAAAGGGAATCTAAAAACTAAGATTTTAGTGCATCTTTGGACACATTTGATAGCATAAAGAGATTCAAGTATAACCTAAATGAAAGAACAGGAAATCTAACATTTTAGATAATGAATAATTTTTATTAATATGGATATAATTATTTCTCTCCTACTAAAAGGATATTTAGAAATCCTTAATCTGACAAAGTCTTTATATTTTTGTGTTAAAATCTTCTTGATTTTAAGTTTTCTATCATCACTCATAATAGATATAAGAAAGATGGCAAAAGATCTATCATTTAAGAAGCAGCCATTATGTTTGGAAATTTAGTATTTGAGCTTCATGTTTAAAGAATTTTCAGCTTAAATTATTTTTAAAACATTTTACAAGGTAAAAATTATTCAATAAATAATTCTCTTTTAAATATGTCTCTAAAAAAAAAGGTATTTGTGCATGTGGAGATTGGCTGTATATAGATGGGTTCGAGGAAATGACTAATCAATATTGGAGTTTTTTAAGTACTTTTACAGATAATTTGATTGGTAACAGAATTTTGAATAACGAGATTATACAGTTTGGTTTACATAATATTAAATGCACTTTTTCTAATTAGATAATATGTTCATATGATAAGAAATCCAAATTTAAATCACTTGAGTTAGATACTCAAGTGAGAGAGAAATTTAGGATATTGGATATTTAAAAGCAAGATGTCTTTTTAATTATTAATGCACTTGTTTAATCATTTGATATACCCAAATCTGATCTTTTAGGATAAATTTTAGCTAAAATAGTTTTTTGTATTTCTAAGTATATTAAAGTGAAAAAAATTTCATTTACAAATCTCTGCTCGGTAACAGCAATTATAAGTTAGTTTAAGCAACAAGTAGAAAAACTAGACTAAAAGTTAGTTAATCATAAAAAAATATTCTTTTAGAAATGCCTTCAATGCATTTAAGAGAGTGTATAAAATTTCTATATGTCTTAACTTGAAGAAGAAAGCAAAATTTTAATTTTGAAAATTCTGAAAATGGCAATTAATCCATACAAAAAAAATGTAACGGACCTATAAATTTTTGAGCTGACTAAGCATATTAACGATGAGCAACCAAAGGATAATACTGAATAAGTCTAAAAAAATTTAAGAGATATTTAAGATGAATCACACCTTAAAAAAGCTATTATTATCATCTTTAGATAAATTGGATATTAAAACCCAAACATTTATCTCATTGAAAAATGTGTTTCAGTAGTATAAAATATCATGAATAATAAAGGTGTATTATTATCAGGAGTAAAAGTCATCTACAAAAATTTAATCATCTAAGTTGTTATGATCTACTTTGAAGTATACGCTTACCCAACCTACTTAAAAAATGCAGATTATCAACATATTTTCATCAATGCACAACCTAAATACTTAATGTTTGGATTCAATGACCCTTAAAGAGGTAAAATTTATTTAGGTTTTATTAAAAACCTCATTTAAAATTACTAAAATTAGTATTGTTTAAATAATAAATGATTTTATTTGATGTTTTATTTAGAAAATTTTATTTTTTTGATAGTTTAAAGTTAACCTGGCACTTTCTTTAGGATAATATAAGAAATTCTAAAAAAGTAAAAAAAATAGATTAATGATGACCCAATTATTAAGGAGTTGAAAAGGAAAATATAGAAAAGGACTTCTTTAGAAGTAAAGTAAATAATTAAATAGTAAGCAAAATTTTAATAAGAATAATACGCTAAAGGAGAAAAATTAATTGATTTAGATGATTATAATGAAAATCAAAGCTCAGATTCTGATTCAAATATGACTTAATCATATCAAGTTTATTCATCTAAATAGAAGAAAGTATAATCTTCATCAGATGAAGAATAATCTGATAGTGAATCTGATAAGAAATCTAAAAATGTATACCAACTAAGAAATAACAAGAAGAAGCAACAAAACTAAATACATAAGCTTTAGGAATCAGGTGATTAATCTGAAGAAAATGAAAGCTCCAATGGATCTAATTCTTAATCAAATAATGATGATGATTTATCTTCTTTCAGTCAAACCTCTTCTGAAAGTTCAGACAGTGATCAGAGTAATTAGACTAAAACAGATTCAGAAAATGAAATGATGGAAAACTCTAACTTTGACTCAATTTTAAGCTCTTAGTAAATAGAGGAAAATTTAGAGGCTTCAACAAACTCTAATAGCAGTTATGGGAGTAAAATTAAAAAAGCATTAAAATAATAAATAGCACAATGTAATTAGATTTATAGTGAAAAGGATTATTCTTAAAAACGATCTAAAAAACTAATTAAAAAAATTGTTTTAATTGATGCTCAGCTAGATTAGTAATTATGTACTACTTTTAAGACACCTGAAAAGATAGTTCAGGAAAGTAAATAGTAAGTTAATTTAATTAAAAATAATATATACCTTGTAATATCTTGTGAGGATCTTTCAAGGATAGATGTAGACATGATTAATAACTATGGTCTTGTCAATGTAGATCAATCATGGGAGGCTTGTTTTTAATATGAACATTTATTCTTTAAGAGTACTTAAATTCCATCTTTTTTTGAAAATTATGATGTTGAAATGATTGATTTTCTGTTTAATTAAATTTTTCAGCCACTTGTAAAGTGGATTAGTAGTCATGGTGGAGAGACTTTCTAAGAAAATCAAATGAGAATTAATGCATAAAAATTTAAATCTAAATTTGATGATTTCAAATAAACTGGAACTAAAAAGAGCATATTTTTGACAAATGATAATAATTTCTAAAATAGTAAAAAAAACTCGATAACTTCTCCTGTTCTACAAGGGAGAGTGAGAATTAATTCAGATTATGCTTATAATGAAAATTAGAGCTCAAATATTTACATAAATTCTAAAAAGATAATTGATACTGTTTCAGAAAGTAGCATAAAGAATTCTAAAATCGAAGAAAGCTTACAGAGTGCTTTGAATAACAGCAAAGAAAATGAGGAATAACCAGTTTTAATTCAAAATAGAGGAATTCTCATCTTTTCAATGTCCGAAAAAGAAATTTATTTCTGTCTTACAAGAGTTTTCTCTCTCTTCCTAAAGCCATTCTAAAATGAAAAGATTTATAATCACAAAATATTTTAGAATAACATGAAAAACCGTTCTATTTTGATGATTTAAATGTTTATATTTTCATTAGTTTCGTCTGTTGGGTAGCTCATTTAAACTGAGTACAGAAAGCTTTTTGATTAATATTTAAAAGACCTGATACTTAAGGACATAGTTTAATTCAATAAGTTAGTTAGTAAAATTAATCTACCCTAAGAAGGAACATTATTTGATTTTTACTTGGATACATTCCTTCATTAACTAGTCAAGTAAAACAACAAAGAAAATGAATATAGTAATTTTAAATTCATGTTTAATTCTCAACAGCCTAAAAAAGATGATAATTAAATAAATGTTTTCCCTTTATTTGAATGGAAATCTTATTTAGAATCAGCAAGTTAAGATATTTTAGATAAAGGCAATGCTGCCAACCTTTTAAGCAAGGGAACAAATATAGATATTCAAAAATTATTCTTTGGTAATAAGCTAATTGTCCCAACTCCACAACTAGTAAAAACAATATCTATGATGAATCTGTTAATATCAAATAAAACAGATGTTCTTATTTCTTGTTCTTAAAATTGCTATGGTAAAACAACTTATTTATAGCAATTTGTCCTTTCAAAAAAGGTAAACTTTAACAACCAGATGAAAAAACACAAAGAAGAAACTATGCTCAAGTACACTTAATTAAGTGCAAATCGAAGATCAATTCTAGATCAAGCAGATACTTTATCATGTACTTTATTTTATTAAAATCATTTATTCAATTTATATGCTTCTACTATAGTTGGGTAGTGAGCGTGAGATATTTTAAATTAAATATTTTTTATTTTAGATTATCCTGTGATTAAAGGAGAGCAAGAAAAATTATTTAATAGGATTACAGGAGAAGAAATTCAAACTAAACAATAAGGTGTATTTTATAGAATTAACACAGTCACTAATTACTCAGTATTCATGAAATTTTTAACTGGAAACTTAAAGTTAACAGAAAATTCTACTTATGTTCCTCCATAACTTTGTGATTAACTAATTATAGTCATAGATGATATTAATTTTGCACCAATGTAAAGTGATAATAATCCAGCAAGTCCAAATGCACCTATTTTAGAAACAATTAGATAAATTAAATTTAAATAATAATTCTATACAATTCCAAACGATATCAACTACAATGTCTAGTTTGTTAACTCAGTCAAAAACATAAACTTCCTTTTATCATTCAACCCGAACCATCCTTATCAACTATACAGATCGTATTAATAATCTTTATTAATTAAATCAATTTTATTTTAATTTTATTTTTTTTACTTAAGCCTAACTAAGTCTTTTCATGTCTATGGAATTGATAATATGAATGAAGATAATTTAGAAACTATTTATTTAAAGACAATTAAAGATAAATTAAATGATTGCTATTAATCATACTTAGCCTAAATAGAATAGTAGTAAAAGAGTATGTACGGAATAACAGAAAGAACAATCTAAGGTGTGAGCAACTTGATTAATAGCTATTCATTAAAAATAGTCAGAACTACTTTGCAATACCATAAAAAATGCTGTGAATTATTCCCTAAATTTTATAATTAACAATAATTATGCCACATTTTTTAAAATATCTCTGGATTACTTTAATAAAGCTACATTATTGATAAAAAATCTTTAGCTTAAATAACAATTTACTTAAATTGGGTTGAGTACACTCAGTTTTTAGGAAAATCCTCAGAATTCCCAGAAAAAATTAATAACTTATTTAACCTCATTTCTTAAATCTCAGGAACTTCATTCTCATACAATTTAAAAGAATTCTTTAGTGAAATTTAAACAAACGAAAAACAAAACACTGCATTAAATGAAGAGAAAAACTAAAGCAGCTTAAATCAATAAGGAGATAATCTAAATATTAACTAAAATAATGCAAAGTCATCTTAGCAATTCAGTTAAATTTAAAGTGATAAATTCTTAGAAGGATTTATGTTCAAAACTTCTATTTAAAGTATGGATAGTGATGAGTAGAACTTCGAATTTTTTATCCAACAAAGTGGGAAGCAAGCCGAGGCTTAAATAAATGAATTTGAAAAGCAAATAATATGGACTACTGATATAGTTGAAAATTAACAAAGCATCTTTCCATATTATTTAAGAAAGCAAACTTTTTTATAAACAATCAAAGATCAAATAGAAAATTACAATCAACAAAACAATTTAAAAATATAAAAAATAATTACTTCTCATTTTATTTCCTCTCTAATAAGAATGAATCACATTTTAATCAATACAAAATAAAACATCCTTATTTATTCTCAACCATTTTCCAACAGAAAAAAAATTTTAAGGTAAAATTCTTAACAATTATTTTATTTAAAATTTAAAATAATTAAAAATATCTATCTTAGCATCATTTGTTTCATCCATAAAATATAATTCAAGTACATCAAAACAGATTAGTTTTCTGACTTGCTATTGATAACTAACAAGTTAAAAAAGTATTTGAGACAAACTGCTATTACAGATGAAAAAGTAACCAAAATTTTGTCTTAAAATTATCAATTACATATTATTTCTATCTCAAGTATTTAATTCATATTGATGATACCGATTACACTTCTAAGTAGATTTATGATGCTATAAGTTAAATTATTTCTTGCCATTCTTTTGAGAACTTCTTTTCTTCTGAAGGTAGCTTTCTTTACATAAATATTATATTATTAATGTAATTTTATTTAGAAATAAGATCCATTTCATAGTAAATGAAAAAGACAAATGAAAAATTAAAAAAATTTTCAGATTTTGAGATGCAAGAGCTAATGTTTTACAAAATGGTTTAAAATATATAATATAGTATTAGCTTTCAACATACAGATATCCAGTAAAAGAAATCAAATGAAAATATTTATCCTTTTTTCAAAGATTAGTTTCAACAACTCTTTTTATCTTAAATGAATGTTTAACAATTACTTGAATATGCATAGTAATATATAGAGAGTCTTAATAACCTAATAAATCCCTAAAGTTCATAGCTTTATCCCCTACTCAATTCTATATTCAGTAGTATGATTTAGATTTCTGCTATGTAAATTCTAAATAATATATTAAAATTATTAACTAAAATCAATAAAACTTTTTGAGTTTTAAAAATTTACTCAAGGAAAACGAATTTTGTTAAATTAATTTTTAAATTACTGATTAAAAATTTTCTATTTATTTATTAGGAAAGATATGATAACAAATTATAAAATTTTTTAGAGCTATCTGTAAATACTAAATAGTATTTTTGATTAAAGAAGTATTCATTTGTAGAAATAGATTGATAAAATATCAGAAATAACTTAAAAAATAAAAGTAATTATTAAGAGTTAGAAAATAATTTAAAGGAGAATTAAGGATATCCTTCCCTAGCTAGAAAATGAATAGGCAACCATTGATTAAATCACTAAGTAGCTTGGTGAATCATAAATGTTAATTGATTCAATTAAAGACGAGTATGATTAAAAATAAAAAATTCTACAAGAAAAAATATAAATCTCAAACTAAATTAAGGAAGAAATTGATACAAAGATTTAATACGTATGCAAATTGATTAAAATCTCAATTATTTTAATTTATTTTTAACATTTACAACAAAGGCTAAATAAAATCTTGAAAGTGTAGAAAAACAAGTTTTGAATACTGACAAAAACGAGTTGTATATTCTCAGATAGATGAAACTTCCAAGTAATACCATGAAACTTATTCTTTAAGGTTTATGTTACTTAATATATCCTAACCCTCTTGAAAAAAGAAAAAACCAATAAAATGGCTAGATTGAAGTTGATTGGTGGGCTGCATCTATCAAAGTAGAATATTTTTGTTTATATTACAAGGAAAAATCATCAATTATTTTAAAAAATAGGTTCTGAATAATCAAAAATTCCTTGAAGATTTAGTGCATTTAGATAAGTAAACTGTAGGAGAAGAATAAATAATTAGAGTGGAAGAACTTTTTGTAGAAAATGAGAAATTTATCAATCAAAAAGTCATCGAAAACTAATAAAAAGGCCTCAAAATAATTTTCTAATGGATGACTTCTTTCATTGATTATCGTAAATTGGAAATAGAAGTTGAACCTTTAAAGAATTAATATGATGTAATTTAATTGGTCAAAAATTACTATTTTTAACTTATTTTAAAATAGGATGCACTTAATGAATAAGATTATCTTAACTATGAGAGTTAAGAAATTATGAGTAAGTTTGAAATAGAACAGATTTCTTTTAGTATCTTAAAAAGCACTCAAAACGATTTAATAAACAGAAAAAAAGAAATTGAATTAAAATTTGAAATATTAAGTTCAAAAGAGACTATCCTCACTACATTTATTAACGAAGCTCATCAATTCTTTTAAATTTTAGGTATATTTACTTTTAAATCTTGTTATGATTTTTTAAACTCTTAAAATAAATTAAGTTAAATCATTCTGCAAAATAATTAGTCCATAATTTTTTCAAATTAAAAAATGGAAATTTTAAGCTCAATAAAACCATTAGAGATCATGTATTTTTCTGCTTAAAAAAGTTAAAAAAGAATCATGATAAAAATTTAAATATTAGATGTGTTCATAATCTATCCTTTTTTATTTATTTTTTAATTGTCTAGTCATTTAACTGATAAATTATTTTTATCAGACTAAAATTGGAGTTTTATTTGAACTTGAACTTAAAATAAATTAATAATTCTTAATTAATAATATCTAATTTGGATAATAAAATGTTAGATTTATCATTTTTATCAAATCAAAATGAAAATTTGATTTTTTTTAATAAAATGCAATTTCAAAATATTCCAAAAGAAACACCGAGAAACAATTAAAACTGAAAACTTAGTTTTTTAGAAGAATTTAAAGAATTTATTTATTTAAATTTGTCAATTAAAATAAAAGATGAAGAAAAATTGGAGCTTTAGCAGATGCAAAGTAATTTAATGAGAGATTGTTGTTATTCAGCAATAATTTTAAACTACTTTGGTAGGTTTAATGACTCAGATAGAAAAGATTTTAAGCTTCATCTAAGGTCTACAGTAAATGAATTTAGCTAGCTAGAAGATGAAAGTCTGTATCATTTCTTAAAGTTTTAATTCTAAGATAACTACAAGAAAATTGATAATATATTTTTAGAAAACTTCAATTTTGATTCTTATTTTATAGAAAACTATTTTATAATAACAAATTCTGTATGCCTATGGACATTCTCTTATGACCCTTTTTGCATTTTAGACTAATTGAAATAGATTATGGTAATTCCTTTAGATTTTTTAAATATGTTTAAGACTTAAATAATTTTGTAAATTAAAAAATAGAATATTGAGTTAGAATTAGAATAAGGAGACTAAAAAGAGTTCTCTGAGAATTTATAAAATTATTCAAACTTAAAAGTTAAAATGCTAATCAAAAGTGTTGATACTAATTTTGAAAAAAGATATTACAATTTACTCAAAAAAACATTTGAAATAGAAAAGGAAGAATTCCAGTATGTCAAATTCGATAAAAAGTCACTCTAAATTCATAAACAATTTGAATTATTTTTCCAAACTAAAAATGAAGATTTTTTCCTGAAAAATAAATATAATAATTATTTTTTTAATTTAATTGACTTCTCATATCGCTTAGCTTAGAATAGTAGTTCACAAAAATAAATTGTTCAGAAAAAGTTAGAAAAATAATATTAAATTGATGAAATAAAAGGAAATATTTACAATCATATTGAAAATTCTACTGTTGAAACTGAAACAAGGCTATTTGCTGATGATTTCTTAAAATTAATTGTTGAGTAATTTTAACACTATAAGGAGATCAAATTGTAAAATAAATGAATAACTAACTAACTTTATAAATTAATGATTTTATATTTGTAAATAAAAATTTTAAAGAAAAAAAAAATTAAAGAATATTATTTATTATTTATTTAAGGGGGGTGGGGTGTAAAAAGTTTAATATTTTCTTTCTAGGAAAATATAATTTAAGCTTTTTTCTTCAATAATTAAAAATTAATACCCTTGCTAATTTATATTTATTAATATTATTTTAATTCATCAAATTTTATAGATCTTATTTAAATCTAATTTAAAACACTTAACTATTAAAAACATATTCAGAGAATAGATATAATTTATATAACCATATGATCCAAAAGTTTATTTATTTTACAAATATCTCTTGAATTTCTAATTATCAAATTAGTTTCTTTTTTTTAAGAGCTTTTTTAATGAAGATAATTGTTTTAATAGATTAAAATTTTATTTATTTGTTAAAAAAGATAAGAAAAGTTTTTTCTTGACAAGAAATTTACTTTTTAAGTGAATAACAAAATAAAATAAAGATATATTAGTATACTTTCTATCATAATTTAATTTTAAGAGTAATTTTATTCAATTATTATTTCTTTATTTTAGATTATTTTTCTTAAAAAGAAAGAGATACAATTTCACTCTTCGTCTCTATAAACGTACAAGTTAACATTTCTAAATTCAAAAACTCTACTTTCATTGCATCCTAGGTTCGCTAATATAATAATTTTTATAGAATCAGTAAATTTCCTAAAATTAATAATATCGAAGGACCTTTTAGTCCATTTAGAATAGCATTTACCATATTCACAATAATCATATGTTGCTCCTTCACCATGATTCAATAAAACAGCTTAATTTAAATGAGACTTTTAAAAAAGACCTGTATTCATGAATTAATTCCATCCCCAATCCGTTAGATATATTTTATTATGTTCTAAATTTACTTCTCTAAATACATGGGTCTCATTATCTCTATGTACTACTACATCTTCTGCCTTTATAAAACTATTTATATTACCAGATATCATATTTTATGATCTATTGAGATAAAATTGGATGATTTTGTTAAAAAGATTCAAACCCAAAATATGAAGGATGATGAGAACAGTTTTACTCATTTTTATATTCTATTTCTAGTTTATATTTTTTTCCAGGTTTGACTGCAATTTTTTCGATGGAAAATAAATTAGTATACGCTTCAGCTTGATATTCTCATACCCCTTAACTATCATTTTTTTTTGTTAATTATTTGTTTTCATCAAAAGAAATAGGGATTTTATCAAAATAGCCAAAGTTAAAATATATCTCAGCTTTTTACTAATAAAGATGATTAATAAGTTTATCAAATAAGTTTTCTGTTTTTTTGATGAGATTTAATTTGGATTACTTCAAAAGTTCTTATTCCAATTTTATATAATTTATATGATCTGGTAATTATTATTGTGGAAGACATTAGTTCTAACACTCACAATTATTAATATGTTGATTTCTTAAGGATATATTTTACTCTATGCAATCTATCAATGAAGGCTCATTCCAAAAAGCAATTTCCTTACTATATTATTCTATTAACTCATTTATTTTAAAAAGTTAATTAAGTTTTTGATTATTCTACTAAGGAATAAGGGCTTGAGGTTATCTAATAGAAGTACTCATTTTATATTTATTTTATTTTTATTTTATTAATTAATGATTGATAAATTTTATTAATTTGAATGTATTTTATATAGAATATTGAGTGTATTTTTTTATTTAAAGCTTTTTTTCTACAAATTATAAAAGAAATTTTACTTTTATGTGTCCCAAATAAAAATAGATTCTTTTCAATAAAAATGGCAGAATTATGCAAAATTTTAGTTGATAAGTGAATAACTAAAACTTCAAATGAATGAAATGTTTGAAATATTTATTTATTCTTCATAATTTTTGAAAGAATTAAATTTAGATTGACATATTTATCAATTATTTCAATGACTATTTATGAGCATATTTTTTTTAGAATATTTCAGAGTCTTAATTTACAAATTATAAAAGAAATTTCAAAATAAAATCCTCACAACAATAGATTCTTTTAGATAAAAAGGCACAATTATGCAAAATTTTAATCCATAACTTAATAACTAAAGCTGATGAAATATTTGAAATTTTTATCAATTATTCATGATTTTTGAAACAATTATAATTAGGTTTTGATATTAATTTATCATTTATTTCCATAACAAATGCAGCTTTTAGATCAAATTTAAAATTTTGAGATTAATCACTTTTATTCTTCACAAATTTAATAAATAGATAGAAAAAAAGTAATTTACTTTTATTTGCTATTAAGAAATAACCTGTCTCGATGAAATAGAAAGTTTTTAATTATGTATAATTTGATATGAACTAGGCACAACAATTTAGTATTTTATGAAGTAATTAAAATGATTTTCATATCTTGCTATCTTTTACAAAAAATATTTGATGATATTTCAAGAAAAATATTCTGAGATTTGTATTTTTTATCTCCCTATTTCATTTCAAAATTATAATATAGAATTTTCTTTTAAGAAAGTTTCTAATAAAAATAATTGAATATATTCTATCAATATACTTTTGAATATTTTTGATATTAAAAAAAAATGTAGAAATTGACAAATTATTATCAGTATTATATATCATTTTTTCTCATAAATATTATCAATTTAAGTAATTTTTTATGTAATTTTGTCTACAAACATTGATTTTAAAAGCATTACTACCAATGATCCATAAATAAATGCTTATTATATGGGCTGAAGTTAATTTCAATACCAAAATTAAACTCAAATAACATTTTAATTGTGAATATTTTTATCTTTTAAAAAAAATTATTTAAAATTTAAGCTACAAAATATGAAATATAATAATATATTTCATAAATTCAACATTTAATACTTATAGTTAATAATTCAGGTAATTATTTTATTCAAAATTATTTTGCTATACTTTCATTTGCAAATATTTTACTCAAGAAGGAGAATCAGAACTGGTATCCTTCTTTAATATACCAAGTGTAAAACAATAACATCCATCCATCTTTTTTTTATTATTACAGGGTGTCAAGGAAATATTTACAAAACATAATTTTTAAAAAAAGATATTTAATGTTTATTATAATTTTTATTAGTGTTTTCAACATTCTAATCTTTCACCATTACTGTCAAAAGAATTTTTTTATCTGTCATGTTGACAGTCAATTTATGGTTTTAAATTCTGGATCTTTATCAGTTCTTTTCAATTTTTGATTATACTCTTTTCAAGTTCATTTTCGTTACAAGGAAAATCAGATCAGACACTACTTTTTAGTGGACCCCATAGATTTTACATGGGGTTGAGATCTGGTGAGTATGTAAGATACTCAATTATCTCTAAGCTATTCTCTTTTCCCCATGAATTTTTACTTTTATGCACTGGATGGCTATCACTGCATCCTTCAATATCTCTTTATAACATTCTTCATTTAAGTTATCTTTATATATTTAAAGAGAAGTAGTCCCATTAGAAGATATACCTCTCCAACAGCTAATCTGAGGATCCTATGCAGGCTTTTCAAGTTTTAATTTTTTGTTTTTTGGAATCTGTATTTTTAAAAAAATACCTTTAATGTTAAATTTGTTTAATTTTATACAAAGTCCCTTATTTATTTTCAAAAATTTTTGGAAATTGTAAGTTTATTATGCCCTAAATAGAAAATACCATAATTCAATTAATATTAATTCACAGAATTTTGAATAAGAATTTTAGAGTTATCTTAGAAATAATAAAAAGCATAATCAAACATAAAGCAGGAATAGAAAATCTTTTAATTGTTACTATGAATATTCTTAGATATTTAATTTAATATTTTATTAGTTTTTATTTAAAAATAAATTAAAAAACAAACATTGTGTCTTTCATTCTTCATCTCTACAAACAATCAAGTTCACATTTCTGAATTCAAATACTTAATTTTCTTGGCCTTAATAGTTTGCCAAAATACATATTTCAATCGAATCAGTGTATTTCCTGAAAGATTTAATATCATAAAATCTTTAAAACCATTCAGTATAATGAGTTTAAATTATTTCAGTATAGTCATATGTATTACCTTAATTATGATTCATTAAGACAGCTTAATTTAGATCAGCTCGCTAAAAATGACTCTTCATTAATTAATCCCATCCAGTTTGAGTCAGATAAATTTTGTTATTTTACAAATCTACTTCTCTAACCGCCTGTACAATTACTTCTTCTTGTTTAAGGAAAGTATTAATATCACCAGTTTTATAGTAACCAATACCATCTTTAGCGTAAGTGCAATTCCATCTTGATAAATTATTGTTTCTATTATCAACTACAACAGCTTTATTTTATTCATCTAAGCTAATCAATTTAACATCAGTTTGTTCAGAAATCAAACTTTAGATATCATAAATTGGGATATTTTAGTAATATGATTTAAACCCAGTATAAGTCATCTAATTTGAATTATTTTTTACTTCTAATTCTAGCTTATATTTCGAATTTCTACTAATGGGGATTCTTTCAATAGAAAAAAGTTATTAAACTCCTTAAACTTTATACTCACATAGACCTTGCAAATTATAACTTTTAGTAATTTTAGAGTTTTATTAAAAAGAGATAGGAATTTTGTCATAATAATCAATTGACTTGTATATTTAAGCTTTTTTGCTCAAAAGGTTGTTGATAAGTTTATCAAGCAGTTTTTCAGTTCGTCTGATTATAGGTAGTTTACATTTTTATTTGTTTTCATTTTATTTATTAATTTAATCCCTTTCATGTTCAATAGCTTCTTCTTGTGCAATCTAAGGATAGGTTTGAGACTGAATGTTAAGAATCAATTGATTCCTCAATTGAATATTTTACTCAATCAATTAAAGATCGTTCCATGTGTCAATTTCATTTTTTGATTATTCAACAAGCTCATTTATCTCAAAAAGCTCTTTAAGCCTTTCATTTATCTGTATTTAGGTTAAGATTTGAGGTTATCCAGGATGAATGTCCATTTTTTTTGTATTTAATTATTTTATTTGTTTATTAATCAATTATATTTTTTTTTAAATAATAAATAGAATTTGAAAGTTGAACCTACTAAAGAAGAATTTATTATTAGAATATTTAAGAATTTTTTGTAAATTAATAAAAGAAAATTTTATAAAAAATATTATTTTGATGTTCCCTAATGAGGACAAAAGATTTGATGGATTTTTAAGAATTCCTTAGTAACATATAAAAAAAATTACATTTTTTAAAGCTAAATCTTTCCTTAAAAGAGAATTGAAATGAAATATTTTCAACTTGCCAAAAAAACCATTCACAGAAATAGATATTTTCATTTTTAATTCAGGTCTTGTTCAATGGAATTTAAAATAATTTATTTAATATTTGCTTCTTTTTTGTTCAAATTGTAGAATGAGCTATTTTTTTTAAAGATATTTTAAGAAAAGATATTGTTTTTAAATGTTTAATTTGGCTTAATACATTTTCTCATCAGTGGATTTTATAAATAGTTTTGATTTTTTTAATAATTAATGATGATAAATAATTATTATTTATTTAAATATATTTCTACACATTTATTTGCCATCTAATTTAAATGCGAATCTAATTTAATTAGAGGTAAATAAGATTAAATTGATAGAGGGGTAAATATTTTGGAGATGGAGTCCTATATTAATTAGTATCTGAACTCTTAAACACTTTTAAAAACAATATTTAATTCTCAGCAAATATCAATTATCTAATTATTATAAAAAAATTTTTTACCTAATTGATTTAAAAAATAGTAGAAATATCTAAGCATTTTTTTTTTGATAATCATTTTCCTAACTCCAAAAGAAGTTCATTTAAAACTAATAATAAAGATACATCAAATAATAAACAATATTATGAGAAAAAAAACTGATTTTCAAAAACAGGATAATATTTAATTTTTAATCATGTTATTTATTCATCAAATATCAAAACTATTTTCAAAAAAAACTCTTGCACAAATAATAAAATTTATTGAATCAAATTTAATTTGTATTATTTACTAATCAAAGTTATATTAAATATGTTTCTAAATACATCCTAAATAAAATATCTCAAATAAATAATTATTATATAATAATTTTGGTTAATCAATTTATCATAATATTATTAATTTCACAAGTTTTTTCATTTAATAGGCTTTTTTTATTTGTTCATTTTCATCGCCTTTGTTGTCAAGTCTATTTTTAATATTAAAGATCTGCTAATGAAAAAGTTAAGAAATAAATAGAATCATTTATTTTTCTGTTAGATGAGTAATAAAAATAAGAATATAATTATTTAATACTTAATTCCTAGCATCAGTACCCTAATATTATTCCGTAATAAGAAATCTTTTGATTAAAGCAATTTAACATTGTTTCTATTTTTACAATTAATCCCTTTAATTTTTTTAATTTAATATTGAAGATAATAATACAAAACAAAGCAAGTCAACTAAGAAAGCTTAGGTAAACATTAAAGACATTTGTCCATTTAGAAATAACCTTAATCAGTTATTTTACTATTTCTTTTTAAATAGAATTTTTTTAGATAAAAAATTCAAATTTTAAAACAAAAAAAAGCTAAAAATTTTTTTTATTTAAGAAAATACAAGAGGAAAAAATAAATGAAAATATGCAATCTAATCCAATTACAATAAAGATAATTCAAAGGTTGCTAAATGAACACAATCACTTAAACCTTTAGCTATTTCAGATATTCCTTTATCACCAAATTAATTGTAACTATTAATTATAAAATTATTCAATAAATAATTTCTATGATAACAATTAAATTTTTCTTGATAAAATATAAAAATTTTATTGGTTACTTTAAGTTTAATTTAAGATTAGTCAGATTTTTGCAGCTACTTAAACCTAAACCAATTGCTTCTGCTCCTTTTTCATCAATCAAATTTTAACTTTTTTTGATTAAAAATTATCCTCGATTTTTTTTAATTAATTTATCACTAGAATCAATTAAAAAAAAATTTAAAGATTTTAGCTTACCTCAAACAAAGTACTAATGATTTCAAAAGTGGACAGTTTTTTAAACCTAAGATAATGCTTTATATCGCTTGATCTCCTATCTAATTTTTACTTAAATAAAAATAACTTAAAATCTAATAACTTTCAAAAAAAAATGAGTTACAACAAATTCAATTCCAAACTTATTAGTTTCTTGCATTTAGTTAATAATAAACCTATTGCTTTTGCTCCTTAATCTTTATTAAGAATTAAACTATTTTTTATTTAAATTAAATTTTAAAATTTTTATCTTTTTTTTATTTAATTTTAAATAATTAAAATTTATTTTTATTCAAAACTCATATTTATTTTTATTCTTCATAAATTAAAATGTAATTAAATAGTTTTTTAACTTATAACTTTTACCTAAACCCAATATTTAAATTTAAGAGTGATAAACTCTAATTAGTTATACTTTTACATAAAGCTTCTGTTGCATCATATTAAATGTTATTATACCTTTATTTAAAAATTCAATACAATTTCTTAAGCTAAAGTTAATTAAAATGTATTCTTTATGTTATTATTTAAAAGAGTTTGTTTAAATATACCCAAGACAGATGTCGAATGATTCCAATACTTTAATTGAAGATAGTTCTTTTGAAAGCCTTTATACAGCAATTAAATCTAAACTATTTTTGCTAAAAAATTGAAAAGTTTATTTTTGTTTTAAATCTAAGAATTTACTCTAGCAGTAGAACTAATTTTTTCAAATTGAGGTGCTTTTTAATAAATGATCCTAAAATGTATGCACCTTCTTACTAAATATGATTCCATCTAAAATAAGAAAAGAAAACAAAGAAATTTTTTCTTCAAATTTAATTTTGAAATGAAACTAATAAAAAAAGAAAAACATTAAATTAAAATAATGTTGATTCCTTTTATTGAGAAGGTGATTAATCTAGAATTTATCAAAAAATAAAGAAGATTTTAAAAGTGATTATAAAATAAGTAAATTTACGTTAAATTTAATTCTATAATCTCCAAATATTAAAAACTTGGTATTTTATCTAATAATAATTTAATCAGTTAATCATTAATATTTTTAGATCTAATTTATTAATAAAATTATGAAAATAATTGTTTCCTAAAATAAATATCTCTTACCTAAAATTAATAATTAAATTTTAAATATTAGCACATTTAGATAATTAAGTTTAAATCTCAACTATCTGTGGCTCTTCAAAAAAGCTTTATCTAATTTAATTAAAAAATAAAAGACTTGTTTATTTGTAATATTGCTAAACTTGAAATATTATTTGAATTTTACTTGAATTTTAACTCAATATGTTTTAAATTCGATATATTAGAATTGACAAACTTTGGATAATTTAAAAATGAAATTTAATCATAACCATTTCCAAAAATAATAAATACACTTGATATTTCCTCAAAAGTAGATTTTTATACTTCCATTTTTTAATTTACCTTTTCTTTTTATTTATCAATGATTTAATTGAGTTTTATGAGTTTATTGATTTTAATCAATTACTTTTAAACAAATTAAATTGGTTCCAAAATATTAATTTAAAAATTCAATAATTAGAGTATCATTTACATAATTAATAAAATTTAATTAAACTTACTTCTTTGGCTTAAAAAAAATAAGATTTTTAAAGTATTTTTTTTTAATTTACTGCAATTTATTAAAAACATATTTTTACTTTGTTAATAATAAGAATGTATTCTAACACTTTTTTTCTGTTGCTGATAATGAAAAAGGTGTACTTATACTTTTATTCAAAACAAAGAATTCCAATTAATTATTAAGAAAATTATTTTTTTGATAAAGATTTTGGAATTAATTAGTTTTTGAAAGTTTTCAAAGTTACTTTTTACAAAAAAAAGGTTTTTTAAGAAATTGAATATTTTCTTATTGTGTTGTTATTTAAAACCCGTTTGTGATGGTATAAACTTAATCTGAAAAACATCTTAAGATATAAAGAATGCTATATCTTTCTTTAATAAGAAATATTTGAATAGAAGAATAGTAAAAAAAAAATTTCAAAGAAGCAAATAATTTTTTAATAAATTGAATTTCTAAGATTTATAATAAATAATATAATATTGATTTTTATGAATAAGAAAATATCTATTTGATTAATATAATATAAAATTTAGAAAAATATAATAAAAATTTAGTAAATTTAAAATATTTTGATTTAAGAAGGATTTGTGTGCTGACTTGGTTGATATTATTTATTTATTATTGGTTGGACAATAAATCAATTTGAATGTTAAAAATTTGTTAATATATTCAAATTTCAAAAATTAATTGCAAAAAAACAATAAGTAAAAAATTAGTTTTTACTTTAATAAAGATTTAGGTCTATTGTAATAAAAAAGAAATGGATCCAGAGAAAATAAGTACAGTTGGTATTAGTAAAAATAAATAAAAACTTGCAAAGACATAGTGGTTAATTTAATGTTTTAAATATTAGGTTTAGATATTTTAGAAGACATTTTAGAATTAACCTTTTAGAAGTGGTAAAAAGAGAAGAGATATAATCCAACATCAGAATTTAATTCAATAAAAGTATTAAGTTCTTACAATGAAATACTTTATTAGAGAAGTAAGATTGTTGATAATTAGGATATGAAGAAATAATTTATTTATAAATATAGACATAAATTCAGAAAAGGATTAGCTTTATTATAATTTTCTTCATTAGGTTGGTAAATAAATCCCTAAAGGCAGTTCAAAAGAGGATTGGCTTTCATTTTGTAAATAGGTTTTCAAATCACCTAGCAGATCTTAGTTACTAAAAACTGAGGAGAGTACAGAATCCAATAAGAATTTGAGTATGTATGCCAATAAAGATTATGTAAACAAGTTGATGATGAAGGCATTTATAGTTTTGCTTAAAAATTGTCTATATAAAAAGCAAAAAAAGAAAGATCAGTTTAAAAAGTAACAAAAAGAGAGCAGTTCTCCTATCATGAGTTAAGATAATTTTATACCAGAATAAGATAGCTACATATAATACAAGAGAAGCTAAGTTTCATAGAAAAATCTATTTAAGTAATCATCTTAATCTCAATTAAGAAATTCTAGCATGGATGGTCAAATAAGTCAAAATAAGAACTAGTACTTAATGTCTCCACCTACTTAGGAGCTAAGTTTATAATTTAAAAGCAGTAATAACAAAAAATAAAGAGATATGCTGATTGATGAACAAAATAAATAAACTAAAAAGTGTTCTGAATTCAATTTTATTCAAAAACCGAAAGGGAAAGATTCTCACAATGACAGTATTAGGCAATTAACAGTAAAAGAGTCTTTAGAATATTAAAATTAAAGCAATAGATAAATAAAATCTTATAATAGTATAAATTAAGTTACATCTCCTTCATAGTTACCCCTTCAAACTAATAACTCACCTCAAAATCTGAAAAATACTTCCATAGGATCTCCTAATAAATATTCAAAGAAATAAAAAAATATTTATTTGTTTGAAAACACTAAATAATTTTAAGAGTTAGAAACAGTTGCTACTGCTTCTAATGCAGACAACTTAGCAACAATGTCATCCAACACAAATACTTTTAGGACAAAAACAATAAAGTTTCCTAAAGATAATGGAAATACCAAAAATACAAAATCCTTAATAAACTGCATGTATGATAATCTAGACATGATTGAAACGAATATGGATGAATTAGGAGAAAATGCAATAAATATGACAAGAATGTCTGCAGATTTTGACGCATCTTCCATTTGTAGAGGCAAAAATAACACAAAATTTTTAGATGAAAGCTACTCTTTCCATCAAATGAATGCAGCTAACAATATATTTTAAGTAACAAATGAATAAAGCTTAGATGAAATGAGTTTCTAATAAACTGATCATATCTATAACATGCCTTAAAATGCCAAAAGTGAAAGTATGTTTATGAGATTCATAGATAGTAAAAAATTAAATGAAGTTCAAACACCAAAAATTCTTAGCAGAAGCACTGATAGATAGCTTTTAGATCTTGATTTCAGCACAATATAAGAAAATATAAAAATTCTCAGCTCTTATTTCATCAAGCTGTAAATATATAAAAACCAATAAAAGAAGAAAAAGTAATTATTTTAAAAATATATTTTGATCAATAATTTATTTATGGGAAAAAGGTAAATTTAAGAATAACTATTAAATTTAGAGAAGGAAGCAGATGGTTACTATTTAAGAAAATTGAAAGATAAAGTTTTCTGTTTACTCAAAGCTTTTGGGATTGTAAGCAGTGAAACATAGGAGAGATACAATAAAGTAAAGAGAAATAATGAAATAAAAGTGAAGAGAGAATATTTGTATAAATTTGTTGAAAAATATCATGAAAGAGTTCTTGAAAAGACTCAAATAGAATATCTTTAGAAAAATATTTCATAGAATCTAATATAAAAAGCATTTTATTCTATGAAGGATTATCATGAAAGACAATATTAAAAAAGAATGGCAGCTAATTCATTAATATTTACTTCAACAACTTCTATAGACTTCATAATAAATCTTTATTTGTCAAATATTTTAAAATAAAATTAGTCTTCTTAATTATAAAATATTTATTAACTATTTTAAGATTGCTCTTATCACTATAATTATAAACCTTTGGTTGTCTAATTAATTAAAAATGGCTTGCTTACTTAAAAGAATTCCAAGCTTTTATTGAGATAAAATGAAAATGTTATTTTAAATAAAAAACACACTTGCTTCTCTGTTTTAAAATCTTTATATGAAAGAAACTATTAAGCTTCAAATCTTTACAATTATAAAACAATGCAAAAAATATTTAATGTTTTCAAAGATTATTCATCTAAGAGAGTTCAGCTCAAAGATGGCCTAGAGCAGTTTATTTCTAAAAGATTGTAAAATTTACATTTTGTTAGTTTTATTTTATTAAGAAACATTTAAAATAGGTGTAATAAATTGCAATCAATAATGTATTCTTGGAAGCAAGCAGCTGTTGAGAGTTCAATATTGAATAGAAAAAGGCATATTGTTTTTGGTAAATACAGATAAAAGATGACAAAAAAATATATCACTTAATGGATTGAAAACTTTAACAATTAAGTAATATCCTCAATAATTAATAAATAACTAAAGTAATTTATAAAATATTAAAGCAAGAAGATAAATAAAAAATATTAAAGTCAAACGCTTTCTTTTTCTAAACAGTATGCAGTAAAGTTCTGTTTCAAATGAAAAAGAATTCTTTATAAAATAAATAAAAGAGATTAATGAATAAGATGGCAGAAAAACACTCTAATGATGTAAGTTAAATTTGAATTTTATATAAATTTTATTGAGCATTTTTATTAGAAAACTTTGAGGTTCTTTTTTGATGTAATGACAGTTTTTTATGAGAGATCTAAGATAGAAAGATTTAAATCAAGATAAATTGAAGAAAAAAGGAATTTGATCAATTTGAAATAGTATTTGAATTTGTGGAGACTTGAGAGATTTTACAATAAAATAACATTTTAGTTTAGGTTGGGTACTGTTTTTTAGATATTCCTAACGGCTTTGTAATAAGAAAAATAAATATCAAAGGAATATGAAAATAAAGCAAAACAATTCTAAAAAATTTTGATCTAAAGAAAAGCTTAAAAAGCCTTTTTTGTTCTATAATAGATTAATAATCAAAGCTCAGAATATTTTAGAGATGCTTTTTCCTATCACTATAACACTCTTATAACTAAATCCTTTAATGTCTTAAAAGTAAACAGAGAGATTAAAATGCAAAAATACTCTAATGTCTTTGAATATTTAAGTAATTTCTTCAAAAAAATTAATCAAATTAAATAAATTGATTAATAATATTAATAGATAAAAAAGCACATTATTAAAAATTAAATATTTTTGATTCATGGAGGTAGAGGACTATTGAAAACAGTGAAGACAGAAAAAATAATAAACTAGCTTTGAATTTTTACATTAAAAAGCTATTTAGTTTGATAATAAAGACTCTTTAAGACCATACTTAAAGAGAAAAAACAAAAAAATAGAATAAGGTAAACAAAATATTTCTTTAAAGGAAATTTAAATTTGGAATTAAATATTTAAAAATTAGGATTTGGCTCAAATTTACTACAAGAATAACATTTGGAAAAGATGGAGATAAAAATTCATTGACAAGATAGTTATAAACCATGATAATATAAGGCTAATGACTTTAGGAATGAAGTCATTTATTATTAATTTAAATCAAACGAAACAAATGAATGAAAAGATATAAAAAGCAGACTACTTTATGTACATGAGTCTGTTTAAGAAAGCCTAATATTTTATTGAGTTTTTGAAAATTAACAAAGAAAAAGCTTTTTTCAAAAAGCAAGCTGTCAGTAATGCTAAAGAAATTATTGAAAAAGTAAATTAATATTTATCTTTTTATCAAAAAAATTAATTTATTTTGATAAAAAAGAATTGCAAAGCAAGAATTTTGTATGGACTTAAAGAATATGCAAGAAAAAGTAAAGGGTACACAAAGAAAATAAATTTGATTAAATAAATTAAAAACTTGGAATTGCTGAAAGTTTATTTCATAAAATTGATGTAGAATTTAGCAAATAAAAAGATAACCATATAAAAGATATTTGATAAATTGCAGTAAGATTTTTCACAATTAAAAATTATATTTAAATTAAATCTTAAATAGACTTTAGAGGAGAAAGAATTTAAAATCAGCAATTAAATTGTGGAAACAATCAATTGAAGCTGAGAATGAAGAAATAGAAATTTTCAATAAAGGAGCATTCTTATAACAAACTCTTCATAAGAAAAGATTCTTTGTGAGCTTTTTTTCACACCACCAATAAATTTAGTCTGAGAAAATAAAATACATAAAATCTTTGTAATTTTACAAAAGACAGCTTTTCTATAAATTCAGAAATGTTTTCTACAAATCTATTGAATTAAAGAAACTTAAATTTATTGCTACCAAGCATTTTGCATTTAATGTAAATAATTCTTTATTTTAAATCTTTAAATTTTAAAATCTTGCATTTTAAATTAGCTCATGAGAAAAGGTTTCTTTGGATGGAAGCAGTATTCAGTAGAACTATTTGAACAAAGATATAAAAAAGTTGATGAGTACTTTGAAAATCCTTTCTTAATGTCTTAGAAAAAAAGTACAATCAGTTTAGTTGATAAAGAAAACTTTGATATTAATAAGCAAATAGCTGAAGATTTTGATAACAATTTCGATAGCATAATGTCATATAGTAGTGATAAAAAAATCAAACCATATTTTGCAACAGCCCAAAATTAAATTTTGAAACCTATTGATAATTATAGAAAATGAAGCTAAAATTAAGAGTATCATCAAAAATTACATTTGTTAAATAAAACTTTGATAAAATTTAATTAAAAAGAAAATTTATTTTAAAATAAAATTAATTCAAATCCAAAAATTAGTAATGTTTATATTGTACATAATTTACCTTTTCTTTAAAAATAATTTAATAAAGATTAACTAAATTTAATTAAATTTATTGAGATAAAACTTAAATTTGTTATAAAAATGACAATTTTTAATTATCTTTTTTAAAAAAGTAATAATATAAGTAAATATTTCATTATTATGTTGCTTTTTCTTTTAAAAATATTTGGAAGATTTAATTTTTATTATTACATTAAATAGTAAATTTAATTATTCAAAATGTAATTGTTTTTAAATAAAAAATAGAGACAAAAATAAAATAAATTAACCTCAAGACTCAAGATCAAAATTTATCATCTTTTTCATAACTTACCTTTTAAATAACTAATTTAATAAATTTAATTCAATTCAATTTATTTGATAAAACTTTGATTTGACATAAAAATGACAACTTTTCATTAGCACTTTATAAAAAGTGATAGTTCATTATTGAATCTTTTCTATCTTTAAATTTTTTGGAAGAATTAACTAAGATTTAATTTAATGGCAAGTTTATTTGTTTCAAAAGTTATTTTTTAAAATTAAAAATTAAGTCAAAAAAGAAATTAATCTCAAGATAAAAATTTCTAATCTACTTAGTTTATGGCTTATCTTTTAATACATTAATTAAATTGTAATTAAAAGTTTGTTTTTATTGTTAATGCTGTTGTTAGAACTTGTTCAAAAATGTAATCCATCATTTATAGAGAAATGAAAATGATAAGAATAAGAAATGAAGATTTTTAAGTATTATTAAAAGTAAATAAACTAATAATGATTAATTAAGCTGATAATTAAAATATGCAAAATGAATAAAACATAATTAATGTATATAAATTTATATATTAATGAATAGCTAACATTATTAAATTATATAGGATAGTAATTATCATTTTTAAAATAAGATTTCTTTTTTATTATAATAAATTGCTTAATTGTTAAAATTTTAGATCAAATGAATTTATTGATTAAGTGGATTATTTGGAAGGATAATAAATCGATTGGGCATTATTGTCAGATAATAATTTATGTAAATAGAGAGATGGTTACAGATAAAGAGACAAATGTGTTCATTTATTACTCTTAAACTATTAGTTGACTGACTGACTGACTGTTTGATTCATTGATTTGTCATTTAATAGCTACATATGAGGCATCGATTAGTTTTTTTGATAGTAGAAAGGTGTTTCTAATAAATAGGATAGGAAGAAAGTAAGGGAGGAAGGATGAAGGGGTAGTGAAGAAGATTGAAATAGGTTATTAAAAGAGTTTTATTATAATCTTATTAGTTTTGTTAATTACTTTAAATTAGTGTGTAATTAATTAGTTAATATAAATGTATATAGTTGTTATTATATAGATATTTTATCCTTTTTTTATTGAAATGGGTTTGTTTATTTGTTTGTTGCTCTTTCTTCAATTTCATTCCTTTTTCGTGATTATATTTTTCACCTATCCATCAGTTAGCTGCAGTTCAAATACTTGATTTTCTGATTTTTAGCTGTTGTCGTCGAATATTCCTCCTCTGTATTGTTAAGATGGATACCCAACTATACCTTGGTAATTTTTCAAGGGATTTATGTTGTTTTATGAGTTCTGAGAGAATCTTAATGGCATGTTGTCATCTTAAGAGAAATAAAATTTATTTTAAGAGTTGAACATATTTTATGAGTCAATTCCTAATGAGCCAAGTCTTGCTGGAATATTAGGATTATATTCTCCCATGTTAAATCTCTTCATACTTTGAGAATAGTTAGGGATTGAATCTTCTTAGGATTATCTGAGTAGAGAGTTACCTATTAAGTTACTATTGTGATGTAACATACTCTAACTATTGTGCTAGTATATTTCTTCATTATTGAGGTATTGATCCACTTATTTATTATTTCCACTATATTAGTTGCTAAAAGATGAGTTCGCATTACTTGCATTATTGTTTTATGCATTGTTTATTTTCACTATTTCAGAAGGATCTCTGTTTCTACATCCATCACATTTACATTAATCGCTACATTTGACACCTGTATTGTAGCATTCACAGTATTTCTTTTCACATCCAGATTTCTTACAATTGCATCCTTTATTATGAATTAGTATTTCTTCATCATCCTTTATCTATTAAATTATCAAGTAAAAAAGGTTATTAAATGTTAGTTAAGTAAGGAAAAGATATTTTAAATATTATTCTAATGAATTATGATGATGATAATATATCATTTAGTTCTAAAAATAAATAAAGTTTAAATAGTCTTTTTAATGATAAAAATAAAAATATAGAAATAAATGTAAATTTAATTTTAAGCAGATATTAAAATTGCACAAAATTAGGAAATTTATTTATAAAAAATTTATGTTAAAAACAAAGTGAACAAGATAGTAAATGCTCATTAAGGTTCAAGAGTAATTATTCATCACAAATTATCAAGGTAGATATCCGTTTATTAGAAAATACCTCAATAAATGAATTGTATTTTACACTTATTTAGCTATTACTTAAACTCTTAAAACTTGAAAAGAGGGGATTTCTTTCTTATTATTTTCAGAATCTTTTTTAAGATTTGATTTTGGGAAAAGAGGGAAGAAATTATTTATTTCTTTATGAATTAATTAGCATAAAAAATAGCTATGTAACAAATAAAGAAAGATATTAATTAATTTAATCACAAAATTTTTATTTAAGGCTTGAAGATGTTTATTAAATGTTTTCTTTGAATGAATGATTCAAACAATGCTTGCTTTCTTGCTTATAGCGCTCATGAAAGACGGATTTGAAAGAAAATAAAAAATTATAAAAAAAATAGATTATAAAACCTATTCAAAATATTCAAAAGAAAAAAAAAACTTAGAAAAGTTTGTTAAATGAAAAAATAAACAAATTAATGAATGGATTACCTCCTTTGTTTGAATTTTAGGCTTGAATGCATCAGGATTACGTTCTTATAGCTATTTGATTGCACTTTCTCTTTCGGCTTTGTTGCTATCTGTGTTGCAGCACTCTATGCAATTGCATTCAGAATTGCAGATTTGACCTTAGTTGAAACAGTCGCAGTACAATTTTAAGCATTTGCTCTTCTTGCAGTTGCATTTAACTTTTTATTTAGATGTAGTTTGAGGTCTGAGAGTTTATTCGTACTCAACGATGCCATCCAAATCCTTCAAATTTCCTTCTTCTCTTTCTCTGATAACCTTCATATCGAGAAGGTTGTAGATAAAGTTATTCTTGTCTACAGAGATACTATTTATCGAGTTAAGCTAGAGGAATCTTCTTTTTTAACGAATATGACACTATTTCTTTTAAATCAAGTTAAAATTATCGTCAAGATATTGTTAGTTGAATAAGGGAGGATAATGTTCATCAGTTTAGCAAACTTAAATCAAGAGACTACCACTTTAGAAGCTCTAAGATTATCCATCCAACTCATCTTTTATACTAGCGGCATTATTTTTCTTGCTTAGACGCTAAAATGTTAAAGTTCTTGATTTATTGGATTTTTTAATGTTTTAACTATTAGAATCACCTGTGTCCTCAGATTCTGAATACTCAAAGTTTATTCTTTACAAGCGTATATTTCTAAGATGGTAATCAGATTCTCCTTCTTAAGTGTAGTCTGCTTAGCTTTTATATATTCTTTCGTAATTATTGTGAGGAGCTTCCATAATATTTTAGTAAATTTAGTCTCTGTCTTGAGAAAATGTGACCATATGGTCTTCCTTAGTCTCATCTTGGTTATTATTATTGTTTTTGTGATTGTTATTGCTGCTGTCCATAATGATTTAATTTTTTAGGTCAGCTCTTTTGTTTAAAGGTTATCTATAACTTTAGCGAGAGTTTCTACCTTTACTATCTTTTTTAGAAAAATTCAAATTTTCATCTTCTATCTCAATTTAGCCAATATTAGGATTACACAGACTATCTAAGACATTTCTGTTTTGATACTAGTTTGCTTAAATAGATTGATGATCGTTATCGCTTTCAGGTTCTTCAATCTTTTGACTATTCTCCATGAAACTTTTTTAAATTTATTTGCGCAAAGCTGGTTCGAGCTCGTCCTAGCTCTAATCATCAGTATGGGTTCTTTTACTATTAAATTTATAAAAATACGGTTATATTAGTACACTCATGCTGCTTTAAAAATAGGAAGAGGAGAGAATGGCTTGCTTGTTGCTTAAAATTATAAAAAATTTTTTTGTTTTCGCTTTGCTCTCTCTCTTTGCTTATTGGTTATTTCTCTCAGTATTTTAAATCGCTTTCTTTCTTCTAATTGATTTTTAAATTTCTGATAGAACATAAACAAGATAGATCTCTTATGAATAATTAAAAAAAAGCGCCCAAATCCAGATTAAATAAAGTAAGGATTAATAGAGAGGCTTTGCTATTTTGTTTTTTCGCTTCATTGTTTTTTTTTTGCTTCATTGCTTCTGTTTGGCAGAATAAAGATTTGATTGATATTTAATAATTCTTGAAGGAGTGATAAATAAATAAATTATTAATTAATAAATAGCTTGCCAAAAAATAGATAAAGAAAAAATAAAACGATTGAAAAACAGCAAAGTGAAGACAGATACTTTTGTCAAAGATTTCAAATTCGAAAAATACAAGGAATAAGTGATAAGTGTCTTACTTACCCTCTTAATCAAAATATTTTAAAATTTATCAACTCTTTAAAATTTAATTGTTTTTAAATATCAATCAATCTTTAAAATGTTCTAAATTAATTATAATAAATTTTCCTTTTTGCTAAAAAAATTTTTAAATTTGATTGGAATAGCAAAGGAGGGAAATCTATCTATTTATCAATAAATCAATAAATGATCTTAATTGTTATAAAAATTTTGTATAAATCCTTTCTAAAAATTAACGAGAATAAGATTAGAGAGTGCTTTCTATCTATCTAACCTTTTCTTTTTGAGGTAATTGGTATTTGAAAATTAGTCGAATAATTAATTTAATGAAAGCAAATAAATTATTTTTGTGAGAATGCTAAAATAATAAGGTAAGGAGAAAGGCCCTGTTACAATTCTTGGATTCAAAGTATTAATTTTTTATTTGGAAAATTTATTTTAAAATTCGGATTATTATTTAAAAAGTAATTTTTTACTTCAACTTTTCACCAATACTTAAAAGTATTATAATTATTTTGAATTAACTTAAGCAGGTTAATTTGAAAGGGGTCCTGCCCATTTTATTTCACAAATTTATTTTGGTTTCAGGAAAGTATTTGGTGGGGAGATCCAATCCTATCAAAGGAAAATTTTTATTTTTTATTTGGTAATTTTATAATATCTTTCTTATTTGTGGAAGGATTGGCTGTAGGGTATTGAAAAATGGCTCCGAGTAAGCCCACACTTAAATCAAAAAATAATAATAGAAAAAATGAGGATGCTCTTAAAGATAAATTTGATAAAAAAGAGTATGTTTTTTTAGTTTGTATTTTTGAAAAAATTTTTTCAAAGGGATTAATAGTTTTTTCGCGGTTGAAAAGTGATTTTAATCTGTTTTGATCTTTATATATTTTGTTTGCTTGCTTGATAATTAAGGAAGCATGTTATAAATGGATTTATGGCGAAAAGAGATATTTAAGAATTGGAATGAGAGTGTTAATTTTTCATAACTGAGTAAGGAAAATAATAATTTTAGAGAAAAAAATTAGAAAGCCAATTGAATGCGAATGCTTATTGATAATAAAATTACTTGGTCCTTGCATTTTTAGTAGGAGAAATAAGTATAGGAGTTGTCTTATTGGATGAAAGACATTTTGACTCTGTGGTATTTCTGGCGCTTCTACGAAGTTTAGTCTGAGCTGAATTGCATTCAGAAGTGTTTTCTTTGCTCTCTTCCAAAAGGCTTTAAGGTGATTAGAAAGTATTATGACTGATATCCTTGGCTTGCTATGAATTCTAATGATTAGCTTTAGATTATTATGACTGAAGTGAATTTATGTTATTATGGTTATTATGGCTGATGTATTATTCTCTATGATTAACATCATTTTAATTATCTATGTTCTCTATGTCCTCTTCTACTTCATCAATTTACTATTCTTCTTTAAAGCTCTACTTCATATTGGTTCCCGTTAATCCCTGTTTTCTTTTCTACCCCGATTATTATTACTGTTATAAGGAAGATGATCCAGTTCCTTATTAAGACCTAATATTACTCTTGTTTTTCATCTAAGATGTTTTCTTACCATCTTTGTTGATGACAGTTTCCCCTGAAGTTTTTATTTTCATATTTCTACTTTAGTTAGTTTGTTCTGCTGTTTTATAGTTTTATGTATTAAGATATTATAATAAAAGTGTATGTAAAATAATAAATAAGTAGGGTTAATCGCTAAGTTCTTCTTCTCTTCTTCTTGAATTTTTGTTTAGTCTTAATGATTAATTGAATGATTGATTTGTTAATTAATTTGTTGCTTAGTAGTTTAATCTATCTTCTTTTTTTTTATTTCAAAAAACAATGTGTTTTTTTTGTTTTCTTTTGATTTTATTATATTTAATGCAATGCAATTATTTTTTTTATCAATTAAGCAATTCATTATTTACCACTATAGCGATCTTTTTAATTGATTGCTAAGAAAGATATTGCATTCTTTATAAATTAATAATTGCGCTTTTTTTTCTTTCATTTTGTTTGCTTATTTTGATTTGAATGATATCACATGCTTGACTGACTGATTGATCGACTGCTCAAAAAAAATATACAATTTTTTAATTAAGAACTAAGATACCTTCAAAATCACACCAAAGATACTTTCTTCATTTTCGTTCATTCGTTTATTTATTTTTTTGTTTGTTTTTTAAAGAAAGAAGGTATTATATTGTTTTTCATTTTCAAAAATTTTTTTGATTTCAAAGGGATTGTTTTAAAACCAAAGGCGGGGCTTTATATTAACTTATAAAAAATTAAAGCTTGATTAAAATTTCTATTAACAAATCTTGTGAAAAATCAATAAAGAAAATGATTATCAGAAGAATTGCAAGAAGAAGAAAAAAAAACATAACAAAAAACTTAATGCATTTTATTTTGATTAAACAAGAAATAATTTATCCCTTTTTTGAAAAATATTTAAAAATTTTTCTTAAAAAAATTAGACATATGTACATTCTTCTTGTTCGTCAGCTTCACTCTTGTTTGCGTTGCTTGCTTTGGTAGCTCCGCGAGTACCGTGAACTCTCTTTTTGTTATCAGGCCCCATCCCTTACTTAATATCTTAACGACTAGTAGCCTTCAAATTTCTTTTTCTTTTTACTTTAGTTATATATTTTTTTTATTTATTTTTTTTCATTCACAAATTTATTAAGAAATTTGCGGAGCTCACTAAATATTAAGATTAATTGTCAATATTTAAATTTTTTCTTACTTGTTTCTTTTAAGTCATTCCTTTCTTCCTATTTTACTATCTTTTTTGCTTTATATTATTCACTCTCCTCATTTTTTTTTTCATTTAATTTCGCTCCTCTTCTTTTACTGTCTTTCTTGCTCCATTTATTCTTTTCTCTCCTAATACATCTCTAACAAACTAAGAAATTAACTCTTGCTCTATTAGCTAATACTCTTGCGCAAGTATCTAAAATCTCTCCTTTCTTATTTATAAATAATCACACTTTTTCCTTCATTTTCTCTTCCTTCGCTTATATTTTGGAAACAATTCCCTCCGACACCCTTTTTTTTTCTTTTTCCCGCCTTATTTAATTGCATTACTGTCTTCAAATGTTCCCCCAATCTAGATTTGTTTTCATATTATTCTTTTCCTTTAATTCTTCAAAATAAATTATTCATTCATTTTCTCCATTTTAATTTATTGGCTTGTGTCATTTTTTATTCCTCCCTTTCCATTTCAATTCATTAATTTATTAATTAATTTTTTGCTCATTTTTATAAATAAATTTCCTTCTTTTGCTAATATTGATTTCATGCATTTCTGTAGAAAAAATATCCTTTATAATTAATATTTTAATATTTTCCTATTGAAAGAATAAATCTAAATATAATAAATGTAATTCATTTCTCACTAATTTTAATTGAATTTTTCTTCAATTTTTAGACATATTTCCTTCAATGTATCCATTTTAATTAAAACTTATTTACTTAAATCTCAACTTCCTTTCCCTCTTATTAGCTAATTTCAAAATATTGCTTTTTATATTTCTTCATTAAATAGTAAGTAATTCCTTCCCTACAAAAATATATTTTCAACAAAACCCACCAAGTTCAAATCCTCTAATGAGATTCTTTTTACTGCTTTTAGCCTTACCTATCTCTTTAATTAAAAATACCAAAAATGCATTATAAAAAAGAAGCAATAAGCTTATCTGTCTGTTAGCTAATTGCTTTAAAATACTTTCTATGATACCATGAAACACTATTCGAAAACATATCTCCAATAAAAAAATTGTTTTCTTGAATTAAAAACTAAAAAAGAATAGTATAAATCCATAAAATAGTAAAATAATGTTAAAGTAATTTAATGAAAAATTTTAGAAGATAATTTTTTAAAAAGTGAAAAAATCCTCTTTATAACTTTGAAAAGAACAACAAAAAAATCTTTCGATCCATGTTATAAATTTATTAATTGTTAGGATGATTTAAGATATTTAATATAAGTAATAATCATAAATAGTGTTTTTATTTGATAATAAATTAATTCATTGATTTTATACTCTCTAATCTGTCAATAATTAAGACATGCCTTTTTGGAACCATAGATTGAATTATTTATTTAATATTTATTGAATTTATGTTGTAAATATTGATGACTTAATTAATTCATTCATTCAACTTTCTTGTATATATCCTATCAATTCTGAATAAGAGGCAAATATTATTATCATATCAGATTTTTTATCATTCAATCAATCTTTAACACTCTTTTGAGATAGGCCAATAAAATTTTAGAGAGATTTCGTTTTAAGTGGGCTATTATTACTAATTACATTTTCACTGTTTTCTTTACTTTTACTCACTAAGTCAATAATATCGCAATTCAAAATATTCTGTTAAGAATCTTATTTTAGCTGTTCATGCTTACTATCTTTATTGGTTTTTGTTGGAATCACTTCGAATGATTATATATGAGATTAATTTTCATTTTAATGCTCTGTTTAGAATTAAAGTGTCCTCTAAAATATTGATGCAGGTACTGTGTGCTATTCACCCTACTTTAATTCATCAGAAATATTATCAAGTTCCTAACTTGTTTCATATTAAGCTAGCGCTTAAAGGATAGGTTAGACAAATTCTGAGTTGCCAAGTGTTAGATTCTTTGTGAAGTTGGAGTTAAGTGTAGGGTTTTTTTGATTTTAGTTTAGATCGTTTTGCATGTTTAGAACATTAGATATATTGTTAAGATTAGCTTTCTGATTTGTTAAATTTGCCACTTAAAAGTTGGAAGAAGAAGCTTTTATTCTAGTCATCATATCATCTGTATTTATTCTATTTTAGAAGTGAGTCTTCATGCTAGCAAATGAATTTCTTGTTTTAAAGAAGGGGTTGTTAATATTGTCACTATTATTAAATACAATCAATTCAAAAGATGAAAGAATGTATTAGTCTTAAGTCTAGTTATTGTTACTGAAGTTATTCTCTTCATCATCTTCATTTTAATGATTGTAATAATTTGATTTTGAATGAGGTTTATTATAACCTGAAAAGCTTGTTTTTGAAGATATTTTTTTTAATTAATTCTATTTATTCTAATAAAACTATTTAAAATGGTTTTAATAGAATGCAAATTATTCATAATCATGGAGATTTAAGGAATCATCTTCTTCTTCTTCTTCTTCTTCATTCTTCATCTATATTTTTGATTAACATATTATATTTTACTGAGGCCCAACAACTTATATAAATTTCTTTAAAATTTTTTATTCCACTTTTGAAGAGTCTTTGTCTTCAGAACAATTGAAGTGGTCCATTAACCCTTCTCCTCTTTCATGATAAAAACTTATCTTGAACATTATTCCATCCCAATAAGAGTTACTATCATTAGCAAATGAATTTTATCTCACTGAAGTAAATTAATTTGAAGGATTCTACATAGGATTAGGAAGGAATGATTAATTATTTTATTAATTCATTACTTCTCTAGAGTTATTAACAACAAAAGCACCAGCTTACTATTACAAATTAATATTATTAATAGTATTCAGTAATTAATTAGAGCTAGGCAATTATGATTGAATTTGAGTTGGAGATGCAGTAGGTTAATTCAAATTTTAGGCTGTTGAAGGCAGATTAGCTGAAAGAAATACCTTATTTTAATATATTGACTAATTATTATTTGCATTTTTTTTTATTTGACATAGCTCATCCATCTAATGAGGAGAAGGCTTATCATCATCAGTTCCTTGCAGCTAATTGTTATTGAAAGTTACTACACCTCCTACTGCTATTCCACTATTATATTAATTAGATGAATTGTTGTCTTGCATAATTTCATTTGTAATTCTATCAAGAGGAGCTTTTGCCATCTAAAAAATAGGATAGTTATTCACATTATTGACTTCCATTTTAATTGGCATTACTTTTGCACATGTTGCAGCGTTGGATATATATGAAATTAAAATATACATAATTTTATCCATATCATTTTAGATCACTTTATCAACATAATTTTTTTTAATATCAACTTAAGGAAAGAAATTATTCAACAACAAAAGCATAGAATCAATATTTATTTATTCATGCTTCAATTTTATCTAGTTTTTTTTCACAAATAAATTCATGTAATTCTCAATACAAAATATCCTATTCTTTAAAATAACTGATTCTTAAAGCATCCCACTTATCTATAGCTTCAAGGATTCTAAAACTTAACTGTTTCTAGTAGATCTCCCTTAAATATTTTAATCAAATTCTTTTACTAGCTCTTTAAGATATTTTAATGAATTTTAAAAAATATTAAATTTTTAATTGAAAGAATTAAGTCCAGAAATAGCAAATGTAGTCAACTTTTTGTTTGTTTTTTTAATATTTTGGTATGACTAATTTTAAACTGGATACTCTTCAATAGAAAAAACAAATTCATTTTCATTATCTCCCTCAAATAGCCTAATAATAACATGTTCTGCCTCTAAATCGGTCCTATTTTTCGTAAATTCAATTAATTTTTTTAGTTTAAATTAAAAAAATAAATTTCTTAAAAAAACCAAATTCTCAGAATAATTTTTGTCATTCAATTAAACAGTTTTAAATTCTAAAAAAATATTTGATTTTTAAATTTAAAGTTTTTGATTTTGCTTTTGTTAATTTATTATATAGATGAGTATTTTAGCTTTTTGAATTAGAATTTAGTGTTTAATATTCATTGTTTTTAACTAGCTTGCTTGTTAGCTATTTTTAGAAATAATTAGATAGATTATTGCAAAATTTATATTTAATTTTGATAGTACAAATTTAATATTTTATAAAATGTTTTTTGGAATTTCAATTTTAGAGTTTTAAAAATAATTTGAAAAGTTTTTAAATAATTACTATATTCTTTAGGCTATCAATACATCAGAAAGAAGATTTTCAGAAATTGATTTCATTTATTTTTCATGATAGATTTTCTTTAATTAGCTTAAAGATGAGCTTTTATTTGATGGAATAGTAATATTTGATATAAATTTTTTAATTCCTTGTTTTTTATGCTTTTGTCTTTCAACCTCATCTTTGTTAGCAGAAGCTATTTAGGAGTAGACTTTTTAATTCAATTTTTATTGATTTAGAAGATAATTAGATTAGTGTTTTAGCCTTAAAAAGGTTAAAAAATCAGTTTCTTTCCCAGAAATTTTATACTCATCTGCTATAGAATATTGGGAATAACTTAAGTTAATTTTTATTTTTTGTAGAAATCTTTAAAAGTATAATTCGTTGTTTAGATTTTAGTATTTACTTTCTGCTTCTTTGTTGTAATCTATTAAAAAATATTAGAATAAAAACTTTTAATTAACTTTAAACATTAATTTTAATTACTTTTAACTACGAAAGATTCAAGCTCAGCTTAATATTTAGTTACAAAGAAAGCTATTGGGTACTTATTTAAAATCAAAGTAGACCAATTACTCTGATTCTGATATTATTCATACATCTTTACAGTTTATTTAGTTTAATTGTATTTATATATAAAAATCAGAAAATAAACTAAAATGAGATTTAACACACTAAAGAAAGATATTCCAAAAGAGAATGAGAGTACTCCAATCTATAGAAAAACTGAAGTAAAATCAATAATAAAGCTTGGAGCTTAAAAAGCAAGAGCAAAATAAATATTTACCTATTTCAAAAAAAAAACTGTATTAATATTTTTTCATAAAAATATTAAAAATTTTTATTTTTATTTCAAGTAAAAAATCAAAAGATTAAATATTAATTTTTATTAGCTGATTTCATAGAAAAAGTGATTTTTATTATCATTCATAGCTATCTTTAGGATTTTGTAATTTAACCTAATAAAGAATGTGCTGCTGTTGGTTGTTATGTAAATTTAATCAAAGATTTTATTAAGGAAACAATAAAAATTTTTTTTTAAATTTCAAATTAGAATTAATTAGAGAATGGAAAGATCAGATATATTTATTTAGATTATTTTTGAGAAAAAGTACTTTTTATTCTCATTCATGACCCAGAATATTAGGCTTTTATGATTTAACTTAATTTAGAAAATCTTATTAATCTTTTTTTAAGTTTTTATTATTAGCATTTGTTTTTTAATAAAAGTTTTTTTTTAATTTCAAGTCAACAAAATGTAAAGATCAATTTTTTTCGTATATTTTTTTAATTATTATTTCTGAGAAAAACTACTTTTTATTATCATTCATCGCAGTCTGAATATTAAGATTTTATGATTAAATGAATTAAGAAAATCTTATGTAAACTTAATAATAGATTTTATTAACATTTTTAAAAAAGAAAAAAATTTTTTATTTAATTTTAAGTTAAAAAATTTAATGATCAAATTTTTTTGTGTATTTAGCTTGTTTGATAAAAAAAGTATTTGTTATTATCATTCATATCTATCCGAATAATGTGATTTTATAATTTAACCTAAGCAAGAAAGAGTTAAGAGCGTAAACTTTATAAAAGATTTTACAAACATTTTTTAAAATAATACTAAAATCTTTTTGTTAAATTTCTCAAAGAATGAAACTATTAAATATGCTCTTAGATAAATAGTTAGATTTAAAATGTAAGATAAATAATTAAATTTTTAATTTAGAAAAAGTGCTTATATTATCTTTAATTGCTTGTTTGCTATCTATCTGAGTATTAGGATTTTATAATTTAACCTAAGCTATAAGTGTTTAGAGTGTAAACTGCAAATAAATATCTAACTAAGTAAAATCATAAGAAATATAAGTATTTACAAAGATGTTAAAGTATTAGGTAGAAGATGACGAATCTTTTAATTCTTCTTTTCCAATTATCAAGAATGAAAGGGCTAGAGCGAATCTACAAGCAGATAGAAAATAAGAGTAGTGCTATTTAAGTTTGGGTATATAATGTATTGTTAAAAGCCAAATGAGAGAAAGCATACTAACAATAAAATAAATACATTAGTACTTCTTTTCATCTAGTATTAATTCCAAATAAAAAAGAAAGTAGCAAATAAACAAACATATTATACAGTACTTCATCCATTTGAGTCTCTTTTTCCATTTAATTTTTAAAAAAGATTGTAAATATTGTTAGGCAATTTCATAATGTTAAGTAGCATTTAGTCAACTATTTATAACATTAGTAAACAAATATTCTTTCTTTTTTAAATTCTTCCTTAATTAATTACCTTTTAACTAGAGTCACTCAGATACTTATTGGTATTTGGATTATATTCTTACAAAAATAGCCATTTTTTTAATTTATCAGCATACATTTTATCTATTATTTGATTTATTATTTTACTGATTGTGTATGTAGGAGAATCGCTTGGCTGCTAATTTTTTTGCTGACTAATTTCTATTAATTTAATCAGATATATATAAATTATTTATTAATTATTATCTAAGCATGTAAAAAAATAAAAATATTCTGAACTATTTCAAAATATTAATTAAAATCACATTTTCAATTTTTTCTAGCTTTTTTATAAAGATTCTTCTTCTTTTTAAAAAATATTTTTTATTTTAAAATTTATATTTTATTACATATTAGTTAGAATTTAAATAATCTTAACTTAGATACATATTATTATTTGCACTAGAATTAACTATTCAAATCTTATATATAATTATTCTCTTAAATCCTTTTCTCCTTCTCTCCTAACTTTATCAATTTTAAATGATTTATTTGTTTTCTACTAAACTTAATTTTGAGATAATAAAGTCTTTAATGTTGCCATTAAAGTGAACTCAAATTTTCTTTGGATTCTGTAAAAATGAGGAGAAAATTCTTTTTGGGAATCAATCTGAGATAACATCATGGTTTTAGCTAAAATAAACTGAAAAGTTTAAAACATTTTGAAGTTAATGTTTTATTTTAAATTTTTTTCTTTCTATTTTGTAAAGTAATATCAAAAATGTCATTTTAAAAAGAAAAAAATTTTTAAATATTTGATTAATATCAATCAATTTATATTGATCGTTAAGATTATTTGTTCAAAGAATAATTTAAATTAATTTGTACAATTGATTTGAATTTAATAGAAATTATTTAAGTTTATTCTTTGAGTATTTTGATAGATTGTAATATTTAAAGAAATAAAGTAAATAGATAAGTTAAATTTTGTACAAGATCAATTTTTAAATTAAAATATTATCTATCATTAAATCTGACTATTACCTGAATTCAACTGAGATATTTTCTATCATTTTTTAGTATTAAAATTAAATTAAAATAAGAGGTTTTTAAAATCTTTTAATTACAAAATTATATGATAGTGAATTATTTTGGCTCATTTTAAGAATAATTTAAATCAAAAATAGAATTCATAAGAATTTAATAGAAATAATTTAAGTTTTTACTTTTTACTTTATTTTGAGTATATCTGCTCGCTCTATTTGTTTGATTTCTGGAATTTTCTATAGATTTAATTTTAATATTTATAAAAATTTATAAATATTTTTTTTGGTAAATTTTAAATTAAATTAATATTAAGAATATCTATTTTAAAATTAGAAATTTTCTATTTTGTTTCAACTTATTATTTTTTAATTATTATTTCCTTTCTAAAACAATTAAAATAAAAATTTAGATTATTAAATTAAACTAATAACAAGAAGATATTATTTATCCTTCATTTTCATTTTTTTTATGATTCTTCAATTAACACTCTAATTAGAGTAAAATATTTATAGGGACTTGCAATATAAAAATATGAATTGAAATTTTGTTATTCAAAAATAAACTTAAAAAATGTCTTTTTGTAAAATAAAATTTGAGATTCTGATTATATTTTTTCATTTTAAAATAAATTTATTGGTTAATTCAAAAAAATCGTGGAAAATAAGTAAGTATTTTTTAAAATAATAATTCAATAAAAAAATAGACTCAACAGAACCATTTATTTTATTGTTTATTTTTTAATTATCATTTGTTTCAATTTTTGAATTACTAACTTAAGTGAGTGTGAAAAGATTTTCGTGAAAATGTGTATAAGTAAATAAATAATAGAAATAATCATAATATTCAAAATTATTAATGAATATTTTATCTGAAATACTGAATTAATTAATGATTTATTTTCTTAATTTACATAATGTTATTAATCATCTGCTTAAATCTTTAAAATGAAATTAATTATTAATTTTTTATTTTAGAGTAAGGAAGAATATGTTATTTTGAAAAAAAGAAAAAACTATATCTGTCTACTAGTAAATTCCTAAAGAAAAATAGATTGAACACATACCTAACTACATAAGAAAGTAATTTAATATCTTAAATTTTATTTTAATGTTTAAAGAATTACAAAAGCTGACTGAATTTTGAAATTGATAAAATTTTGTTAAAAAGCATCAAAAATTAGGTTGAATTTATGTTATAAGATTAATTAATACATATAATTCTTTGGACAGTCTAATAAAAATGAAACTTAAAAGTTTAACTGGCTAATAATTATTAAAGAAATATTTATGAAAGAAATAATACTTATTTTTTGTGATTGTATAAAGAATGATGAATAATACCCTGAAACTGTAAATAATTGTGAGGTTTTTGAGACAATTTTTACGAAGATTTTTACTTTTTTGATATATTTAGTATTTAGTTTTACATATTTTATTCAGCTGCTTTTGTATGGAAATAAGCAGAAAAGGAAGGAATAGATGATATTAATAGAATGGTTGATAAATATAAAGTTAATTAATTGAATTATCTGTGAATTTTATTGATATTTATCTATTAGTGAATTTATTTTGTTAATGATGAATTAATTACATTTGAGATTAGCGCAAAATAGAAAATTGATAACTTCTTGGATTTATTTATATTTTTTTGTATTTATTTGATCAATAATAAAGATTAAAAAGAAAAGTATTGTTAAGATTTATATTTGATTGCCAATAAAAATAATATTATAATCTTACAAATCAAAATACTAGCATTGACTATAAAATAGCATTATTATAATTATTATATTATTAGCATATATCAGCATAATTAGGTTAGAAAAATTATAATTTTTAAAATAAAAACAATGAGTTTTACAACAGGTATTGCTAGTAGGTAATAGAGAGCAACTACTCCATCAATAGGGTCATCATATCTTCGACAAACCCTTTAAAGCAGTAACTAAAAAAAAATGGAAGTTCTAATTATAGGAAAGAATAGCGATCCTGAATTGGAATTTATTATTTAGTAAAGTGAGTAGTGGATTAATAATGATATGGACTCTAATGAAGATTTGCTCTACTTTAGTGATTGTGTAGATATTGAGATTGTAACACTCCATCAAACTCATTTTGATTATATTTTAAAGGAACTTAAGAGGAAATCTCCTGAGATACTCAATCACTCATATAACTCACCTATAATATTAATTAATTCCTGCAGGTATATTGAGAGCTTATTGCATCTCATAGCTGTATTTGTTAGTGAACTTGGTCTTCCTTAAGATATATTTATTAGAAGTACTCCTTATTCATTCAATTAACAAAACGAGTATTTATTGCAACTCACTTAAATGACTCACAGTAAATTACTGCAATATTTTAACTTTAGTGAGACTTTCACATATGTTTTCTTTGATATAAAGCTAAAAAATGGATTTATTGAATGCAATAAGAAAGTAAAATCTCTCGATAATCCTAACATAAATATCTAAGAGTAGTAGAAAATCAATTAGTTTCGTATTATTATTTAACTCAATTCAAAGGTTATGCCTAAAACCTGTTTAAACTTCTACCAACTTTGTTAAGGAAATTTCAAAAACTCCAAGGGATAGCGTCTAACTTATAAAAATACTTTATTTCATGCTATTTAAAAGAATGCCTTTATTCAAGGTGGGGCTTTCTCGGAATTTGATAAAGACGAAAGCATTTTTGGCCCTACTTTTGAAGATGAAAATTATGCAATTAAGCATGATTAACCAGGAATTATTGGAATGGCTAATTAAGGTTTACCGCATACTAATGCTTCTCAATTTTATATTACTCTTGGAGCACAGCCTGACAAAGATCAAAAATATGTTGCATTTGGATTAGTTGTTTATGGGATGAAATACCTGAGAAAACTTAATAAGCTTACAAACAGATCTTCTTACACTCCTGCTTTTGAAGCTCGAATAGTTAATTGTGGTGAATATAACTTTTGTAAATTATTAAATTATCCTTTTTGATATAGACAAAATAATTTCTTGTTAGTTTCATTATTTTACATTTATTTTTCTAAAAATATCTTATTAAAATAATTGTAACCAGCCTCTGCAATATTCAAATTTATTTTATTTTAGAAAAAGATGACTTCGTATCAGAAACTAAGAAGGACTTTGACCTATTAGACAATGCAGATCAATTAAAAAAGTTAATAAATATTGAAAATATTTCAAAATAAGAAAAGTATTAGAGCTCTTTGTCTTCTTACATTAGACCTAAAATTGGAAACTCTGCCTAAAGCAGAATCCAAGTGAAAAAAGAAAGAGATACATACACTTCTCAAAGAGAAAGATTCAAATCTAATTTTAATTAATAGGAGTAAAAGAGACTTCCTTAGTTACAAAATTAATTAGAAACTGTCAATAGCTATAAATAAGTAAATTTGGTTAAGCAATCGGATAAAGAGATCTTTAAGCAATATAAAAAAGAATTAGAAGATTAGCCCTTATTTCAATTTCATAATGTTAATCTTTTGGCTGACAGAGGCAGTAGTAGTGGTAGTAGCTTATCAAATGGACATAAAATTGTTAGGAAAAATCCATAATAAAAATTCTAATACATCCCAAACAACAAAAGTAATTTCCTCAAATTTTAAACAAATAGCCTGGGATATTCGAATTATGGTAGTTTAAATAAAAACCCAGTCTCCAGGACAAACAGTGATTTTAGGAATATGATAATAGCTCAGACACTTTCACCGACAACAACTTAATTAAAAAAAGGCGGCAGCACGAGAAGTGATCTGTAGAAAAATGGGGATTAAATTTTATAAATATTATTAAATAATGCAAGCATAATATCAAATTAGAAGAAACTAAATGGACAAAATTAAGATGAAAAATCAGCTCAAAATTCATCATATTCGTACAACCACCTCGAATTCGATGAAGAACAGCCATCTGATTGTAAATATATTTATTAATAGTTATTTTTGTTTCTGCTTTAATAATTAATTAAATTCGAATACTTATCTACTTCATTTGAATAAATACTTTTTTTAAAATAGATAATCTTGATCAAAATCTATCTGAAAGATAAGATTAATATTCAGATGTTAATTTTGGTAGTAATCTATTCCCCAATTATTTTAAGAAGTAAACTACCCCAGTCAATAATAATCTACTTGATAGCATCAAATCTGGTTTCTTGAATACGGGCTAACAGCTATAATTCAGAAAACTCCCAAATATAGACAAATTTACCACAAACAGTTTCAGAAGTCAAAAAGTTAAAGTTGCAAGTATAGGTAGTTTTCAAGAATTCAACAAAGGCAGGATAGTCAATCACTCTATATAAAATATCTAAAACGATATAAGAAATTTATAAAACTACATGAAACAACCCTCAATCAACAATGTAATATTCGATGACATATCGTAAAAGATTCTCATGAGCAGCAAAGAGGAAATTGGTTCTCTTATCATCATTTCATAAATTGTAAATTTATTAATTAATATAAGTTGTAGTTTAAGAAATTCAAATTATTTTGATTTAATAGAGTCAATTTAAAAGATTCATAGCTCATCAATACCAAAAAAAAATATAAGAAGATCAGTTGCAAGAATTAACAAAAATCATTCCAGGTATAAATTTTATCAATTTGATTTTGAAGCACTCTTAATTTTTATTGAATAATTTTTTAGGATTATCTGAGAGCATAGCGATGTAGCTTCCTATAAGTTTAAAGAAATCCCTTTCAACATAAGAACTGATATTCATCAATAAATAACTAACCCAGGATTAACAAATTCCAAAAATAGACACAAAAAACACTCTTTTTAATATGTCAAAATAGGTATTTCATTTAATTGTAATATTCATAATTAAATTCTATCTTATATAATATGAAAAGGTTGGTTTTGATATATCAGAAGTTGAAGATGACTGGTGAAATAAAATGCTTTTATCTTGATAAATCACATGAAGAAGACTTATATAAAATAAAATAAAGACAATTAGAATTATTTAAATTTTCAATTTGTAAATATGATCCTTTAAAAATTATTTCAATTAAATAATAACAATTTATTAAGAGTTTAACTTACTGAATTATTTAGACACATTAATAACTAATAATTATTAAGACAAACTAATAACTAACTAACTCACTTTTATCTAGTTATATTTACAACTCTCTAAAAACCTAAAGTACATAAATTATTTAATTATTGTTAATGTATTAAAAAACTCATCTATCTATTATGTAATATAGTATATTCATATATATTTTCTTTTTGTATTTTTATTTCTAACACAGTCACATCTAAATATTATCATATTTTTATTTCTCAATCAAAATTTAAAAATAAAATAAACTTGCATTTGAAAAAGTCTCTTTTATTGTCAAGTAATAACAAATATATCAAACAATCTGTATGAAATAAGTATTAATAAAATACTGTATTACCTCTGAACCTCTATCCTCTATTATAAGTATGGAGTTTAGTTACTAATTTAGGTTTCTACATTAAATTAATTAAAAGATGTATTCATTTAAGTTCGAGTATATAAAATTGCTAAAGTAAATATCTGTGAAATCAAAAATATCAAATGTATCTATAGAAATAAATATTAAAATATTAAATTAATTAAAAAGTTAAAAAAATTTTGATAGTAAATTTATCGCTAAATTTAAATTTATTACCAAAAAAATAAATTAAAATACAATCTAAACAAACATCTGTAATAACAAAAATATCAAAGCATTTGAATTTAAAAATAATAATTTCTCTTTTTTTATTATGAGAGTTAAGTACAGAAAAGTAATTTAGAAAATGTTTAGGCTTAATAATTAAATTAATCAATCTATTTTTAGATTTTTTAGGTTTTTTAATTATTATTTAAGCTAAGTTTCCCATTGTTAGAAATCTTCTTGTATTTCACTAATGGAACAATGGTAATTTGCCCATTATTTTTTTATTTTTAGATTTAAAACTTCCAGTTATTTTATTTGACATAGACTTTATAGAATATATTTAGCTTCATGCATTCTTCTGTGATTGATAGATATTTGTAGGGTTTTTAGCTTTTGGTTTATTTTTGGAAGGCAATCAAAGATTGGACCTAAACCAATAGCTGCTAAATAGCAAAACTCATCAAGCATTAAAGATAGCTTCTCAACCTTTAATTAAGAAAGAAATTTGGTAAAATTATTGACTACATCATTTGGCACAGGAATGAAATATTTGATGCAGTTATTAGATGGCTAAAAGTTTTCTTCATTGGAATGATAAATTCCTTTTTCTAATTATATTTCTAATGAGTTTAAATTTTATAAACTTAATATGAATTCATAAAGTAATTTTCTTTGTGCTTCATCCTTTGGAATTAAATTATCTTCTAGACTTAATATGCTTAGTGATTTTATTTAATTCTTATCTATTTCGTAAAGTTCAGATAAAGATTTCAATTAAATAACATTATCATTCAATATCTAAACTTGTATAATGTCAAGAGTCTTTTCTTCTCCACCAAGAGACTTTGTCTTCTAATAAGAAAAGAAGAAATTTTCAAATTAGCTAGCTTCCTCCCTTACAAATAGGTCAAAAAGGCTAGCTAAAAAATATAACTTATCATCAAATCTATTATTTGGGTCTTTTCTTTCCTTTTCTGGTAAATTTGGATTGTTTATCTCATTTGAGTGAAAATAATAAATGCACTACTAACTACCAGCACATGTTTCTTGATTGCAAACACCAGAACAATTTGAGTAGCAAGTTGATATGTAACTAGGAGAGCTCCAATATGTATTCCAAGAGCTCCATTTTACTTTGGTATTATTATTATAAACCCTACTTTAACCTAAGGCTATCATAAATTGATTGCATAAGTTGATGAAATCAGATTTTTTTTAAATTGATTTCTCAAACATTATTTTGAAGTAAAAATATTCAAGAATACATACGATACTAAATAATTAATTGTTATTATAAATAACATCACCAGGTTATTGTTAGTACTAAAGCTAAGAACCAGCTTAGAGAAATATGTATTTTTAATTGTATGTATCAAAATTTATTATTTTACATTCATTTTTATTTTCTATTTAAAAATTAAATGATGTAATAAATTTAACTTCAATTTTTTAGTTGATTCCCAGAGTAGTTATTAAATTTTATAAGAGCTCTTTATCTTCTGCTTTTATATTTTTGAAACTAAATCCCATCATTTTCTTTTTCTTTTTATTTTCATTTTAATTTTTTTTAAATTATTATCTCAAAACTTTTGATAGGATTTGATTTCAATAATTAAGTCATAATACTTATTGTATCATATTGGTATTTTATTTTAAGATTTTTTTGTGGTTATTTTAATTAAAAAAAAATTTTAATTAGAAAAAATTCATCAAAATTAGAGTAAATTTTTGATAGGATTTATTTAAATGTTATTTGATTTCTAAAAATTATTAATAAAATATCCATAACCTTCTATTTCTTTTAATTAAAATCAAAAAATATAATAGCCAAATCAAATTTAATTCAAAATCTATATCTAGAAACGTATAGAAAAATCTTTTCTTTTTATTTTATTTGAATTTTTAAAATTATTTTTTGTTTTATCAAAATATGAATAAAGCTTTTACTAAAATAAGTTTTATTATTTCAAAATCTTATGATGTTTTGTTATCAATATGAGAAACATTCTTTAAATATACATATAAAGTAAATATTAATCTTTCTATAAGATTAAAATAAATTCAATTCAAAATACTTTATTAATTTTTAATTTGTCTATTTTCTTTTGCATAAAGTCATTTTCCTTTTTGTATTTTTATGTTCTACTTATGAAATATTATAATTTAGATCTTTAAATGCAGATTTTGAATTCTTGTAATTTACCTAATAACTAGTATTTCAATTTGCTTAAACTAATTATAAACCAACATTTAATAAAAGTAGATTAATATTTTGATCAAAGTAAAAATGTTCAAATTTATTTTATTTGTATGTAGTATTTGTTTCGAACCAAAATTGTAAATGGTTTTTTAGTTTTTTTTATCATAAATCCTTTATTAATTAATATAAAATTAGCATGATCGATCTATTGTAGCAACAAGATATGTTTAACAGAATACTCTTGAAATGTTAACAATAGTTAATACATTTATAAAATTTTATTTTGGAATGCCCTTAGAAAATATTACAAGTTAGGTATTTTGATTAAAGAATACTAACCTTAAAGCTAATTTATTAGATATTTAAAGTTTATGAAAACATCTTTAATTTCAATTTATTTCTTTCCAAAAGATAATTTCTTATTTTTTCTTTTTAATCAAAAGTTTTATTCTAATGCACAATATCTTATTATATACTTTAATCTTATTTTTTATGTTGGATACAAAATAAATTTATTTCAAATAATTCTTTAATAAGAAAAAATAAAAGATTGATAAAAATTATAAAATAACTTCATAAATCATATTTAATAGATTAAACCATGATTGATAAAATATTTGATTCAATCTATTTTTAAACATGCAAGTTTTTAAAGTGATTATTTAAGTTGAGTTTCCCATTGATGAAAATCTTCTTTAATATGGTCATATGTGCAATGATAAGTTGCCCATTAGTTTTTTATTTTTAAATATAAAACTTCAAGCTACTTTATTTGACATAGAGTTTCTAGAATATGTTTAGCTTTATACATTCTTCTGAAGTTTACAGATAGTTATAATATTTTTAGTTTTTGGTTTATTTTTGGAAGGCAATTAAAGATTGGATCTAAACCAATAGATGCTAAATAGCAAAACTCATCAAGGATTAAAGATAGCTTTTCTATCTTTAATTAAGAAAGAAACTTCACAAAATTATTGACAACATCATTTGGTACTGGTATGAAATATTTCATGGCTTTAGGTGGCTTAAAGTTTTCTTCATTGGTATGATAAATTCCTGCTTCTAATTATATTTCTAATGAGTTCAAATTTTGTAGGCTTAATATGAAATCATAAAGCTATTTTCTCTATAGTTCACCCTTTGGAATTGAATTTTTCTCTAGACTCAATATGCTTAGTGATTTAATTTGATTCTTATCTACCTTTTAAAGCTCAGACAAAGACTTTAATTCAATAGCATTTCCCTATAACATTTCAACTTTTATAAAATTTTTAGTCTATAATTAACCATGCAGTATTTTTTAATTATGAGAAAAGAAGAAATTTTCTAATTTATTTGCTTCTTCTTTTACAAAACGATCAAAAAGACTGGCTAAATAATACAATTTATCATCAAATCTATTATTTGCATCTTTTCTTTCCTTTTCTGGTAAATTTGGATTATTTATCTCATTTGCTGGAAAATAGTAAACACACTATCCACCAACACATGTTTCTTGATTACAGACCCCAGAACAATTTGAGTAGCATTTAGATTATTAATTAGGAGTACTCCAATATGTATTCCATATGTGCCATTTTACTGAAGTATTGGTATAAACTCTACTTTAACCCAAAGCTATCATAAATTGATTGCATAAGTTGATGAAATCAGATTTGCTTTGAATTATGTTGTTATTATTTGCCAGTATTAAGTAGAAATACTCAAGAATGCAGGCAATACTAAATAATTGGTTATTCTTATAGATAATACTATTTGGTTAATTCTAAATTTGAGCACCAGCTGAGGCAAATATATGCTTTTATTATTAATTTTCAAATTATATTGTTTTTTAAGAGTTTTCAGTAAGTATTTTAAAATTCAATGAAATAAATTAGAATTCAACATTTTAGTTTATTCCTAAAGCATTTATTAAGTTTTAAAAGAGTTGAATATCTTCTGTCTTTATTTAATTAAATAATATATCTTCCATTTAATTTATATTCTATTTGATTAATTTTTTGTTTTATTATTGATTACTTTTATCTTAATCTTTTGATAAACAAAAACAAACTTGTAAATTGATTTAATAAATTTTATGGATTTGTTTAAAGCTTATTAAATATTAGATAACTAATGGCAATTCATGAGTAAAATTGGTATTTTATCAGTTTGTTGCTACATTGACATGATAAATACACTTATTAGATTTTAATAAATCAAAAGAAGCGTCTATAACAATAAGTATTAGATTTGAATTTTTTCAAAAGTCTTATTAGGTTTTAATAAATTAATATGAGTGTCTATAACAAGACTTTATAGCATTTTGGAGAAAGAAAAATTCACCATTCTAACTACCATTTTCCAATCATATTTACATGATTTAAAATTTAGAAAATTTTTAAAAAGGTATGCTTTTTCTCTTTTGCCATAGACTTCATTTAAAATATTATTTTTTGGCTATTCTTTTTCATTTTGATAAAGATTATTGAGTTAACACTAAAATTTTTGAAAAATATTTCAAAAACTCTTAAATTAGAGTTCATAAATGTCCTTTTATTAAATTCGAAAGAAAATAACTAAAATGTTTAATCATGAATATAATCTTTCTATAAGAAAAACTATGAAAATAACTATTAATCAATAAAGATCAAATGTGTCTTAATATAAAATATATTCTTATATTTACTAAGTATTGCTTTCAAATAGTTTTGATAGGATTATTTTATCAAATATGTTGGTATACTTCTACTGAAAGTAAGCTAGTTAGAATGATAATTTTCAAACAAAGATTAATGGATATGAATGATATTATTAAAACTGAATATCTAATGCTTTAATTTTCTTTTAAAATACTCTACTTCTAAATCAATAAATTAAGAAATTTAATAAATAAAATTCGAAGGTTTGATGATGATTTTTTAAAATGTTGATCTTCCGATTTATTTACATTTATATAAAAATAAGGAGACAAGTTAGTAATTGTTATAAAATTTGTTTATTTATTTTCTCAGAATTATTTTTTTAAAAGCGATAAATTGTAATATATATTTAATATAATTTCCTTCTTAAACTCAGTTTTTAATCAGAAACTTAAAAAGTAACTGACTTTTAATTATTTTTCATAATCCCAGCAGTCAAGACTTAAAAAACTACTTTTTTACTTAAAAATATACTTTCAATTAATAGCAAATCGAATAGATTATTTTGTATTATTTTTCAGAATATAAGAGCAAAAAAAGTTTTATTTTTAAAATTGAGACTTTAATTAGTTACAATAATTTTATAATTAAAATAAAGTTTAAACATAAAATATTTGAAAACCAAATTTAAGAAGTGATGTTATTATTCATTCATTTTTAATTTAAATTTTAGAAAAAGTAAAAATAATCTTTCACAAGAAATTCTTAAAGGAGAAAAATATTGTATTTAAATTAAAATATGAGTTTATTTTTGATTGCTTGAAAGAAATCTACTAAATTATAATAATATATATGTTTTTAAAAATAAATATTAGTAAATAAATTTGAATGGTTATTAACAAAGATATTCAATGATAAAAATGATAAATTTATCTTTTGTAGCAATCAAAGTTATTAAAAATAATAAATTAGATAGATCGTTTAGAAAATGAAAATAGAAAAGCAAATAAATATTAAGTGTTTTAATAACTTAAATTTATTAAATCCTTAAAAATAGATAGATAGATTCAGATTTTTACTGGAATTATGATTGATAATTAATAATAGGATAATATCAACCAATCTCTTTTTAATCAATCTGAATTAATTATACGTCTTATATTTTTTTACTTCCTCTAATTGGAATAATCTTCTCAAATTACTAATAATTAATTAGCAAAAGTAAATCTTATCAAATATTGATTTTTTAGAAAATATTTAATAATTTACAAGGAAGTTAGCATTAAAGTTAAACCTAGCAACTATTCAATAAAAAATAATTAACAATGAGATCTTATTCTCAACCTTAAATTCAGCTTCCTTAATCTCCATTCCAAATATGTAAGTTCAATAACTAAAAGAAATATAATTCATTTTTTGTCTTATCAATAATTATTTATAACTTTAAAGAGCCAATGTATCCTCCCTCTCAATAGAGAGCAAATGGATAAGGAGGTGAATGGGGTCAGCTTTTTTAGCAACAAGAGATGAAGCAATAAGAAAACTATTAATAAAGAAAGTAATATGAGCAAATGAGGAAGTAGAAATATAAGTACTTTTCTTTTTTACCCTTTAAAGATTTATGTTGAAATATATTTTAAAAAAGGGAACTTTTAGATTAAGATGTATAGGCTAAATAAAATTTAAAGGCATTTGAAAAATAAGAAGATATTAATAAGCAGAAATATTGGAATGAAAATGAATAAGTAAATATTGATTTTAAATGAAAGCTTAAAGCTTTCATATATTTAATAGGTTATCAGTGATATGCTGAATAAATAAAAAAATGCTCAAAAACTATATTATCAGAAGCTTTGTGAAGAAAATTTGATATTAGCACAATAAAGATAAGATCAAGTAAATAGTTTATGATGGGTAGAATTTCATTTAAATTTATTCTTAGATAAGTGATTAGATCAGCGGATATCCATAATACTAGACAATGGAAGAAAGGATGAATCAATTTAGACTTAAGGAAGCACAAATCTACTAAAATAACCAAAAAAAGGTAATCTACATTTAAAAAGCAAACCAAAAAATAGCTTTAACAAATGCTTGAATATAAATAAATAGATGGAAAAAGAATATCAAAAAATCCAATAAATGAATACTTAAAACTAACAATTAATAGAAGGATAAAAAATGACTCCCTTGTTTCCAGTAAAAATTAATTTGTTTTAATAATTTGAAGAGAATTTTATAACAGAAAATTAAATTAACAATATTAAACAGCATCAAAACATAATAAGAGGTTCACATAATATTTTAAATGTAGAAAGAAAATATCTTCATGACAAATGTGATGATGTAGTATATGAATAAATTAAGTAAAAAGAAGCCTAAAAAGCCAAGGAGAGAGAATAAAAGCTAAGAGAAAGAGAGCTGGTTCAAATGCAAGCTAAATTCTTAGAAGAGTAAGAAAAACTATTGAAAGAACAAAAGAAACAACAATATCAACAATACTGCACTGATAATAATGCTTAAGTAATTTATTTTATTATCATAAAAAGACATAATTAATTTTTTTTTAAACTATTTATTATTAAAGAGTTAATTTTAGAAGCAGCTTTAAGTTAGAGATAATCTAATGAATCCTAGAGAGTCAGCACTTAACTCTCAAAGATCCAAGGTAATCCTATTTAGAATATTTAAAATAAAGGAGATATTTCTTCAAATTAGATGAATTAGATTTTTAATTTAAATCATTGCTAATATGGAAAATTAAAGAAATTCATCTTTCTTTATTTGTGAATTAGTTAATTATTCCAATTTATTTTTTAGCTTTTCATTTGAATTGAATCATTTCATTCGAGAAAGATTTTTCATTTGAATTGTGGTTAAATTTCAAAGTAAATAAATTATTTTCATATAAATAGACAAGGGATAAAAATGGAATAGAGATTAATCCAATTTATTCTTTAGAGTATAATTCCTATGAAAGATAAAAATAATTAAACTAAGTTGATAGGGTTTTAAATAGATTAATTACACCTAATTCAAATTTAAGTAGGTTTCCTACAATGAATAATTTAATTTAAGTTAATCCTTTATAGGTTAATAATGGTTAATCGTCTTAAACTTTAGTAAGAAATGGGTCTTAGCTTTTAAATAGAGGATAATCTAATCACAATAATGAAGTTACTGATTTTTAAAATGGCTAAACTAATTAAAATACATTTTAAAGTCCTTAAGTACAACCAAATTAGCAATATGTTAAGAAATTTTAAAATCATGTAGATAATTTTAATTAAATAAGAACAGTAAATCCCTAGTCATTATAAAATCCTCAAGTCAATTTTTTTGGAGCTTAATTGTTGCATAAAAATGTTCAATAAGAATCTAATTTCATCAAAGATTCTTTTGGTATTCACTCTAATCATGGATATAACATTATCTCTGGGCATGTATTTAATGATTGAAAAGCATTTTGAGTCAAGTTTTCACTATATATATTAAAATAATATTTCATTTATAATTATTTAGTTAAATAAAATATAAAATAAATTAAAGCGCAAATTATATCAATATCTAAAAATAAGAGTTTCATGTTACCTAAAAATTCAATTACTACTAAAAATTATATGTTTTTGTTATCTATTAATAGATTAACTATTTTTTGACTTATGGCATCAGATTATTAAAAATAAAACTTTTTAAAATCATTTTAAAAAATCTTACAAATTTTGACATTTTTAATATTTTTATCATAAACTTATTTTCTTTTATTATTTGGGTAAAGAATAGATAGTATTAGTAAAAAATATCTTAACATGTACTATACATAATAGAATCACCTGGATTTTAAATATCTATTTTTGGAATTTACTCTGCTTCTTTGTTATTTATTTATTTATTAAGTAAAATGTGATTCATATATCAGGATGGTATTCTTTTATAATTGTGATAAATTTATTATTTTAAATTTTTTTTAGTTTTCTTTGTAGAAATAAAAATTCTATTTAAACAAAAAATTTAACTTATTTATTCTTTTTCCAATATTTGAAAAGAAAATACAAAGATAAAAATATACAAAAATTTAATGAAATATTAAATGAAAAGTGAATCATTTTTTTTGGGTTTGTTAAATTAGTTTTTTAATTAAATTAGGTTTGCCTCTCTCTTATTTTTACTTTAAGTAGTCAATATCTTTTTAGTTTATTTGTAACTCTTTAGCTTTGCTAATAGCTTATTTGATTTTATTTTTTCTCTCTCTTTCATATTCATTAGCTAAATATTATTCGTGTTTGATTTCTATTATATAATCTACATATTTTTCTTTTGCTTTAAAGACGTCATTTTTTTTAGTGAATACTGAATTTTGATTCTCTTCCTACTCCTATCTCTGTTATAATTTTTCTCTATAATTAGCTATTTTATTCAATTTTTCTTCATACATAATTTAGTAAATATCTGAGATTGATTCTAAAATATCTATAAATATATTTTAATATTTAATAAGCTTCACAAAAATATGTTTACCTAGTTAATTAATTTCGATTTCTTATGAAAACTCATAGTAAAGACTCATAACATTTTCATATTTATATATAGACTCTAAATAGTTAGGATTACTTAATTCTAAATACATTTTTGCAATTCTCAATTCTATATCTACATCTTTTTTTTTAATTAATTTAAAAAAATGCTATTTAAAATATGAATGTTACATTATTGTAAATATCTTTTATCTCTTTTTTGAATTTATTTTAAAACTTCGATTGCAGTTTCTTTATCCCATTAAGATTCATCAAATTCATTATATTTTATATCTTCAATATACTAACTTCTTAGAATATGACCTTTATTTAACATTTTTAATGAACATTTTTATTATTAACATTAATTTAAATAATTATTTACAAAACCATTTCTCTATTTTATTTTCTATCTCTAGAAATATTTCCTTTGATAAGAGTTTCTGGTTTTTGTCATAAAAACATTTACAAAGATATCCATTTATTTTTATCAATATTTAATCTAAATTATCAATTTAATTTTAGTGTTCAATAATTAAAGCCTTCAAATCTTCCAAGTCCTCATAGAAATCTGCCATTTAAACTCTGAGCTAAATTAAGCTATCATAACAATCAATCAACAGCTGTAAATCTTAAAATAAAATAGGTTTAATATTTCCTTTTTTTAAAAGTTAAAATAAATAATATTTTAATTATTACTTTGGTTAAGAGGTTCAGTTTCAAAAATATCAATTTTCCTTTCTTTTTAATATTAACTTAAAATCTTTTTTTCTTTATTATCTTTTGAATTTTTTGTTTGCTCAATTTCATTAAACTTAAATTCATAATTTAAAAGTTTTTTAACTTTAATGTCTTTGAGATTATTTGCTTAGCCATCATCTTTAGCTTCTTTAGTTTTATTTTATTAATTGTTTTAGATTTTTTTGAAAAATTTTGAATTTCTGTTTTATTCTTCTTCATCTTTTGGATTGGAATTTTTTTATTTTTGTGATAAGAAAAAATTTTAATACTGAAATGTGCGTTAAATGATATTAAATCTTAACCTAGTTAATTATTTGCTCTCTTTTTCTCTTAAATTAAATAGATTAGTTTTTTTTTCTTAGCTACTCTATGACTCTTCATCTGCAGAATATTCATCAGCTTCATCTACTACATCATGTTTGATTTAAAATACCATTTACTTTTTTTTAGTATTTTTTTTCTGCATAGCCTCACCTATCTTTTGCTAATCTTCAATTATATTATCATTTTAAATTTACTCCAAACTCTCATCATGCAGCTGGACTAATTGTTAAATAATTTCAAATTCCTCATGCAAATTTTACTAGCTTGGTCTCATTTTATTCTGAATAAAATCAAGGATTTCTTCAGCAAGCAATTAATACTACTCTCTGTTTTTCAAATTCTTAATAAATTTTAAAAATTCTAACAATTTTTTCAATCTATTTTCCTTTTTTGCTTCATCTTTTTGTTATTTTCTTTCTTTTTCAATTCTCTCTTTTTCATAAGCCTCCCTATTACTTTAATGCTAAACTGAAATCTTGTCTTTAGTATTATTTAAATAGCTTTCATTTAAATGATTAGAACCTTCCATATCTATAGTTTATTTTTTCTATAATTCTAAATCTGGATAATCAGATTAATTTTCGGAATCCTTATAATCCATATACTAATTCATTTAATTATCAGTCACTTCATTTGATATTATTTTGATGATATTTTCATAATTTTAGAAAAAATTCTATTTTTCTAATTATTAAGTATTTTACTTTTTGTAAACTTTGTAAAGAGAAAAAAATTCCTCCTCAATTAAAGTGATAATATCTCTGTAATTTAATTCCATTCTATCTTTTTCTTTTGTAGATAGCATCAGTCCTATTATATAATCTGAAACTTTGAGATCTTTCTGTAAATTTAAACGTATTTTTAAAAATTTAATAGAGTATTAATTAAAAAGGATTTACATTTCTAAGAAATTTATCGTTAATTAAAAATGCTTCAATTTATTCATTTGTAATAGTTTGGTTTTGTCCTAATTTTACTTTAGCTAAAACAATACCCATAGCATAAACATCTTGTGCCTTAAGTGAAAATTTAGAAAAATAATTTGCTTTATCATTTATTTCTTTAGCTACTTCTGGACTAATATACTCTAGTTTCCCATATATTGTTGTAACTTCTTGCTTATGTGAAATATCATCAATCATTTAAGACTTAAAAAAGTCTTTAAGCACCCACTACTTTTGTTCACTCTTAAAGGAATAAAACAAAGTATCTGTAGAAATATTTCTATGTCCGACTTTATTTCTCTCTAATTGCTTCAAAATTCTCACCATATCTTTTATCAAAATCAAATATTCTAACTCTGATAGTTTATCCTTTGGACACTTTTCTATAAATTGCTGCATAGTAAAATATGACACATCAGATCTGTAAGCTAAAAAATACTCTTATGTGTTATCCTTTTTATCCTTTTCATTTTTAAATTAAATAATTTAGATTTTAAAAAAAAGGGGAAGAGGAGGATTGTTTTTAAGGCTTTTAATTGTTTGCTATAATTTTGACATAAATAAGCTTTTAGATTAAAAGTATTTTATAAATCAATAAAAATGAATACCCTCTCTTCTTATTTCTATTTGTTCATTTTTTGTTAAAATGTAATATATTATAAAAGTTGTAAAGCAAAAAAAACATTCAGAAAATAGCAATAATTATGTATTCTTTGTATAATCATAAAATAAATATAAATCCTGTTGGCAGCTTCATTTATGTATAGATTAGTGCCTAAAAACCCTCCTTTGGCTCCTAAATCAAAAGGATAATTTAATTTGAAAATTTTACATTTGAAGTATTTTTGATTTTAATAATATTCAAAGGCTCATAAATGTTAAAAGCAATAGTTTATAATGAGTTACTCTCTTAAGTATTTTGATGATTTTAAGGTTAAATATCAGGTTAATGCAATAATTTTAAATGGAGTTTAAATTGTTTTATTTTTTCTTGAAGATTACCTTCACCTCTAATCTTTTTATAATTGATATAATTTAATAGGCTGTCATTTTCTGGAGAAGAATCTCTGTTATAATATAAAATTTATTTTCTTATTTAATGAACATTAATAATGTCTTTATAAGAATAAGGAAAGCATTTGGAATATTTCTCTACTTTTTTTTCTATTCTTGTAGCAGTGTTAATTATCATAAGTTTTTTTAATCCAGAAATAATGCTTTATTAAGCTTCACTTTTGATAATAAAAGAACCATCTCTAGTCTAGGGTTCTTAATATTTTAATTTTAGGTCTACATGCTTCTAGTTAGGCAATATATTTTCTATTTTTTGAGTTATAGTAAACCATTTCTGTTAATATTCATGATTTAAATACTTTTAAAGGAACTTTTTATCCATTTATCTATCTTTATATTTACTTTCTTAGCTTTCATCACAAGTTTCATCCAAACTATCTGTAGGATTAAGATTATTATAACTACGACTGCCATCATGATTTCCATCATCTTAATTATCTTCATAATTTCTGTAATGATGACTACTCTTCTATTTCTTTTAAATCTATAAAAATTAATACAAAATTTCTTCCATATTTCTTATAAAACTTCGAATCTGCTTATAATTTAATTCCTCTTCAACCACTTTATCAAGCTAATTGATTTATTTAAGCATCTCTATTAAAACCTATTAAAAGAATTATTCATTAGACATATACTAATTATCTAACATATTTTGCTTAATCTAACTCTCCTTCTTTGCTCTATGAGCCAAAACTTCAGAATACCATTCTTCTTCTTATTTTTTAATCTTAAACATAATAGATTGATCCAACTAATTATTATTTTATGGCTAATTTATTACAAGATTGTTTTGTATTTCATCATTACTCAACAAATGAAATGTTAATTTCTATAATAATTATTCCAATATTGGGAGCAAATTTTTGAATAATTATTTATATATTTATAAAACTAGTTTTTCTTTTTTAAAATCATTTTCTTCTTTCAAATCCTATGGCGATAATAGCTAACTTTATTTTTGGTTATTGTTTTTATCACTACTTTGTAAACAGTTAGCTTGCCCCATTCATAAAAGCTGATTAAAATTTATAAGATAAAGACTTTAGTTTATTTTTTAATCAGATATTTGACGATCAATAATTTTAACAGTAGCATTTAAATATCAAATATTTCTTTTTCATTAATATTTTCAACGAATATATAATCAAATTTCTTCCAAATTCTAAAATTCTTTACTAATATATTTTCTTTTCATTATCCTAAATCTTAAAAAAGGCTTAGTATTAGCATATTTGTATCTTTAACAAATTGTAGTTGACTTATTTCATAAAATATTTTCGCTAAAAAAAACTTATCTGCTTATCAACCACTTTGAAATAACCAAATAAAAATCTTAATAGAAATACACCAAACAAAATTTTAGAATGTTAAAATATAAAATCAATAAAATCATATGAATAATTAATTTATTTTCATTAAGCCATATATACCCATCTCTCACCAATCTTTTCATTTTAAGAATGCTTTTTCTTAGTTATTGTATAGTTTAGTATCAATATGATTAAATCTTTAAATTAAAAATTATTGTATTAGTTAATAAATTATGATGAGATAAGTAAAAAATTAGTAAGATTAAATCAAAATTAAATTATTTAAAAAAACTTAAACTGTAACTTCAATTTCTTTGAAAGATATTTTACCTTGTTGTAGGCAAGTATCTAGTCTAGATCTACTTAAAAACTCTTCTAAAAGGTAAAATTTGTTTGTTTAAAAAGTAAAATTAAAAAAAATATTGAAGCTATTTTTAATTAAATTCAAAACATCAAATACTAACATGTAAAATTAAGTTATCTAATAATATTTTATATTGGAAAGATATGAGTAACTTATCAATATTTCACCATTTAGTAATTGTTACTAATCTTTTTGATTTTTATAGCTTTGATCTTAATTTCTCTGTGAAAATTTTACTAATAGTATTTTTCCTTTAAAATATTATTAAATATTAAATAAAATATTTAGAGAATCAGAAAAAAAATAATGTATTTTAATATTGAAAACTTCATATAGAAATTAATAAATAATCCAAATATCAAGTAAGCTAACTCATAAAAATATTTTTAAAATAGAAAAACTAATTTACTAGAGGTTTAGTTTCAAAGTTTAGAGATTAAAGCATTTTGCTAAGTGTGATACCAATTCTTAAGCACCCATTTCATCAATTGTATTAAACCTTTATACAAAATAAAAGTAATTATGAATAAAGAAATACTTAGAGAAAATTAGGAAAAGATAAAAATGTCAATTAAATTTCAAAACAACAAATAAAAAATTAATTATCAATATAAAGTAAACTACGCTCGTGATTCAATCACTCATAAATTAAAGTCTTT
>JH720296.1:2158655-2218314 GCA_000231825.2 Tetrahymena elliotti 4EA
AGACTATATACAGACTATAGCTTTATTTTTAACTAGATAGAAATCTTGAGTTCTGATGTTTATTTATTCTTTATTTTTAAAAAAATGAAAAATATAATTAAATAATTATTTGTATAAAAATTAAGAAAAAAAAAATTTTTGTTTTTAAAGTATTTCAGTCTCTAAAAGGTTTCCTATATATCCAAACATATCATTAAATTCACCATATTAGATAGTACAAAAATATATTAAAATAATTGATGTACTATTTGAATCGAAAAATTTATAAAGGTGTAGCACAATTACAAAGAATTGTAATATAACAAATAAAGGTGAAAAAATGTGAAGGTGTAAACTGATTGTTTTGAGAAACATAATTATTCTGTTGGCGTAAGTATAAAATACAGAGGAAAACAGCTTCTTTTACACACAATTTGGCCTAAAAAAGGTGTTAAATATATATTCTATAAACCAACCCTATCAAATATTAGAATATCTTAAAGAGATAAAATTTCTTACTATAATAAAGATTGGAGGTTAAATGTTTTGTGAAGACTTGCTAGATCTTTAAAATCTGGATAGAGGGGTTTATTGCTCATAGAAAATTTTTGTGCATGATTATAAAGATGATTTAGCAAAAATCAAGTATGATCTCTTTCAAATGCTTGGATGTAATTTAAAGTAGCTGGAATATTATAAAATATTTAGCAATTTTCAATTATATTTAAGCTATTTCTTATTTCCTCCTATTTCATCCTAAATGTTTGTTTCTTCATTGTTAATTAGAGAATAAGGAATTTAAAATCTGATCTTTGAAGAAGAAAATAAATCAGCAAATAGTATTGAAAAAAATTATAAGAAGTTTTATATGAAAATTAAGATGAATTTGAAATATATTTTGAAGATGAACTGAATGAAAATTGAAAATGTTATGATAATTATTTGTAATTATCTATTTTTAATTAAATAATAATGTATTAAATTATTTATGCTTTAATTTAAATTTCTAATTAAAAATTTATCATTCAAGAAAAAAATTAATTAAAAAATTTTTTAATGTTTCTCAAATTAGAGTGGGTAAGGTAAATCATAAAGTAATTAATAAAAATTAATGAATAGGCCAAACTAATATCAAGTAGACCAACCCAAATTAGTCGGCCACTCATAAATTAAAGTTTAGATTTATTCTTTCTAAAATGATTAACTAATATTGAATATAATTAAATTGAAAAGTCAAATTAAAGAGCAAAATTTTAGCTATTCATTAGTGGTATAATCTTTCCAAAATAATCATAATGACTACAATAATTGAGTGTTTACAATTTCATTTTTTTAAAATGAATTTTTGTTAAAGTTTAGCTATGAGTTAACTTCTCTCATAGAAACAATTTTATGAAATTTAAAAAAATCAAAAACAGTATTAAAGAAAAGTTTATACTTATTGATATTAATTATGAATATTTAAATCATATCTTAATAATTTCTTTGAGACATTAGTAGTAATATTTAGAGATTTTGATTTTATGTTCATTTTGACGGAAGACACACAAAGAAAACTGATAAATACAAAATGAATAATTATTAAAACTTCTAAACTATTAGCGCTGAAACCTAAGAGGCTGATTAAAGTAAGATATAGAAAATTAGGGAAAAAATGGTATTTAAAATTTTAATAAAATTGATATATTAATGCTTATTTATATTTGGTTTGATTATTAAACAAGAAATCTTTCATTTTTAGTTTTTTTATTGAATTTTTTGAATATATACATAGAAAGAGTTTCCTTATTTTCTGAAAGACTTGTTTTTACTCTTTTGGTTTTTGAGAGAACTTTCTAATTGTCTCAGAATTATTTTAATATTGTAATGAGGTTTATAGAATTAAAATTCTTTGATAGTTTCTAAGTTTTCATCAAGTTTGGGGATGTATGATACATATTATTAATATTGTTAGTTATAATTTTTGTTAAAATAGCCAATGTCAAGTTAATTATTTCTAAGATTACGTTCTAATCCGAAATTTTAATAGAAACCTTCACCATATTAGTATTAACTTTATTAGTCTTACAACTATTCTTAATAGTTTTGTATCTTTTTCAATGCAATACTTTTACGCAATCTTCCATTCATGCTTTAAAAAAAATTATTTAGAGACTATTGCTGCTAAAATTCTTAATTTGGAGCATTGAAGGTTTATAGGTTGTTTTGCAGTTAGGGAATAACTTAACTCAGCTTAGGAAGATTAATTTTAGATTATTTTATTGAAGCTTTAGATTTATCATTATAAAATGAATATAACATTGATTATTCCATTCCTTCTGGGAGAAATTCTCCTAAGAGATTTAGTTACTAATTAATATTATTTATTTACTGAAGATGTTGCTACTGTTGAGAATTTAAGAAATCAATGCTACTTAGTATTTGAGAATTGTTAAACTGAGATTTACCTTTAATAATAGATGCCTTTTTAGAGTCTAAATAATTATTTGTAAATTACATAGACGTAGCTAAGGGAATTAGTTAACTTGAATTACTTTCATCAAATTAAATTGAAAAAGGGATAGCTCCTTATGATAATTAGATTGGATTTACCAGTGAAGACTTTTTCATTTAGTTACCATTTTTTATTAATGGAGATTATTCTTGGATAATGCTTAATACTTTCTTCTTTTTACTATTGGCTACTTTCTTGAATTGAGAGGCAGAGTTCTGTGAATCTGTGTCAGCCTTATATTGGGAATCATTGAATTTACTTGAAGCTCTCTTGCGAGTTGAGGTCTGCTTTTGAAGCTTTGACTACTCACTTATGAGGTCATTATAATTATTACCCATAGAATTAGAATTGAGTATTAAATTATTAATATTTGCTGTGCTATTGTAATTTAAAGCTATCTAATGATTACTGTTTATGTAAGATTAAGAGCCTAGAACTCTTGTTGAGCTAAATGCATTTTGTTACTCTATGTGGGGAGATTAATTATATTAGACTTACTCAGAGAAGTTAGAATCTGTTTATTTTGGGGTTTGATTTATATTATTGTCTAACTAATGTTAAACTATTGATTTTTATCTTTGACCTTGTTTTCTTATGACTTCATCATATCCTTAAATAGTTTAAAGCTCATCTTTATGTATTTGGTAAAGAGTTTTAGGTGTTTATGAGTATCTTCTGGTCTGATGAGTCATGTTAGGGGAACTTTAATAATTTTATTCATTATTATTTATGTTATTAATGCTGTTACTCGTCATATTTTAATTTTAAATTTGATTTGCAGTATTAGTGACATTAGAAGATGAATAAGAAAGTGGAGTTGTGGCTGTATTAATGATATTACCATTGTTGTTGGATATGTGGCTTAAAGCATTTTAGTTGTAATTAGCATAACCACTAAGAATATTTTGAGTGTTTATACTAACATTTTAAATGTTAGCTTTAGCAGTCTAATTTTGTGGTGTATTTGAAGTTTAATTTTCTAAAACATCATTTGCGATGTTCCAGCTTAGGTTTTTCTTTTTATTTCTATGCACATTTGGAGAAGCAGAGTGGATCATTTCTTTTGTATACTTTTAATCATTTATATCATCTGGAGTAAGATTTCTTTATGGAAATTCACTGTTTTAGTTGTATAAAAAATTAGCAAATTAAGATGAATTATTCACAGATTCTTCTTATTAAATGTTATTGCTGTTGTTTTTGGATAAATAAGGCTTCGATTTTATTTGGTTTGAAAAAAAGCTTTCTTAGTTCTATTATGGAATAGGACTGGCTGATAATTCTTATTAAGTAGATACCAAATTGTTAGCTTGGCTACTTCCGTTATTATTAATAGCTATTGCATGAGTATTATCTCTTATGATAGGTTGTAAGAAAGATTATCCTGATTTTTGCTCAAAGTAAAATTCATCTTCTTTAGTGATTGATCTTTATTTGTTTGTGGTATTAAGAGTGTTTAAGTTCTAAAGGTGGTGTTCAGATTTCCTCCTATTTGACTATTCTTGGTCGACATCAGTATAAACTAGATTATTTTTAGAAGGGAGACCTTCTAAACTTTGATACTATTTAGTATATTAATTGTTGTCATTATTGGCACCATCATCAGATTCTTAACTTTAATCATCATTTAATTAATCTATTTCAAAATTGGATTAAAATAATCTTTAATCATAAAATCCGTAGCTTGTATTTATTGCATCAAACATGCATTTATTATACAATGAAGAGTTTTATTCTACTTTCTAAGCAGCCTAGCTTATTCCATTTTAGTCTGATAAAGCATTAAAATCTCTTTTCTTTCTTTTAGCTACTCCTGTACTTCTTGGTTATGTTTTAGGACAATTTTAGTTTAGAATTACTTTTTCTTTATTTGCCACATAATGAACTTCAGGGCAATGTATCGCTTAGTGTCTTTCTTTTTTGCAGACAGGGCATACTTAAAAAATTAAATTGTGCTCATTTTGAAGCAATAAGTCATCTTTTATCTCACAAAATATTTCTAAGTCTTTTTTATGTTCTTAAACAAGAGTTCTAAATTAATTCCTATTTATCTTAATTTCATTATAAAATTGGCTTTTATCAATATGGTTTTTGTAAATTTACCTTAAAAATAATAGATTCCTCAGAGCAGCGGGCATATGATTCCCTGGGCATACCTGTGAAGAAACTGTATTATCCAAAATGCTTAGCTGTTTGAATTGTTTAAAAAACTAAGTAATTTTCTTCATCTTTACATCTCTTTTCAGTTACATAGAATAATTCAACTATTTAAAAAAAATAAATTTAGACAAAATAATGAAAAATTTAATAATAAAATATTTAACCTTATCCTTAAGCGATAAAATACAAATTACAATCTGTTTCTTCTCCTTGAAAATATACTACTTATCCTTTATCAAATTGTATTTCTTCCATGTGTTTGGATAATTGAGTCTTAAAATTATCACTAAACATCTTCATTATTTCCATTTTATCTATTATTTTCTTGTTAATTGATTCTATGATCCTCTCTTTCAAAGAAGAATTTAGAAGTTTAACTTAACCTCTAGATTATTATTCTTTGTTTTATTTATGTTTTTTAGTCGTAGCATACTTTAAATTCTGTTTAGCATCAACAATCATTTGTTCTGGAACCTTTTTTAAATTAATTTAAATTTAATAAAAATTATATTTTTATTTTCACTTTACTCCTCTGTTTGGAAGAAAATTACTCACAAATACAACTTGCTAATTAATTTAAAAAAATAAATTAAATTATTATTAAAATGAATAGAAAAAATACATCTGAAAAGGAATAAGAAGAAGAGAACAATCTAGATATTTTAATGATCGAGGAGATAAATTTGAATATAAATACAACTGAAAACACTTGGGTAAATACTAAGAATATTTATTCTGACTATTTTTTGGCTTAGATTCCCTAAAATATCAAGCTGCTGCACATTTGTTAAAGTGATGCAACATATCTTTAAATAATAAGCTTAATTTAGATAATTTAAAATAGAAAAATTACATGTAGTGCCAAGGTTAATTTGTTAACTAATTTGAATCGATCCAAGAAGTATTTGTAAATGTATTTTGATTAATTGAGCTGCTCTCATATTTTCCAATTGAAATCCAAATAACTGAAAAAGTGTGTAAAATTAATCCAAAAATTATTCCATTGTAAATTATTTTAAAGATTATCCTCCTGAATAAATTAATTGAAGATTTTAATTTAATTCTTTTTAAACATTAATAATTAGAGTTAGCCTTTAAAAAATAAAGAACTTGAATAATAACAGGGGGATCTTCTGAGCCGATTATGAAAAAAAGAAGACACATAATACTAACTAGATCAAAGATAAAGAACTTTTTAAAGTATCTTATAGAAGCAATATTAGCATCAGTAACCAAGATTCCTTTATTATAAAAGCCTGTAATGTAACTTGCAAATAAATCTATGAATGACAAAGAGAATCCGAAACATGCAATATAGAAAATAATAGAGTTATTTGAAGTATCATCGCTTTAAGAAATAAACAATCTATCAATTTCATTAACAAAAACAGCTCTTAGAATAATAAAGAAGTAGAAAATTATAAAAAATAAGACTTGAAAGAAATCAATAATTAATCTTTTTAGGTCAGTAGGATTAATTGCTGAATTAATACATGTGATCATAAGCAAAATACTTGAATAAATTTATATTATTGACTTTCTTTCAGTTTTAGGCCTTTAACTGCTTTCTGTGCTTTATAATGGTTGATCTTTAAAACTTCTTGCTGATTAAAGTAAATTAATCATCTTCTTTTTTGATGTGAAATTGCTATTACTTCCAATTGATATTTATTCTAGTTGTTTAGAAGTCTCCTTTATAAGCAAACTATTTTAATCTTTATTATTTACATGACAAGTACTTTTCTAAGTATTTGAAAAACAGCAGCTTCTTTTTTAGATATTCCCTAAATCCTAATTATTTTAACATTCCGGATTCTAGCATGACAATTAACTATTGTTTATTTAGCTTGACCAATCATCTATCAAGCGTAAATGAAAATTAGTTAAATTTAATAGCTTAACTCTTTCTAGTTTACTTATCAGTTTTTAACGTAATCTATTAGCTGTTTAGTAGACATTATATGGAAATGTTGTTTTTTATACTAACTTCTATGACTGTTCAGTGTGATTATGACTATTATTTTAATTTATTGCATTAATAATATTCAATTAACTCTATTTCTATTCTGTTGATATTGGTGATTACACCTAAATAAGCAGTCTTTAAAAATTATTGTTATCTTTTTTATGCAGCATATTTTTAGATGTTTCATCCATGCTCTATAAATTTAAAATTGTAATACTCTTTTGAGCATCCTGCTTATTTTCTGTTGGAATTTTCCAATTCGCTGTAAATTCATCAATTCCTCCATTTTAATTTATTTAATTTTTGGTAGCCTAAAATTAATTTTAATATAATCCTAATCTTTATTATCTTAACTAATCACTGAAAACATTTGTAATATCAAATACATCATCTTGCTCATCTTTCACAAGAATATCATTATCCATCTAATTTTTTAAATGAAATTTCTTTAAATTTTTATGGTCTTCATCATCAAACAGCCTATTCATCCTATGTTAATTTTATCTGAGCGAATTTCCTGAAGTAACAATATCTAAATCTTAAGAATTAACGATCATTTTATAAATAATTATGACAATCTATTCTTTTAATATAGATACTTTTTAGTATTAAGTTTGTTTGTTTTTAAAAAGATAATTTAATAAAAACATGACATAACTTTCAATATGCAAACTGATGAAAAATCATCCACAAATTATATAGCTATTATTTAAAAACAATCAAGTACATTTTCAATTATTACTTCTCTTTCAGATTTTTGTTTTTATAAAAATAGCAGCAAAAAACATAAGATAATCAATAAATAAAGAAAGAAAAGTATTTACACTATCTTACAATACGCTTTCATAAAAATTTCTACCTACTTCAAAAAATTTGAAAATAATTAATTAATTTTTCATTTATTTTCCCTTTCTCCTTCAAATTCGTCTTTTATCATTTTCTAAATATAATTTATAATAAATAATTATTTGCTTACATTCCAAAAATTTGATTCATCAAAAATTAACATTTGCAAATAAATAAATTTATTTCAAAAAATTAAGTAAAATCTTTAAAATTTAATTAAAATAATAACCACTAATAGATATTCACTCATAAATTATCATTTTATTGTTAAAATTTGTTAATAATTATTAATTAGAATGTATTGTATTTGGTCAACTTTTATCAATTATTTTAAATCAAAAAATTTGATTTTGTTTTTTTGCTCAGCTTTACTTTTTCTAATTCTATTTTGGGTACTTAGATTAAAGAAAATTAATAAATTATATTAGCTTAAAAAAGGATAATAAATTAACATAAAAATAAAAATTTTTTCTTTAAATTTATAAAAAATAGAGTAAAAAATTAATATTTAATATTTGAAAAAGTTAATTAAATCTTAAAAATAAATCAATAATTAAATAATATTTAATTTCACATCTCAAAAAAATTTTTTGAATCAATAAACGATGATATAAAATAGAAACTATTTTACAAATCTGAGAGATGTATTTCATTTTTAATAGCTATGGAAATAAATTTTAATATTTATTTATTAAAAGTTACAAAGCTCCAATTTAACTTAAATATTAAATCTTCGTATTAGCTTGAGGTAATATGATGGTTTTCTTTAAATTAATTTAATCCTAAACTCTGAGTGCTGAATTAATGTAAGAATAGCGTTTCAATAATAATTATGCATTTTTGTATGCAAGCTCTTTAATTTCTTTAATTTAAGAATGAATGGCTATTTTTGGTAGATTTACTTTATATTCGCTTGGCTCATACATTAGTTTTTATTTCTTATTTTCTGATTTTTTAATTTATGATGATCAATAAAATTTTTTTGATATTCTTACTTGATAGTTAGTTGTTGAGTATTTATTAATTTTTATTTGATTTTTTCAGATTTAATTCCAAATTTTATTCTTTCTTTTTATATTATTTTAAATCTTTCTGAATTCAATATTTATTTTTTAAAATTTTTTTAAAGTGAAAATAATCGACATTTAAGGATTAGGTTCATGCTTAGCAAAATGCTTTATTCTTGAAACTTTGACTCTTGACCTAAGGTATAGTGTTTCAACATTAATAATCTATTTGAGACTAACTAATTTGGGCTTGATTGCTTGATATTAATTAATTTTTATTGTTGTTTTTTGATTTGATTCAATTTTTATTTTTTAAATATTTGATAATTCACTATTTCTTTTTCTAATTTTTTAAAAGTTACAATTATATAAATGAAGTGGGTGTCTATTAATTAGTATCTGATTTAGCAAAATGCAGCAATCTTGAAAATTTGACTCTTGATCTAAGGTAAAAATAATGTTTCAGTCCTTGTTTGCTTCATATTCATCAATTTTTATTTGTTGTTTTTAGATTTTATTTAATTTTTATTTTTGTAATTCTTTTGATTTGAAATATTCAATTTTTTTTTTTCTAATTTTTTAAAAGTACCACTTGTATCAATGAAGTAGGTGCTTAAAAATTAGTATTTGTATTAGCAAAATGCTCTAATCTCTAAGTTTTGACTCTTAACCTCAGGTAAAAATAATTTTTAAGCATTAAAATATTATTCTCAATAAAGACTTGAATTTATGACCTAAAGATAAATTTACTTGGATTAGGCACTCATTATTTGTTGTTTTTAAATTTAATTCAAACTTTTATACTTTGAATATTTATTTATTTTATTGGTTAAAAGTAACAATTACATTAATGAAGTGAGTGTCTAAAGATAAGGATCTGGTTTATCAAAATGCACTAATCTTGAAATTTTGAATCTTGATCTTAGGTAAAAATAGTTTTTATGTATTATTAGCGTATTTTTAATTAATTAATGACTGACTGACTAATTTGGGCTTATTTACTTGACATTAATTAGTTTTTATTTGTTTTTTAAATTCAATTACATATAGTAAAAAGGGGGTTCTGGCACTGGCATGGCATACAAGTCCAAAACACTAGAATACCAACAATAATGTTGGTATTCTAGTATTTTGGCCTTTTATGTTATGCCAGCGCCAGAACCCCCTTTTTACTATATATTCAATTCAAATAAAATTTTTATTTTTTACTAATTCCTTTAAATATTTCCTTACTCAATATTTAATTTGATAATTGTTTAAAAGGAAGTATAACATTAATGAAGTTGGGGTCTAAGGATTAGGATCTGGCTTAGCATAATGTTCTAATCTCTCAATTTTAACTCTTGAGCTTAGGTAAAAATAACTTTGAAATACAAATAATACATTTTGAATAAATAAAGGCTTTATTTTATTTATGAGCTATTGATAAATTTGGATTGATGGTATTCTCACTCATGAATTTTTATTTAGTTTTTTCAGATTTAATGATCTTTTCTCTTTTCTCATTCTTTATTTTTCATAATTTTTAATAGTAGCAATTGTATTAATGAAGAGGGAGTTTAAAGATTAGTATATTGTTTACCAAAATGTTCTTTTCTGTTAAGTTTGACTCTTGGTCTCTTGTAAAAATATTGTTTGAATATTAAATATGCATTTTTTTAACACTTAAATAGTTTAATATATGAGTATCTAATAACTTAGGTTTAGTGTTCTTGGTATTTTTTTTGCTCATTCACTAATTTTTATTTGTTGTTTTCAGATTTAATTTGAATGTTTAGGTTTTATCAAGCGTTAATTAATTATTTAATGGTTTAATTTTGTTTTATAATTTTTTAAAAGTAACAATAATATTGATGAAATTGGGATTTTAAAATTGGGATCTGAGTTAGCAAAATGCTCTAATCTCTAAAATTTGGATCTAGGCCTTGGGTAAATTAGTGTTTTGAGACTAATTATTCATTTTTAAATCAATAAATAAAGACTTTAATATGTAATCCACAAACTGATTTTGGTTGGCTTACTTGATATTTGTTTGAATGATTCGCTAATTTTTTCTTATTATTTTTGAAAAGGAATAATCCAATTCAGTAAACAGGAACATAAGCATTAGGATTGGAACTAGCAAAATGCTCTAATCTCTAAACTTTGGTTCTTGACCTAAGGTAAAAATAATTTTTAACTTTTAATTTTATGTTTTTGATTAAATATTGGCTTTAATTTGATAAAGGCTGATTTAACTTGATATTTGTTTTACTCATTCAATTTTATTCGTTATTTTCAGATTTAATCTAAATTTTTATACTTTTCTCACTTTTTTAAATATTTCTTAATTCAATATTTATTTAAAAAAATTTTTAAAGTAACAATAATGTTAATGAAGTGGGTGCCTAAGAATTAGGGTCTGAGTTAGCAAAATGTTCTAATCTCTAAACTTTAACTCTTGATCTTAGGTAAATGTAGAGTTAAAATATTAATTATATATAAAAGAAAGAATTCAGACTTTCAGTTATGACTAATTTGGGTTTGTTTACTTGATATTTGCTTAGCTAATCCAATTTAATAAAAATTTAAAACTTTTCTCGTTCTTTTATGTCTTTATTTATTCAATAATTTACTTTAATATTTTTAAAAGCCAAAATAAGATTGATTAAATGGGAGTATAAGTAATAGGATCTAACTTAGCAAAATGCTCTAATCTCTAAACTTTGACTCTAAAGCTCTTGTGAAAATAGCTTTTAAAAATTAATTAAGCATTTTTAATAAATAAAGACTTTAATCTATGATTACTGACAAATTTTAGTTGGTTTAATTGATATTGGTTTCCTTCCTTAGTTTTTATTTATTTTTTTCAGATGTTTTCCTTATTCTTTTAAAATTTCTTTATTTAATATTTATTTTTATCATTATGAAAAAGTAACAATAATATTGGAAAAGTTGGCTCATAAGAATTAGGATCTGAGTTAGCAAAATACCCTAATCTCTAAACTTTGAATCTTGACCTAAGGTAAAATAATTTTTAAAAATTAATTATGCATTTTTGAAAAAGATAAGAAATTAATTAAGAAGCAACTAACAAAATTGGATTGGTTAACTTAATATTTGTTTGTCTCATTCATTAATAATTATTTTATTTATTTTTTTCAGATTTAATTCAAGGTTTAATACTTTTCTTACTCTTTTAAATATTTTTATGTTCAGTATTTATTATTATTTTTTAAAAGTTCTAATAATATTGGTGAAATAGGCTCATAAGGATTAGGGTCTTGCTTAGTAAAGTGCTCTAATCTCTACAAATTGACTCTTGATTTAAAGTAAAAATAACTTTTAAATGCTAATTATACATTTTTGAATAAATAAAGATTTTATGAATGACTTATAAATGTTTGTTTGTTTGTTTACTTGCTCATTATTTTGATTTGTTTTTTTTAGATTTAACGCAAACTTTTTTATGATTTTCTAGCTCTTTTAAATATTTCTTTATTCAATATTTATATTTTTAATTTTTTAAAAGTAGGAATAATATTGGTGAAATGGGATTAAAAGGATTAGTGTATTGCTTAGTAAAATGCTCTAATCTCTATATTTTGACTCTTAATCTACAGTAAAAATAACTTTTAAATACTAATTATACATTTTTGAATAAAAGACACAAATTTATGAGCCCTTGATACATTTTGATAGGTTTATTTTATATCAGTAGGGCTTATTCATCAATTTTTATTTTTTGTTTTATGATCTAATTCCAATTTTTAAGTTTTTTTTCATTCTCCTTCAAAGTTTATTTTAATATTTTATTAAAAGATTCAATAATATTGGTAATTCAGTTTCATAAAGATTAAGGTCAAGATTAATAAAATCAAAAAGGTTAGTTTAATTATCAAAACGCTGAGAAATAATTATTTATTGCTAATTAAATGATAGAAATTACTCTTTAAGAAATAATCTAATGATTGTTTATGATTCATTTGATTAAATTCCTTTTTTGCAAAAATTATTCTTAATTTAAATTGCATGTATATTGATTATATAATATAAAGAAGTTAACATAATTTTTAAATATTATAATTAGATATTTTAACTATTTAACTATTATAATATAAACAAGAGAGCTTCTTAAACAAAAATAAAAATTAATTTATTTTCATTTTTTATTATAATCTTAAAATTTATTAAGTTTACTATCAACTTCATTTAATTTAGATTCCAATTAATCTTTAGCTCTTTTCATGTAAGCTAATCTTTCTTTTACATCAGCTAGATCCTTCATTTTTTAATCTTATTCGACTCTACTCTTTTCTAGTTTATTTCTAAGAAAAAATTATTTGTTAATAAATTAGATAAATAATTGAATTTTACTTTTCTTGTAATTGTTGGTTTTATAAATTAGATAAAAACATGCTACTGTTCTCTAAGTTTGCCTTTACTTTTGATCTAACTGGAGAATATGTAAATGATACATTCTGAGATTAGTTAGAGGTGTTTTTATTTTCTTATTATTTTTAATGTTATTTATTTTAATTTTATTTATCATTTTCAGTTTTGTGTTGTTGCTATTGTATACTAGAGCTAAATCCGAAAGAACTTCTTTTTAATGGCTGATCTATCTCTTCTTCATATGCTTTTCTTTGTATATATAATGATTTTGATTAATCTTCATGTTATTTAAGATCATTATTTTAATTTAATTGAGAATTTGCTAAATTGCTGTTATAAATATTGCTGTTGTTTTCATGAGAATTATCTAATATATCCAATAGTTTTTTAGCAGAAGAGCTTATTTTTCTTTTTTGTTCCTCTCTTTATTGATTTAAAAAATATTTTTTAATTAAAAGAAAAGAAAACAAATTAAAATTTACATTTTTGATTTCAATTTACTTCTTACTATATCAGATTTATTGTTTAAAGTAAAAGATTAATTATCAGAAATATTTTATTTAAATCTTTTAGGTGATTCAATAGGAGTTAAGGCTATATTTCTATTTGTGCTTTAAGCAAGGCTGTCTTAAGCATTATTTTATAAGACTCTTGCTGGTTTTTGATGATACCCAGAAGTGTTTAAAGAATGTTTATTTTAAGGTTTTTTGTCTGTGGGGTTTTCTAAAGAATCAAAAGTCTAGTTATGTATAATGTGATTATGATCAAAGTCTTCTTCCTCTTAATTATGTTTATTATTTAGATTGGATACATTATTATTGTTATAATTCTCATCATAATTATTTTAATTGAACAACTCATAAAGTTATTCTGCATTATGGTATAAATTCTTAAGGGTCCTTTATTTATATTATTCAGCTTATCTATCTACTTCTGCATTTAGCAATTCTCCCAACTTAATATTTTTTTCTTCTAATTCTTTCACTTAAGCTTTCAAGGCATTACTTTTACTTTCCAATTCTTCAATATATTCATCCTTGATTAAATAAAAATAAAATAAAAATACCTTAATAAAATTTAATTGTTCTTACTTTATTTCTCACTTCTCTGTGAAGTTCATCTATTTTAGGAATTTCTTCTTTCAGTTGTTTATTTTCTTCTTGTAGATCTTATATTTAATTCAAAAATCTTTATTCATTATCTTATGATTATTGTAGCTTGATTTTATAACCCTGCAACTATTCTCTTAAAGATTTATTTTCTAAATTAATTTCTTCATTTTATTTAAGTTCAGCATAATAAAACTATTCGAATTTCTATTTTTGTTATATTTCCTCTATCAATTAATTATCTTTTTCTTTTATTTCTTATTAATTCACTATGTTTTTCTTTTCCAACTCAAATTTAACATCTTCCAAAATCTTTAAATTCTCTTAGTAACTAGTAAGGCGATCTTCTAAAAATTGGTAATTATCTCTAAATTCTTAGCATTGCTAGTTTAGTTAATTTACAATCTCACTTGTTCTTTTCTATTCAGATTTAAATTTTTCATTTTAAATCTCTAAGTTATTCTACAATTTATCTATAATATCTTATTTCTCTGAAATTATTTTTTCTAATTCTAAAATTAAATAAAATTTATTAAAATTTCAAAAAAAAATTCAGAACAATTCCTTTTTTTTTCTTTTCAAATAAAATAAAAAAGTAATTTTTTTATAAAATTAATATTAAAAATAAAGAAAAATTTTATAAAAATAATTTATTGTTACTTCAAATATATATCTTTCATTTATTTAAGAAAAATTTTTATAATCTTTAAGCAATTAAATTACAGTAATTTGTTTCTACAAAAAAAATAGTAAAAAACATTTAATTTAGTAAAACTAAGCCAAAAAAATTTTATTTGATTTGAAAAGAAAGAAAATTTGTTCTAAAAAAAGAAATTCTCTAGAAAATATTTAAAAAAGAAATTAGAATTAACCAAATATTTTTAAGCTAAATTCATCAATCAAAAAATCATTATTTGAAACAAAATTGATAAGTGAAATTGATTTGTTTAAAAATTAAATGAAAATTAATTATTTATCTATTAACAACTATCAAATTAAAAATAAAATGATCTCAAGTTTTGTCAAAATTAAACCAAAAAATTTAATAAATAAAAAATCAAAATAAATTTAGAAAAATTAGAATGAAAAATGTTGCTTACTTTGTATTTATGAAGTAAAGATTTATAACTAGTTAACTTTTTCTTTAACATCTTCTTTAGCTAATTGTATATTTTTATCCTAGTTGTCTTTAAGTTAATTGAAATACTCTAACTAACTGTTTAGTTCAATAATTTTCTGCTCATTTTCAATATTTCTTTTATATAAATCATCATGGTTTTTTTTTAGTTAATCAAATTTAAGCATTTCTTCATTTAAGAGTATTGATAAATCATTCAATCCTCCTTTTCCATACTATATTTCTTTTAATTATCTTCTTAATTCTATCAAATTTTATTCTAAACTAAGCTTTTCTTTTCTTTCATTTCTTAGAGTTTCTTCCAAATAATTATATTTATTTTACAAGATATTATTTTCAATATCATTCAATTATCTTTCAGGATTGTAATTATTCTAAGCATTTGGCAGAGGAGGTATTTTATTCTATCTATTAGAATAGCTGTTAGAATTGCTATAGGTAGGAGTTTTTCTTGAGCCATAATTCTAATTTAAAGTAAAAATAAATATTCAACATAAAAGATATATTTAAATAACAAATTACTTCTGTTGATACTCTCTTTTAAGACTCAAAATTAAAGGTTTCAGCTGATAGAGAAGGTGACTTAGAGAGAGGTGGCATTTGCAATTTTAAAGGACCTGATTACACATTGCTATTATCTATGTTACTTAAATTGACTTATCTTGAGGAATGTTTGTTGCTATAATTATTGAAACTGTTATTTTTAGTGTCATTTTCTCTTGACATCCTTGAATGTGAAGGATTGATTGTTGAGTATTAACTTGATATATAGTGAGATTGATTATTTGCTTATTGGGATTTGTTATTATCATTTAAAGATTATTTATAATTTTCATTTAAATGCTATTTGTAATTTTCATTTAAATGCTATTTGTAATTTTCATCTAAAGGCTCTTTGTAATTTTCATTAACTGATTGATTATAATGATCATTTATAGATTTATATTTATCACTTATTGATCTGTAGTTATCATTTATTGATTTATAATTATCATTATTAATAGATTTATAATTTTCATTTAAAGATTTATAATTATCATTAGGTTAATGTTCACCTTTCATTATATCCCTAAGCTAGTCATTATTATTTACACTTTTAGTATGTTATGTTGGTAAAATAGGGGATAGTGATCTTTTTTCGTTTTCATGTGGGAAATAGTCAGAATGTGATCTTTAGTGATTATTTTACATTTGACTTTAATTAATTGTATTATATTGACTAGAATAATGAGATTGCTAGTGCTATTATAAAGGCACTGGACTTATTATTTAGTTTCTTGAATTAGTAAAATATTATTTATCCTCCATCTTGTCATTATTTTTTTCATATCTACTTAAATTTAAGGGTGATCTTGAGTTATTTTCATAATCTAAAGATAGATTTTATCTGTGTATTCTTTCTTCAACCCTGCTTTATTTCATAGGTTAATGCTATTATAATTGATTGGCACTTGGATTCTCTATAAATGTGCTCTCTACATGCAAACCTAAAGTTTCTTTTCTCTTTCCGTCATCACCTATAAAAACAATCATTAAATTTATCAGGCCACTTTGATTTAATTACCTAAACCTTGAGATGATTAATGTGTACTACCTTGATGCTTATGTTTTTGTTAATCTTTGGATTTTGGAGCACTTAATGCTACCATATAATTTATACCGCAAGCTACTTTTATTACTTTTCTTCCTTTTAAAGCAGCAACTGGAAAAGGATTTAATCTTGGTTCTTAGTCGCCAACTCCTAACTCACCATTTTGATTAGATCCCCAAGTCCAAACAACTCCATTAGCATCTACAGAACTACCTGTTCATTTTATGTAATATTTTGTATTTTAGGTAATAACAATATTTTTATTTACCTGAAAATCCTCCTACTGAAACATCATTAAAAGGTGAGTCTATTTTACAAAATTTAGTTGGAAAAGGATAATCTCCAAATACTCCAGTTCCCCATATAAAGAGCTCTCCTCTTCTGTTTAAAGCTGCCGAATGATGGCCTGCAGCTACTTTAATAATTGTTTGATCTTCTAAATTCTAAACCTAATTATAAATCAGAATTAAGTTAAATTATTATATTTTATAAAACTACTTTTAAAAGTTCTTTTGATGAGGTCTTGTGGCCTACACCGAGCTGCCCAAAATTGTTTGCTCCACATGAATAGATTTCTCCAAGAGAAGTTAAAATTAAAGTAAAGTAATGGCCACAAACAGCCTCAATTGCTTTCTCAACTCTAACCTTTGTAGGATAGAGCTCTCCTGTAGAAGTAGGAATGCATAACTATCCTTCTTCGTTTGAGCCACATGAAAAAACTTCTCCATATTAATTAAGTAACATAGTATGTCTAGCACCACAACTTACATCATTATATTTTTGCTTTTATCCTTAAACCTTAACAGGTGCCCAACTATTTATATATATAAGTTAGTTTATTAACTGTTCTCTTTTTATAAATATATATTTGTTTCATACGCATGCTCTTAAGAACCGTTTCCTAAAACTCCCAAATCACCATTACCCCAAGAATAAGCTTCTCCATTTTCCATGATTGCTACAGTATGATTAGAACCACATGCTATTTTGCTACAAACAATTTTTTGTAAATCTTCTACTAAACAAGGAGAAGAGCTTTATGTAATTTATTTGTTATCAATACCCAATCTTCCTTTCTAATTACTACCAATTGTATAAATATGTCCCCTAACTAAATTATAATTTAAAAATAAATCCCATTAGTAATATTCTCTCTTGAGTTATTTACTTGTAACAAATGCTGTATGCTCCTCTCCACATGATATTTGCTTAATTACTAAATTATATGAACAAATCTTTGGAACTAAATAATTCTTTCCAGTATATTTATGACCTAATCCTAACTATCCATATTTATCATCTAAATAATTTACAATTTTTTTAAGATAAAAATGAAAAAATTGTCATAATTTATTTACTCCCCCATACATAAATTTCTGTTTTTAAAAAGAATAAAATTAATCATTTCAAAAATTATAATGATGTAAGTTTACCAGTATATGTATTATTAGATTTAGATAAAGTTTATTATGAATTAGAGCGTTAACGTTCTTCCAAAGCATTGGAACTATTGCTCCTATACCCTTCTTATTTAATCATTCTCTCTAAATTTTACTAATTCAAAATCTTCACAATTTGTCTAAATAGAATATGCTTTGTTTGTAAAAAATACTTATTAACTAGATAGATTTTTAGTTATTTAATTATTTCAAAATTAAGAGATAAATTAGTCGGTAAAAAAAAATGATTTAAGATTGATTTTAAACTTAAAAAAAAATAAAACAAAAACAACAATTTTTGAATACTCATCTAATTAATCAGTTAATCTAAATTTTAGAATAAAACAAAACATCCATCCAATCAAATAGGATATTTTAATTACTAATTAATCACTCACTCATTAATTCATTAAAAAGATCAATTTAAATTATTTTTAATTAAAAATTTGTTTTTACTTAAGATAAATCATTTTTACTAAAAATGAATGAAAACTTAATAGAATCTAGAATTTTGTAAAGTTATTAAAAATTTTATTTCTTACCAATTCATTCATTTAAAATTTTACCAAAAAGTTGAATTTAATTCAATTTTGAGATATTATTAATTTTTCAAAATTTAATTAAATACCTTATTGATAGAAATATTATATCATAAAAATTTAAATAAAAACCAACCATTCTTCTAAATATTAAAGTCAAAGATAAATAAAATCAGGTTGAGATTATTTTAATTTTTTTCTTTAAGGATACTGTAGCTACTTTGTAATAATGTAATATTTATTACAGCATTTCAATTTTCCTTATTGGAAAATAACTATCATTTAGAATATTTTACTCTTTACAATAATAATAATAATAATAATAATCAGTAATAATAGAAAGATATGAAAATTAAACTTTGAAAAAACTATTAATTGTTAAAAAATGATGCTAAACAAAAATTTACACATTTTTGAAATTCTTTAATTTTTACAAAACGCAACTTTGAATTCCTTTTAAAAAGTTTATGTGAAAAATGTATTTTACTTAAATTAGATAATAAAGGCTTTAATCCTACAAAATTTTAGAAATTTAAATCTTGAAATAAAAATATTTAATTTTAAAATTAAAATGAAAGAAAATACAAATTAGTAAATAAAAAAATAAAACAACTTGATAATTTGCAAGAAATTTAATTTCATTTCAATTTTCAGAGTCAATCTCTTCTTGAATGAATTTTTTTATATTCAACTTTTCTTTTTTTATCTTTTCAACTGGCTCAGCTATGTAATTAAGGTAATCTTAGTAAACCTTAGTCATTGAATTAATGCAGTGGATTGAATCATTTTATACTAAATTTTCAAAATTTGGATTATTATATAATTCCTTACAGACTAATTTTTCATAAAACTACTTTTCTGTTTCGTAAATAGAGGTTAATTTTTAGATAATGTAGATATATTTTTCACTAGATTGGAATTATTTAGCATGTAGTTCCTACAAAAAGATTTTGCGTACTCTTTAAATTTATACTACTGCTTTTAAGAAACTGTCCTAAAAAGTTGGTATTGATATTTTAATACTATTTTAACACAATTCTTGAATATTTCTGTTTGAAAAGACTACTTAGTTTAAAAAAATTGTAAAATCTGGTTTATAGAACATGTTGATATAGTCATCTTAAGTTAATTCTTCTTATTCTATATTTTATTTCATTTTTTTACTTATTTTCTCAATTTCAGATTTAATTTCCTGCTACTCTTCAAGAAGTTCAACATCCTTATCTTCAAGCTTTTTTTTTACAATATGTATTTACAATTAGAATTAGGTACCTTTACCATATTCTCCAGTTTGTATCAAAATATGCTAAATTTATTTTGGTTTTATACTTAAAATAAATTATATTAAGCTGAATTTGTTTTTCATATTCTCATATTAAGGATTTATTTCTCTTTTAACTAGCGATAAAAATGTCTTGTGGAATCTTTTTCTGAAATAAAAATAATTATTTTCCTTTTGGTCTTAATCGCTTTTATCAGCATTATCAAATACTGCTTGATATTAATATTGGCTAATGAATGGTTTTAATTTATTATCAAATTATTTCAAGCCTTTATAGAAATACTCTAAAAATTTACAGATTTTGTTTATAAAGTCTTATTGTTTGACAACAAAAGTATTATTTTTTAAAAAGATGATTAATATCTGTAAAAACATATTACAAATTGAAATTTTATTTCTCAAAGACAATTAATAATTTGCTAATAAATCTAAGACTCCATTAATATATTAGTATATTTATTGATAATCCACTATTGTTGAATATGCTTAGACATTAATTTAATTTGTTGACTAATCAAATGTAAAACAATTTTCAAAACCTTATGGGATATAAACTGATATTTTTTCCTTTACCTAAGAAGTATTTAATAACAAAAATATTTCTGCCAATCCTATCTTCAGAATGTTTAGCTAAATGTTAAAAAGATAAATGATTTATAAAAAATTAAAATGAATTTTGAATTTACCTATGTATATCTATTAATATTTTACTTAAAACATGAGATTAATTCAATTGACAATTATCCAATTTTGATTCTGCTTAAAATATTTCTTGCATCAAGAAAACTGATACATAATTATGTAAATTGTACTAACTATTTTTATTGATAAGGCTTTAATAACTCAATGATAATTCTCCTCTAGTTTAGCATATTTAGTATTGTGATTACATATAAAATTTCATCACAAGATTAGAGAATATCTTATTATTCATTCTCTTCTTCTTTTAAATCCTCTTTATCTTCCAACTCTTCTTCTTTTTCACTTTGTTCCTTATCAAGCAACTACAAATATTTATTTTTATTAATATTCTATGAACCTTGACTTATTATACCTTGATTCACTGTTTAATTTTATTACATTTTTTGAAATTACTAATCAAATTTTTCTTTTTTATTCAAAAATTGCTGTTTCTAATTTTCAAAGTCTTCATTCTGTTCTACATTCATTTCAGATATGTGAATCTTATTTATAATTTAAGCTAAAATTCTTTCTGCTTCCTCTAGTAGGAATACCTATATTTTAGTTTTTTCTATAAATTTATTTCTATTTTAAATGTTCTAGCCAATAATTAATCCTGATTGAATAATAAGATTTTTGTATAGACATATTTGTTTATCATTAACTAGCTCTTCTTTTTTTTGAATATCATTTGCTTATTTTTATCGGTTTTAATTATTTATTTTCTTTTTAAGCAAATTTTTTAAATTTTCTAATTTTTATTATTGAAAATTTTATAAATCACATTGATCTAATTCATGTATCATGGATATTATAGTTTCTATTTCTAGTTGTCTAGAATGATTTTTAGGGATATTTTATACTAAAATATTAACTTATTCCTAAATTTTGTTCATCAATTTTTATAGTTCTTAGTTTAAAAATAGGATTTAGAAAGGATAATTAATTTTAATTGATGGATTAAGAGAATAAAATTTAATGCTTTAGGTATTACTCATCAAAAATTGAGAGTAGTTCTTTAAAAATGTACCACAGATATCACCCTTTTATTAAAATAAAATGAATATTAGTATTTTTAAAATTAAATTTACAAATTTCTTTTTAGATAAAAGGATTGCTGTTTTTTTATCAATTATTTTCAAGTTATTTTTATCTTTAGATATTAGTGGAGATATAAGCTTATCCTTCTCTAAAAATTTTATAGTTAAAATAGGATTATCATAGTGAACTAAATAGTAATCATTAATTCCTAACAGTTACCAAACACTTTTTACTTCTTTACTTTAACTTGAAAGATCACAGCCAGTGCCAGGTAAAAAAGGACTAACAAATCTATTTAATTAAAATAAATATTTTAATTAAAAATTATATTTATTTTCAAAATAATAATATTCAGAAAAATGACAAATATTTAAAGCCTTAAAACTCAAATATTGCATGTTCCAAAAAATTCCAAATACTACAAAAAAGAAAAATAATTAAGAAATATACCCAAAACATTAGCAAAATCCGTCCAAGAATATTTTATTTTATATGCCTTTAACATAATTATCAGAAAATTGAATATCAAAATTAAAAATATAATTTATCAGGGAAGTTAAAGACTCTATTATTTAGTTATCATATAGTTCCATATTTTTTATCTGTAAATTTTGGAGAATACAGAAAAACTTCAAAAAATTATCTTAGCAATTTTCAAAATTTTTAATTTTGCTCTCCTTTTATGTTTCTGATGTTGATTTATTCTCAATTATTTTATTGATATTTTTTATTGCATCTTTTAATTCAAACTCTTTGAAATCATTAGATTTAGTCAATAATTGAACTGCGTTACTATAATTCTTTATTCTATCTTGATAGTTACTAAATTTATAGTAATAGATAGAGTCCTTTTCTATTTCCCTTTAAAAATTAGATAATTTAAAAGTGAAATCTAAATATTGATCATATTCTTTTGATTCGCTTGTTGATAAAACAAGTTAGCTTGACTTCAAGTACTGATAAAGTCCAAGATAATTGTAATAATATTGATGTTCTATATTTATTTCCTTTCCAGGTTTAAGCCAACTCTTATCCTTCATTTCGTTAAACAGTTATTCTAACTATTCTTGATTGTCATTAATCTAAAAAATTTGATCTATGTAAATTTAATGTAAAAGAACCTATGATTATAAAATATCTATGAATCTTTTCTATTCTTTAACACAATCAAATTAAACAAGCATTATGTAAAATAGCATCAAATTCTTACCATTAATATATTTTCCTTCACTATCTAGATTTTTGAATTGACGAATATTGGCTAAAGATTCAAAAAATTTTAATTGGCCTTCGAGGAACTCTTTATTTTATCTACTTTCCGCTATTCTTATCAATTCAGAACTAAAAGGATTTAATACTTATTTAATTAAGTCCATTAATACTTACCCGAGAATTTCTTTTGGATCTAACTCTTTGGGTTCTTTATTGTTTACAATATTTATATCCATAATTCTTTACAATTTAATATCTAAAATTTTAGGATAGTAGTAATGCAGGATGCGTATGATATCATCTTCCTCAATTAATTTTTATTTTTTGAATTAAATTAAATTATTAAATAGCTTTTCGCATTCATTTAATCTATATGATAAAAAAAGTTGGGTTTTTGGATTCAAAGCTCTATCTTCTAAAAAATTTTCTAATTCTTTGTAATTTTACACTAAATCTTCTTTATTATTATTTCCTGAAGTTTCCAAAAGATATGCTTTAATGAAGTAAATGCGTTTTATGTTATTATTGATTTCTTTTATCTTTTTTTATTCTTAATTTGGTTATTCCAATAAATAATTTTTAAACTATTTGTACTTTTAGATAGCTTCATTATACATTCCAAGTTTAAAATATATTTAAGCATTTAGCTCTTAGTCTTTAGGCTATTCTAAATCTTTAATTACCTTCATAAACTGGTTTTTGATATTTATGTAAAATTAAATTTTTCTATCATCATCTTAACCAGAAAGCACTTATTTTTTCTCTTTTTCAAATTAATCTTTTTTTTCTTCAATTTATTTTTGGATAAGAATGATATTATTTTTTGCAATGCACCTAAAAAATAAATTTAATAAAATTAAGAAGATTCTTTTATTTTAAACAATTACATATTATAATTTATTATGTCTTTAATTGAAAAATAATAGTTGGCAGCATCTAAGAACTGGTTTCTTTCCATGAGTATTTCAGCCATCTAAATAAATAGTTGCTTATTATTCTTAATAGGTTCATGTTTTTATATGTATTCATAATGATAAATCTTAATTTGATAAAATTAAAAATATTTAAAAACTCTAGAAGAAAAAAAATATCCATATTTACCAAAATATTTTTCATTTCTTCCTCATTTAATTCACTTTTTTGCAAAAGATTAAGATTTTCAAAGAATTTTATTATAGGATTTTTGATTTACTTTCCAACAAAAACATTGTCTTCGTAAATAAAAATTCTTGTTCTTGCTCTACTGAATGCAACATAGATATTCTTTAATTCATTGATTAACTTATTAAATTCATTGCCATATTCTTTGTCTTTCTAAGCATCAAAATTTTCTTTTTTATTAATCGTTTTTACGGTAACAAATTTGGAACCTTTTAGTTTGAGGAATGTTGAACCTTCAAATTCTTCTTTCATAACACCTATTTAAAATAGTAAATTTCTAAAATAATTTATTGTAAATAAGTTGTTACAATTATATTTTTATTTGAATTCTTGAATTGGAATATTTTCATCATTTATTTTTAGCAGATTTAGAGCATTCCAACACTTAGTAGAACTATAAGAAGAGGATAGTAAATTATAGGTAATGACATCCTAAAATTCTAAACCTTTTGATTCAAGTACTGTAAAGATTTATCCTTTTTTACCTTCTTCTTGGAAAATTTTTTAAAGATTTTCCTTTTATTCTTTGTCCTTTACAATATAAACTTGCAGTCTTCCAAAATAATTAACATTAAAATTGGCTTCACAATCCTATTAAAGAAAGCGATCTAAAAGAGTTCTTTCACTGAGTAAAATAGGTTTAGGGCCATTTTTGAGAGAAATTTCTGGGATTAAATGATCCAAAGATGTTGGAAAAAATAATTCTAAAAGTCTAACAATTGAATTATTTAATTCAATAATCTATCCATGAGATCTAAAATTTTATATCAATTAAGCCTCATTGATTTCTTATTATAGTACTTTGTTTACTTCATAGCCAAATGTTTAATTATTTCCACCAAAAATAGCTTTGAGATCTGAGAATCTAAAAGAATTTTCTTAACTGATAGTCTAAGCAGTGTCACCTCCTAAATAAACACTTTATTCAGTCAATAAGGAGAGCAAATACAAGCAAGCACAGCTAACATCTTGAACTTCATCTAAGAATAGGTAATGAAAATAACCATTCTAAGCATCATAATGACCCTTTTTTTATAATATTAACTGTTTATATTTATTTTTTGACAAATATGTTAGTTACAGCAAGGATATTCTTAATGGAATAATTTATGATATCGTTCATATCAAAATATCTCTTAGCTTGCTTCCATTTTTGATATTAACCACAAATGCGATGAATGTTCTGCTTTTATTCTTCATCTAAAAAAATCTTACTTTTGCCAATTAAATTTATATATTTTTCAAGAGATATCATATTATTTTCATTCATATGGCTTGATGGATGTCCTTTATTTCAAAAAAAATTATTTTTATCAAAAAATTATAATTTAAAATTAAAAAAATCTACCAGTTATGTAAGAGTTTATCTAAGAAAATGTGATATATGGATCTACCCTTTGGGAATTAAAAGTTTTTTTGTTTTAAGACCAGAACTCTTCAACAAACTATTTTATGCCTATTTCTTCATAAAAATAATTTTCTATCTGATCTTTTAATTGTACTCTTAAACGATTTTCCAAATTTATTTCCATATTTTCTTTTAATTACACTTATCCATTAGCATCTCTCTAAATGAAAGGTACAACTAAATTTCCATCAATTTAAAGAATTAGCTATTTGATATTACTAAAATGAGGCCATCTATTTACTTGAGAAATTGTATTTGGTTTAGAGAAATTTTTTGTCTTTTATTAGTTATTATTTATTACCATTAAGTAAAAATTTTCTACATCAATAGTTAGAAAATTTGAAACTGTTGTAAAACAAATTCTGAGCTATTCTGGGCATTATTAATTTTAATTTTATTGTTTTTAATAACTCTTCTGCATTGATGCAAGCTTTGCAACTGCTGTTGTTGTTTTACCTGTACCAGACCGTCCGATAACTAGCTAATTTTAGTTTTTAAGTATTATATGCATCTCTTTTTGGCTTAAAACTACTTTAATTGGTTTTAATACTTCCTTTTAGATAGCATTTATTTGAGCCTTTAAATTGTTCTCAGAATTATCCCATAGAGTATTGAATGCAATTTTATTAGCGTCAAAGGATTCTTTTAATTGAGATAATATTTATTAATTTTTAAATTACTCTTATCTTTATTTGAAATAGAACTTTTTCTATTCAATATAATCTTTTTATTTCTTATCCTTCTTTTTGTTTTCTTCATATATTTTTTCTGAATATTTATGTTAATAAATATTTTAATTTTTTTAAAATTTACTCATTTTTTCTCCCATAGGGTTAATTTCTTTTTCAGGAGCTTGTTTCTTTTTGTAATCCTATTTGTTTTAACTGATCTCTATGTGTGCAATATTATTTGAGTCATAATAATATTATTATTTCTCTTTATTTTCTTAATATTCAACTATTGTTTCCATTTTATTTTTTGTTTATTCTAATTTTAATTTTGATAATTATATACAAACGTGAATACTTTTTATGTTTTTAAAGTAAAGATAGATGCCAATTTCCTTTCTCAATCTTAAAGTTGAAGGAGAAACTTATTATTTATAAAATACTTTTTTTTTGCTAAAATCTTCAAATAGAAAATTATTGATAGAATAGTTTATCACTAAAAATCTAAAAAATATCTAATGATTATTTTAGTAAATAATGAATCTGATAAAGATAAGTAAAGAATAAGGCAATGAAATATTTTTTAAACTATAAAAAAATGTTTTTTATGTTTTTTTTAATGGGTTATTTATGTAAATAATTTGGATTACTGTTTATATTATTCTATCCTTCTTATTTAGAAATAATTAATTAAAACCATACATTCAAAACTTATTATTAATAAAATACTTTTTTTTATCTTCATATAGAAAACTATTGATAGAATGGTAATTTATCACTAAAAAGCTAAAAAATATCAAAATGATTAACTATGGTATATTGAGCAATTAAAGATTTTTTCACTCTAAAAGTAATATATTGTTTCTTAATGGGTTATTTAGGTTAATAGATGGTTTTTTGTTTATATCATTTAATCCTTCTTATTTAGAAGCAATTACTCAAAATCATACATTCAAGTAAAATTACGTTAATATTGTAAAATATCATGAAAGTCAGTCAACTCCAAGTAAAAATAATTAAACAAACACAAATAATCATTTATCAACTTAAAATATTTTTAATATTGACAACTTTAATGTATTCAAGCCATCTAGCTCATTTTTATTGAAGATAAATATAATAGAATTTCATCTAAAAGATAAATTTACCTTAAAGCAGTTAGAATAAATTCAGATATTTACCTTGCTATCTTATTTAAGATAACACTCACCATAAAAGTATAGAACTAACACTTAATGATATTGAAAAGCAATAGAAATAAATCATAGCTTTTAATATATCTTGCCTTTAGCATTTATTAAAAAAGAGCTAAAATCATTTTTTATAATTATGGTTTCAAATAATATATGATAAAACACAAATCTACTCTACTTTTAATTGAATTAAAATTTAGAAAAATATTCTATTTTAAACCAATTTCGTAGATATCTAAAAAACTATTTCTACTAAAAGATTATCAAGTAATACCCCAATCATTTTAAACTATCATTTTTAATGAAATGTAAGTATAATATAAGCAATATAAAGTTATAAAATATTTATTTAAATAAATTAAGGGTTAAATAAGAAAGAATTTCTCATGTTTTTTATGATTAAGAGTAACATTTTAATTTATTAATTGTACAAAAAGTTCACCAACCATGATTGCATACAAATGTATTTCAATAAGTTAAATCATACAATTAAGTATAAAAGAGTTAAAAATAAAGGTTTTAAAATAAATATTAATAAAATTTTAAAAGAATTTCCAAAAAAAATAAATTTATTTTTTACATTTAAACCTTTTTTCAATCAGTATTATTTCTTAAATCATTTAATCAATTTTTGATGTAGATATAATCAAAAAATATTAATTAAAACACATATTTATTAAAAAGTAATAAATAAATATATTGCTTTTAGACCCTTTTTTTTGTTCATAGATAATTACAAATTAAGAGAATGAAAGGTAGAAATATTTATTTGTTCTTGAATAAAATATTATGAGAAGTAAAAAAATTATTTATCCACAAATAAAATTTTTGATAAAGATTCAAGTTTTTTTATCAGATATGATAAATTAAAAAAAAAATCAGAATTTCATCTAAAAAAATATTTATTTTCTCAAGAAGATGACCTAATAATAAAAAAAATATTTCTTAAAATAAAAAATAAAAAGGTAAAAACGTTTTTATTCCTTACAACATATTTAATTGAAGTTTAGAATAAAATAATAGAAATATTGAAATAGAATACAAGAAATATATTTTTATATAAATGTTTGAAGGTGCACAAATTTAATTGAATTAAAATATACTTTTTTAGTGGTAGTAATTTTTGATTTTTTCATTAAAATATTTGTTGGATTTTTTTTAATTAAATTAATATTTTATTAAAGCTTAATTAATAATTTTTATGATTTAAATCAGAAGTCAAGTTATTTAAGTAATATTGATGATGAGTCTAATGCGCCGTTGTTCTTATTTTAGAAGGAGTTATTCATAGTGTCTTTTTCATAATTTGGTTTGCGAGGTTGTTAGAAATTATTTTATTACATTGATGTATTTGCAGATTTGAATTGGTTATGTTAGAATTGTTAGTTATTGAAATGGTTTTGTTTAAAATTGTTCAATTATCTTGGTTTTCTGTTATTTTATTGATAGGAGTCTTCTAGACTGCTGTAATTTTTGAAGGTTGTGTGTCCATCAATTTCAGATAGCAATCTTGTAGATTCTTTCAAGATTTCATATGTTTCTTGATTTTCTTTTAAGATGTTATTTTTAGGGAATTTAGAAAAAAACTCTAAATCTTATTTCATAGAGTCTTCTAATATGTCTTCGTAATTACCAGATTAGAATTAAGCTTCAATTTATTTTTATTTTTAAGCTTTCATTTGATTGAATTAATTTCCATAACTCTTTGGGGCTACTTTTTAAATTCCCTTTTTAACAAAATCTACAGTTTACTGAGCTGGCTTTCTAAATTATTCTTCTTCCTCATCACCATCTGCTTCATCTTCTTGAGACATTTTTTTGCTCGTTTTTGTTGCCCTTGGCTTTCTTACTATTGGTTTTAAGTTTACTTCATCCTAAATATTTTCCTTTTCCTAAAAGTTAAATTCCTAAATAAAAAAATTTCTTTAGAAGACTGTTAAAAATAAGTCACTAAAGTTAAATTAAATAAGTAAAAATATTTACTGTAGCTGCTTTAGGTGGTCTTCCTCTTCTCTTTTTGATTGGTTGGTCTGGTTCAGCTAACTAGTTTTCTATTTCCATGATATTTTATTTTAACCCAATAACTTTTTAGTTTTGCTATACTTAGGGTTACTTAATCTTCAAAGGTTATTCTTCAACTGATTTATCCAGATCTTCATTAAAGTAACGCTAGTTTCTCAAGCTGCTTTCACCTTATGGTTCAGTAGGAGGTCTTTCTTCCATTCTACTCTTAGTTTAGATATCGCAAAACAAACATCCCAAAGCAGAGAATCCATCCTTTGTTTCAATCTAATATTTAAAATGAATTTTAAATCTCTTTCTCAAAAATCTTTTAATTTAATTTTTATCAAAACCTAATAAAAAATTACCTTAACTTAGAAGCAGTTGCAATTAGCACATTTCATTTAAGATCTAATTAGTTTACCATCTTTAACAATTAAGTATTAATACATACATGCATTACAAGTCATCGTATAATTATTCTCTTTATCAGGCCAATCTAGAACTAGTCTACCACCCTATTATTTTTAGATATTTTTATTTAATTTAGAATTTAACAACAAACTTTATCATTACTTTTTCATACTTGCAGTGTGGGCAAGGGCCAATTTCATTATTTACCATTGAAAATTAACAGCTTCTATTGGAGCATAAATTGCAAGATGTTCTTTAATATTTCTCTTCACTACTATAATTTTCTAATTCAGGAGTTTTTTGGAAGCACAGAGGACAAATGGTGAAACGTTTAGTGTTACCTTTAACAGTCGATTCAATAAGAACTAACTAGAATCCATCAATAGGACAAAAACATTCACCTGCTGGGGTATACTTAGAATCTCTAGGCAAACCATACATAAATTTACATCTTTCACAGAAAATTTTTCCTATTTTATCCAAAATCTTCATGTTGCATTTACATCTACCACATTTAGTGAAATATTAAGCTTAACCTATTGAATTAAATATAAACATTATTAATAAGATTATCACTCAAAAATATTATTTTACTGATAGTTGTTTCAATTGATTAGTAAATAGGATCAAAATACTTGTCTAAGACATTCACTTTGCTAACAAAATATAAATATTTATTCTTAAAAAGTTCAATAACACTTTAGAGTACTTAATCTTTATCTAACTCACCTTATGAAATGAGATCAACAGATCTTTCAATTGAGCTTCTCAAATTAGGAGCAACTAATTCAGGGTCTATTTCAGCATATGCATGAATAAGTGAAGCGCCAAGTTCTGTTGGTACTAATCTTCTAGCCTATCCAACAACTTAAACGTATTCTCTATCACAAATATTAGTGATATGTTAAGCCATAGATGCATCAGTACCAATACCATTCTATTCCATCAAACTAATCAAATCAGATTCTGTTAAATGATCAGGTGGTTGAGTCTTTCCAGAGTGGATATCAACACTATGAAGATAAATCTAATCTCCTTCTGAAAAATTAGGTATTTCATTCTCATGAATTTTTTACCAAGGTAATGCTTCAAGATATCCCTTGTCAATTACAGCAGTACCAATTAAAGAAAAAGTTTAATTACCAGTTTAGAAAAGAACCTAAAAACGATAAAAATATTGAATTAAAATTGTAAAATATTAATTAATTTTACCTTTTTCTTGTATAAACGACAATCAGAAGAAACTGTAGCCAAGAAATGTCTGCAAACAAGTTCATAAATATTTTATTCTTCTCTTGAGAGCTATTGTCTCATAATTTTATTGGTTGGAGTAATAGGAGGATGGTCACCTACGTCTTTTCCTAATCTAGATTTGTGAATTCCATTTTGAGATAATTTTTAGGCATATATGCAAATGTTCTAATTTTAATGGTATTGACAAACAGCATGAAGCACAGAATTAAAATCAAATTTATCAGGATACTTTGTACTTTCAGTTCTGGGATATGTAATAAAACCTCCCAAATATAACTTTTCAGCTACTTGCATAGCATTTTATGGGCCAAGACCTTTATTTATTTAATGTTTAATTTTAAAATTAATTTTAATTCAATAAAATATATTATTTACCATATTGCTTAGAAGCCATTTTCAAGAAATTTACAGTGTTTAGTGCAACGGGTTTTATTTTTTAAGTTTCTTTATTGTCTACTTTAACTACTGATGTTTATCCGATACTTTCTAACTCTTACTTTACATCTAAAGCTTCTTATTAATCATATGTTCTTTCTTTTGTCCATTCTAAATTGATCAACTAATTATTTCAAATAAAAATTTATCAATTAATATTAAACAATTATAGAGTAATTATTTTTACCTCATTGGGTACTAAGCTAATCTTAGGAATAATTCTATAAAATGGCTTAGAGATAAAATCTTTGATTTCATCATCTCTTTATACGCAGAAAGCTAGTGTGGGAGTTTGGCATGGACCAAAAGTTATTTTTTTATTGTTTAAATCTTCATACTTTCTGACTAAATATCTTGTTTAGAAACGTGAAAAAGCTACACCTACTTTCAAGTCAATAATTTAACGGGCATCTACTGCTTAGGACTCATTGAAGTTGGGTCCAATAGAAAGCTCATCAAAAGACTTACGGATATCTATTGGGGTAATAGAGGAGAATTTAGCTCTGAAAATTTATTGGAAATCTTCTTTAATCAATTCTGGCTTGCAAATAGTAAGAACTTCAAAACAAATATTTTCTCCTTCTCTATCATTATCCAACCATAGAATAAGATAGCTTGCTCCCATAGCTTCTTTTTAGAGATGTTAAATGATTTAGCTTCATTATTTAATTAAAACAAATTTATTTTTAAAGATTTTTATGATATAAATATTTACCTGTTTGGGTTTGTTTCTTTCTTCAAGGTTGTTGCATTGAATAACTTATAAGGATCTACTCTTCTCCAATCTTGATATTCTTAAGTGAAATCTGAAGTATAAATATGACCGATAACTGAAGTAACCTTAATAAGTGCTTTCTAATTGAATACATTTATTACAAATAAATATATTTAGTTAAAACGTTTTAAAAAATACCTTTCCAAAAATATGACCATAGAAAGTAAAAACATTAGAAAATTTGCAGATTCCTTTACGGGTAGTGAATCCTGCACCTCCAAGAGCCTCAGCAATACTACGAGCTATAGAAGGCTTTTCAGCAACCATCAAAACAGTAACGAAGTTATCATATCCTTCATCTACTGAATATGGAAGAAGCCCTTTAGCATGGACATTACTGAGGTATGGCTAATTCTATTATCTTACAGGTTGATGAGCTTATCCTGATTGTCCTTAAGAGTTTGATTAATTATTTCTTGGCTAACGAAGGGAATGGCTATTTGATTTTATTTCACCATCTTCTTAGTTTTCTGATAATCCTTCTCTTTGCTTTGCAAGTCTATTTTTGTAGTTAGGATCAAAATTTTTACCTAAATAACCAGTTTTAACAGGAGCTTTGTTGTCATCTTGAGAGAAACCTCTAAGTGACTAAGCTTACTCACTATTTGAATCTTTTCTTTAGTTGAATTTGTTGCCATGGAAAGAATTTTAATCTTTTTAATATTAATGAAAACTATTTTTTCTCAAAGGAGCTACTTGCTAATCTTATTATTCACCTCCATCCTATTCAACTTGCATACTTCTTTCTTTTCCATAATTCTTTCCATGAGACTGAGATCTATCAAATGATTTATATGAATATGAACCACCCTATTCAGTGTCATTATCAAATTTGTTATATCTAGGGTTGTGCTAGAACTTCTACTAAGCATTTTAAGTGTATTAAAATGTGCTTTTTTGACCCTCTATTTAATAAAAAGAGAATATTATAATTTTGAAAGTCAAAAAAGAGGGTATGTCTGTTTTAAAAAATGATTTGAAGTTACAATTAGGTTTATCTTAAATGAAGTTCTGCTAAATTTTGAATGAATCCTATTGCATATTGGCAGACCTACTAAATTTTCCTTAGAAATCTTATTCCATTTTATTTATTTATTCAATATTGATTGAATCAAAATTTCAGTTTATTTATATGTGAGGTTTCCTAAAATCTATTTATTTTTAATAGTAAATAATTAATTTAATGATCTGCCCACAACATTTGAATTTAAAACTATACATTTCTAGAATTTATTTATGAAATTATTCTTCTGCTAACAAAAATAGTTTTTTTTAAATCTCTTTATGTATTTATTATGCCTCTTCTTTTATTATTTTTTCTGCCTAAGTTACTATTAATTAATTAATAATAATATCCTTAACTATACACAAGCACTTTTGTAATAATTTATCAATAGAATAAATTTTAGATACGAATGTATTATAATGCAAATGCCCTTGAATTATAAAAATGTGAAAAAGATTGAGTCTCAATCAATTAAAAATAATTTACCTTTTTTAATTATTTCTGACGATTTTTAAAATTTGTATTTTTTAATCCCCGCATTTTTCTAAAATTTAATTTCAAATTTGAATTTAATTAATAAAAACAATATTTGCTATTACTTTACTAATTGCTCTAAGTCATATATTTTTCTCAACAAATAAATATTTAAAAGAAACACATCAAAATAATCTATTGAACTTTTTATTAATTAAATCTAAAAATGTATTTAACTTTAATTAATTATTATTCAGCATAGAAAATCTATAGTTCTTTATTAATTTTATTCATACATTTTTATACTAAAACATATTCATAATTATTTATTCTAGAAATCTTATTAAAAGAGCACCATAATTACAAAATAGAAATTTGTCAAAAATTAATAACTATCTTTGTATACTTATCAAAAAACAAATAATTAGTTTAATATGAAAAATAGATAAATATATTTGAATCTATGCTTTGCAATGACAGTGTTATTCTATTTTAGAAATATTTGAAATTGATTAATAATTCAAAAATGCTTATAAAATCTTTAATATTCAATAATAATGAGCACTTAATGTTTATTTTTTTTTATATAGTGTGAGCAAAATTTTCAAGTAAAATGTAATATGAAAGAAATTTTCTGTATTTTATTTTATTTCTGTTTAATTAATTTTAACAAATAAAAGGTATCATACTTATTAAATTTTAGCAACATATTAAATATATTAAATGATAGGCAAAAAATAATCAAAACAAATATTTTAATCAAAAGCTTTATTTATTTTTTAAAGCTGAAAATAATTGTTTGAACTTCTTTTTAATATATGAAATGAATATATGATGCTTGAAAAAATGTTTTTAGACATGCTTCATTTTGAAAATAACTTCTAAAACAGATTTAGTTGAATTGAATCATAAAAAAATAAAAAATTTCTTAAAAATGGTTTGATATATAAATTTAAAAATCTTTTTTCAAAATAATTGTTAGAATTGAAAGCTTTAAAAAGGCATGAAAAGGGTAAGAAACAAAAAAATAGATTTAATAAAACAGCTATTTCATTAAGATTCTTAATTTTTGTTTTATTCATTTTCTGCTTCTTGTAGAATCTTTTTTTATTTCTTTTTTGTTTACTTAAGGCTTTATAAGTTTACTAGTTACTGTTCTATGCAATCACTAGCAAGTAAATATGATTGCTATTCAGTAGATTAATTTTAGTCTTTATTTTGTGGTCTTTTATCCTTTTAAGCATACTATTCTTTGCCTTTAAATTATGTTTTCTTTTTTGAGTTTCCAAATTATTATTGCTAGGAGCTTTATTTTTATGGATAGCTATCTAAATTTTAATTAACCTACTTATCCTCTGTTTAGGTATTGTTTGCAGTTGATTCAGTCAACTTAGCAGGATTTAATTGATCCAAAATATTGGGAAATTATTATTCTGTAATCAATTAATTAAAATTTTAATTGTTATTTTATTTATTTTAATTTTTTTATTAGTTGCTTTATCTTGTATATTCTACATCTTTTCTTTAATACTTATGCTATCTCTAATCATTGCTATTATTATTATTTTAATTAGAATCATTATTATTCTAATAGTTGTGATATTTCTATTTTTAATAATTATTCTTATTATATTGATTTCTATTCTAAAATTAATTTTAGTTATTGTTATTATGATTATGCTTATGGTGTTTATGATAATTTCTTTTCTCATTTTATCTTTGGTTCTAACTATCTTCTTCATTTTCTTCTTCATTAGAGGCATCTAATTAATTATGACAAAAAAATTCATTTTATTTTTGAAATATTTCTCATAAAACAAATTTGAGTATTTTAACTAATTTTAGTCTTTTAATCTTTCAATAATCCCAAAAGAATTCCCACATTTTTTTAAAATAACTCATCTTTTTTCAATTTTTTAATTAGATTATATGGAAAAATTCTGATATTCCAATTGAAAATCTATTTAAAAATATTGAAATAAATTTGAAAACAAAAAAATTTCAATCCATTTTTTATTTTAAAATCCAAAAATGTTCAAATTTCAAAATGATTTTTTTGTTTTTTGAATGAAAAAATTCAAAGAATAAATTTTAATTAGTCCTTAGGTCTAAGCTGGACCTCTTTTATTTTAAAATTTAAGCTTTTTGGAAAGGGGGAGCCCAAAAACTGTTTATTTAAATTCAATGTCCACATTAATTTGTTTAAAATACTTATATTTTGCAATTTACCTTAGAGATAGCCCTTTATTTAATCAAAATGGAAATCTAATCTGGAGGATTGAGAGACAAAATTTTCATACTTTTATTTAAAGATTTTAATTTATGTATCAACAAGTTGGTCTTTAGACATTTAGCCTTTTGCTATTTGAGAAATTTATTCTTCCATTCTTCTTCTAAGCTCAGGAGCTACTAATTCATTATCTATTTCCTTGTATGCACGAATGAGAGCAATTCCTAGTTAAGTGGGGATAAGCTATCTTTCTTTTATATTAACATATACATAGTTTCTTTGTATAATATTATTTATGTGTTAAGGCATGGATGCATCTGTTCCAATACCGTTTGATTCCATAAGACCGATTAAATCAGATTCTGATAAATAGCCTGGTGCCTAAGTTAATAAATTTAAAACTTCTACATTTTCAAATTTAATAACACTTCCTTCTTCTAAATTTTTTATATTTGGGTTGCTGATACTTGCAGATTCCCAAGGTACTATTTCAAGGTATCCAGGATTTAATAATATTGATTTTTTAACTTCAAATTAATTTGATCCAGACTCTAATTCATAAGTTGTATTTTCTATCAATGCATCTTATGAGAGAGATCCTAAGAAATTTTTGCAAACTAATTCATAAATCTTCATTTATTGAGGATTAAGATGTTAAGGTGTCTAAATTTATTATAAAAAAATTACTTTCTTTGTCAAAAATATTAAGTTTATTTCTTAGTTACATTTTAAGTAGGTGTAATAGGAGGATGATCACCAGAATCTACTCCCTTGTAAGGTTTACTAAATGATTGACTTAGTAAATTATTTGCATAGCTTGCCAATTCTTGGAATTTAGAATTCGAAATAGCTTGGATAACTGAATTGAAATCGAATTCACCTGGGTATTTTGTTGTTTCTGTTCTAGGATAAGTAATAAAACCATGCAAATACAAATTTTCAGCAATATGAATTGCATCATGAGGTCCAATTTCTTTATAGATAAGGTAAAAATTTTAAAATGTATTTAATATGCTATAAAACTACCATATTTTCTAGAAGCTATTCTAAGCATATTCACAGTGTTCAAACCAACAGGTTTTGACTTTATTGCTTATACTGTTGAAACACTTTTAACTGTAAGTTGATTGCTTTTTTGAACTTCATTTAATACTTTTTAAGCTTCTTCTTGATTGAGTGTTTCTCCCTTTAACCATTTTGCAGTTACCTTTTATTAATTTCTTTATTAATTTTTTAGTAAGATTTTTTCTATATTTACATTTTCATTCAGTTTGACTTGCACAGTGTAATAAGTTTGAGGCTTAAAATTTTCAATTTCTTCATGTCTTTCAACACAGAAAGCTAAAGTTGGAGTTTAGCATGGGCCATAAGAGATTTTTTTTTTGCCCTAAATATTGTACTTACTTTGAAGATATCTAGTCTAAAATTTACTGAAAGAAAGACCAAGCTTTTTATAGTTTTTAAAATGTTTGTTTTTTGATATTCCTTATAGACTTAAAGAGAATAATTTTTTTAGGAAATAAAGAAATACCTTAAGATCAAGGATTTATCTAGCGTCTACTGCAAGAGATTAATTTAAATCAGGTTGTGCATGAAGTTGTTCATATGCTTTTACAATATCAACTTAAGTGATTGATGAGAATTTAGCTCTGAAAATGTATTAATTATTTCTATCAAATACATTTAAAAGACTATCACAAACTTAAATAACTTCAAAACAAATATTTTCTCCTTCTCTGTCGTTATCCAGCCACAAAACAAGGAAATTGCATCCTTAAGCTTCATTTTTTAGGTGTTGAATGATGGTTCTAAATTAATTAGAATTTATTTAATTTCTTCACATAAAATATATTTTTTTACGTTGATGGACTTGAGAATTTTTTGTAAGTAGGAGCATCGAATAATTTGATAGGATCTACATCATTTCCATTATATTCTGGAGTAAAATCTGTGCTATAAATATGACCTACTACAGAGGTGACTTTAATCATGCATGGCTAGAAATTATTTAAAATTATAATGAGTAAATCTAATAATTTGGTTTAATATTTTTAATTGATTGCATATTTTCTGTTTTTAGATGATGAATTATTACCATCTAAAAGAAGTAGGATCCAAAGTAGTGGACTTCGTGATGAGTATGCTTTCTCTCTGTATGTACTTATTGAGATAAAGAATATGCTATTGTCCTAGCTATAGATGGTTTTTCAGCAACCATCAGAACTTAAATTGGAGGAAAGTTCATTTTTTTTTGTTGTTTTAAAGTCTTAATTGATAATTTTTTTTTTTCAAGATACTGAATTTTTTTGAAGATTTTATTGATTATTAAGTTTATTATTAGGTTAAATAATATCTTTTTGCATTTACTATACAATTCTCTACCTTATCTTATCAATAAATAAATTAATAAGTCCATCCATCAATTAATGCATTAAGAATTAAATTTTATGTCATTTTGCTATTGGAAGATTGGTTTTTAATGTTTGTTTTTATTTGATAGCATTTGAATATCTCTTATCTTGATAACTTACTATCTCCTTCATTATATAAGCTGACTTACTTGATGAAAATTTGTTAATTCTGATCAACAAACCTACTAACTACTCACTCACTCAAGAAGGCATTTTATTTCTCAATTATCAATATCTCCTATTTGATAACCTTTTTAATTATTTATTTAAAATGTTGGCAACTTCTTCTTGACATTTAATTTATTCAATTAAATTTTTTAAAATTTAATTTTAATAATTAATCGAGTCCGTTTTTAAATATTTTTTTTGAATTAAAATGTTTTATTTACTTTTTTATCATTTTTAGAATTATTTGAGAAAGATAAGAAAATATTTTAATTTATTAAATTTTTATTTAAATTAAACAAAATATTTTCAAAAAAGTAAAAGTGATTTTTGGGATTGCTACTTATTTATTTTATTTTAGTTCATAAATATTTTGATAAAAATAAAAAAATTTAGATATGTTTTTAGACAAGAGATGTAATATGATTTTAGTTATCGTTTTTGTTTATTTTTGAATTAAAGAAAATAATTTAGTCAGAAAGATATGAAGGATTTAAATATTTGAAAATATGGAAATGAAAATCTTGTGAATCAACTAATCTTTAATTCAAAATAAAAATGTGAAATAAATCAAAATTAATAAAATTTGCATTCTTAAAAATTAGAGGAAAAAAAAATTAATTTGAGGAGAAATAAAATTTTGAATCAGAGGGAAAATTAGATTAATTGATTGATAAGAGCATATATAAAAATATTTAGAGAGAATAAAGATAATTTAGATTTATTTAGAGTATCTCTGAGAAGAGAGAGACCTGCTTATTAATTAGGATGAAGAAGGCTTACTTAGCACTTAACAAAAAGTTTCTGAGTGAAAAATTTTAAATTAAGTTAGGTGAATAAGAGCATATATATTAGTTTGTTTATTAGCAATATTGGTTGATATGTGATTAAATAAATCAATTAACTATTTCATAAGATAGAAATACCAACTCATATGCATTGTTCATTATCATTAAGCTAACCCAAAATGGGATAATGATAATTAAGTAAAAATTTTTTTTTTTCAATTAATTAATTAAATTGTTTAGAGTTGTATTTAAATATCAAAAAAAAAAACACATAAGCAAACAAGCGATAAGCAATTAATCAAATTAAAAGAAAAGAAGAAAAGAAAAATAAATAAATTAGTAAATAAATAATTAAATAAGGACTTAGAAATCAAAAAGAAAGGTGTTTGTATACAAAATTTGTATATTTATTTGCATATATTAAATTAGAAATATAAAGATAATCATAGAGAACGTAAGAAGGGGGAATATTCATATTTAATATTCGTTCGCGTTATTTAAGCTAAGGGGATATTTGATAATCAATAAAAATGAGCGATAAAGGTGATAAAGATGATGATAAAAAATAATAATAAAGTGAAATTAAGAATGGAGTTGAGAAACTCATTAAAATTGACAAAAAGCACGCAAATTTTGAAATCAATGACACTTTATTAAAGTACTTCAAAACTCTACTTTTTTTTAAAGACTTTTCTCATACATTTATAAATGGGATTGGGTGTATCGCACATAATTTATGTTATTTCTTTTATGATAAAGTACCAAAGTAAAAGTCCGCAACATCAATTCCAGCACATCGAGCTCCATTTTGGGCTAGAATCAACCTGAAAACACCTTGAGGTGTTTCTGGCGTCACATAAATAGATACTACTTTAGGAAATTAGATGCAAATGAATTGGAAAGATTGTCCTATCTTGATCAATTATTCTCCTTAAAATAAGATAGTATATTAGTTAGCTTTCACCTTTTCCTTTTATTTCCGCCATTCCCTTTTTTTATTTCTTCAAATGACATCCCACTGCAGGCCTTTCATTTTTTTCTATTTTCTTATATCTTTACTAACAAAAAGCAAGAGAGGCTCTTTTATTGCCTAATAAAGAAGTTTTAATTAGTGTTCTTTTAATTAATATTATTATATTGATTATTTCTTCATTTTTGATATCAATCTCCTAGCTCACTCACCTCGCTCCTCAAAACTGCATTCATTTCAATACAATTTTTATTCTTCAACTGATTTCACTTATTCATTAGAATTTTTTCTATTCATTTATCTATATAATTTGTTTGATTAAGGATTATTTAGAAAACTATCAATATTAATCATTCTCACTCACTGAATTGCACACTCAATCAATCACTAATTAATTACTTCTTAATTTTTATTTTCCAAATTTTTTACCAAAGTAATCCAAGAATTTCATTTAATCATCAAGGCTTAATTAAATTTGATATTTGTTCCCATCACAACAAAATTAATCAATAAATCAATGAGGGAATGAAGGAATCAATATCAACCATATCCTATACTTAACTAATTATTTTTATTTTCAAAAAAGCTTCACTTTAAAGACAGAAGTATGCCAATCATATGGTGTATACAGCTATTTAAGAAGTTATAGATAAGGAAAAGTTTATAAATGATTAATAGTAATAGTCACCAGAAGTATAGAAACTCATTTTCAAAATAGTAAAGGCAAGTTGTAATATTTAGGCTTTGATTTATGAATGCTACTATAAGGACAAAGCAAATTTAAAATTCTTAGATCAAATTATTAAGGAAAAAGAATAAATTACACCTAAAAAAAGCAATAAGAAGAAAAGCATTAATGATTTGCAAAACGAATTATAAAAGTTAAAAGCTGTTGAAGATAAACTCTTAAAACAGATTGAATTAAATTCTGAATAAGATACCAAGCATAGCAAGAAGAAAAATGGTCATTAAAAAAAAAATTAGACTTATTCTGATGAAGATAGCAACAATAGTGATGAAATGGATGACGATGATCATAATAGCAATAATCATGATAATATTTCAACTGCTTCAAATGATGAAATTAGCTATTATGCTAAGCATAGCACTAGAACATTAGATTTCGAATAAGAAAGATTAAATAGACAATTAGATGAAATAAATTCTGTTAACAAATAGAATCTTAAAAAGTAAAAATTGGATTTTAAACCAAAATTTTTCAATTAAAAAATTTAATTTTCTGGTTTTTTTGAAAATTTGATTAAATTTCAAAAATTAACCAAAAACCTTCAACGAGATCTTATCAAAAATCATAGTTTTTTACCTAATTTTTATGAAAATTTTAGGAGAAATTGCATAACTCTTAAATTTTATGCAGTATTAAAATTATCAAAGCATTCCTGATAAGATTTGATTATTTCTGATCATTTATTCTATCAATCAATTTATCAATTACTCATTCAAATTTTCTTAATTCAAAAAAAAAAAATTTATTTCTTTAACTTTTTTTCAAAAGGATAAATTAAAAAGTGCAAGCTGAACTTAAAGAAGGAAAGTTAATCTATTTTGAAAATCAAAATGACAATAGCAGTCTAGTAGCTAATGACAAACACCTTCCATAAGGAAAGCAGTAGACAAAACAAAAAAAGAAAAGCAAAAAAAACAATGAATATTAATCTGATCACATAGATGCGGGCATAGTTGATACTATACCTAGATTTGGAGGATTTTAAAAAGAACTTGGAAAAGACCCTCGTCCCAAAATGACAGAAAAAGAAATTAGCGATTTACATTTAAATTATTTACAGCAGATGATTTTTATGTTAGAAGAAAAGCAAGTTGCTGACTCTATTTCTAAAATTACAAATTGCAAAAAAGAATCCAAAAAAGAATATCATTATGAAGTTATGTTTGAGGATGCTTTGAATTCTCAGCCTATCTACATAGATGAGAAGACCATGTTAAGATTCAATGAATACAGAGAACATTCAATGTTGAAATAATATAATTTACCTATTAAAACACTATTTTCTTCCACTTCCCACAATGTAATTAAATAAATATAAAATAGAAAAATATTAATTAAATTATATATAAATAGTTTGTCCAACTCACGCAATTTGTCACTAACAGAAATAAACCTAATCCCTATAAAGATTAAGATATCCTAGATGCTCTTAAAAGAAGCTCTAACTAGCATCATGATTAAACTCATCACAAAATTATCAACTTGACAAGAAACTTCGACATCTGCCATCACTGCAGATAAATATTTGAATTAGGATACCTCATCAAGTGCAATTACAGAAGCTCAGTCATGGGAATGCCTCAATAGAGCCAATCAACAAATGACCAAATATTTATTTCATAAAGTATCTTATAACAAATGTTTATGGCTTTACTAAATAAATTGATTTTAAATAAAATTAGTTGTTGATTATGATAGCAATCAAAGAAGGCCATTCTTAAATAGGAAGAGAAACAATTACAACTCTTACATTAAAAAAAGCAGTAAAATATTTTTGTTAATAATTTCTTTCATTAAATAAAATCTTTTCTTTATTAAAAAGATGGTGAATTAGTTTGTAAGAGAAAATTTTGCATTCATTGCTTAAAGTAAAATTATGATTTCAAGCATGACCAGAGCAAGACAGATTGGGTTTGTCCTTTCTGCCAAGTAAAATAGCAACAATATTTTTAATTTTAATAATGCTTTATTTAAATAAAATAGAATTATTGTCATTGCATAAGATGCCTTAGAAATGACCAAATAAATAAGTTGAAAGGTATTTATTTACTTTATGGAGGTGATATATAATATTTAGAATAAGAGTCTATGTTAAACAAGTACTTGCGTCCTTTATCTGAAGAAGATAGAAAGAGAAAAGTCAATATTTTTTAATGAAACTCAAATAAAACAAAATTATTTGTTAATTAGGAAAGAGATGACATTTACAACAGAGCAACAAATAGTAGCATGATAGTATTTTAGGTATAAAAGCAGACTTATGAAAAGGAGGTAGAAGAAGAAAAAACTCTTCAATCTAAGTTAGACGATCTTACCTACGTCAGATTAGATATGGAACGAGTAAGATTAGTTATATCTTAAGTTTGCAGAAGAGAAAAACTTAAGCACTTTTAAATTCAAGCAGACTAAGAAACATTTAAAAAAAAGGAGTAAAAAATATAAAACTAGTTAGAAAAAAATCCTACAAAAACCAAGAAGCAACAGGAAAAAGAGGGCAAGTCAGATAAAAGTAAAAAAGCTGAAAAAGGTAAAATTTTAATTTAAATAATTTCAAATTGAACTAAAATATTTTATTATTTAATAGCTAAAAATGGAGCAACAAAAAAGAAAGAAGATCTTGCCAAAAAATCTACAAAAGGAAAAAAAAGAAATGCAGAAGACTCAGAATAAGAAACAGAAGATAATTAAGAGGAATCTTAATCTGTTTAAAGCGATTCTCAAATTGAACAGAGCAATCAATCCTCTGATATTGAATAACAAAGTGAAGAAGTTAATAGTGAAGTAGAAAATAGTTCACAAGAAGATAATGATGAAGAAGAAGAGTAATCAAGTAAATCATAAACAATTGAAGAAGAAGAAGTCAACCAGACAGACTCATCAGAAGTAGAGTAAGAAGAATCAGATGAGGAAGAATAGTAATTAAGTTAAGAAGAAGAAAGTGAAGAAGAACAAGAGGAAGAAGATAGTTAAGATTAAGATGCAGAATCTAGCAATAAAGATGAAGAAGAAGATGATGATGATGATGATGATGATGATGAAAATGAAGAGGAAGAGGAAGAATAAACAGAAGATGCTGATGATGAAGAAAGCGAAAATGAAGAAGTAGAATCTATAATTTAATCTGATGAGAGCACTATAGAAGAAAACCAGAGAAATAAATAAAAGAATGGTAAACAAAAGCCTAATAATGGGAAAAAATCTTAATCAAAGGCTCAATAGAAGTCAAAAAGTAAAGCAAAAAGTGTAAAGAAGAATAATAATAGTTTTGTAAACAAACAAGATAAATAAAAAGCTAAGAAAAGCTATAAAAAGGTAAGAAATAATTATTTTAATAGAGATTAAAAATATTTTTTATTGAAATAGGATCCCAAGTCAAACAAATCTAAAAGAGGTTTAAGCTCTCTGTTTAGTAAAGAAATTAAAAATTTAATGAGAAACTAAGATCCTTCCATTCTAGAATTATCTTCAAAGAGAGAGAAGGTCTTAAGATCAAATATAAATTTAATAGATACAAATCATCACAACAACTTAGCAAACGGTTTTAGTAATAAAAATAAAAATATTAATAACCATACTAAATAAAATATTTCTAAGTTCGAAAAAACTCCTTAAAAGAAATAGAAAGTCTGAGAAATAATATGAAACATCAAAATATATTTTATGAAGAAAATAAGTGTCTAACTAAAAAACTAAAAAAGCTAATAAAAAAAGCAACCAACCAATTAATCAATAAAATTTATTAAATAGATCTTTATCAAATTCACTAAATATTAATATGATAAAGTTCTCTTAATAATAAATAGAATGGTAATTAATTAATATTTCCTGAATAACCAACCAACCTATCAACACAATTAGTTATTCCAAAATAATTAAATTACTTAGCCCTAAATATAAAATCCATTCCTTAATTAATTAATTATTTTAACTATATACAGAAAGCATATTATGCTGTTTAAATGAATAAATATCTACGAAAAAAATTAATTAAAACAAAGATAAATAGAGTGTTCATATTTATTTTAACAATGTTGTAGTTTAATAATTTTAGAGTTCACTTTCAATTATTTTGCTTTGTTTTGTTTTCAGCCAATTTTGTATTTGATTTGGCTTTTTCTTTTTCATGTTTTAAAATTTTGATCAGGTAAAATTATTTTTTGATATCATTTTTAAAAAGTAACGTAAATTGATTGTAAGTTCTTTTAATTATTTTTTATAATTAAATTATTTTCTCAATAAAAAAATAAGTAATAAAAATCCTCTTAGTTTTTAAGCTTGTTTTTCCCTTTTATTTTTGAAAAAATTAGTGAATTCTCTTTAATATGAAAAACTTAATGGATCAAAAAAAAAAATAAATAGGTAAATATAAACCTTAGCCTTTTTTAAAATTAAAGGTTTTATTTAATTTCGTTTTAAATAGGTGAACTAAACTATTGAATTGAAAAATTAAAAGAAAGTATATATCAAATAAACAACATAAATACAGACTTCAAAATTATTGAGGTTACTTAGATTTCTAAGATTTTTTCAATTTTATTTGACAATTTAGTTTAATTAAAATTGTAAATAAGTTAAGTTTGTATCAATATTTTAATATTTGAATGAATGATTTGAGTTACTTTTTAAAAGTATTTCTTAATGATATTTTTATTAGAAATTATTATAGTTTATCTATCTACCCATTCAGTCTAAAATACTTTCAAATTTCATCATTTTTCTTTTTTGGTCTTTTGTTTGATTTTAAAGATTGGTAATTTAAGCCTTTTTAATCTAACCTGTGCGTTGACAATCATTGTTTAAAAACCAATTTTTAAAGTGCTAAGCATAATTGATTTACATCCAATTCTTTTGCATATCTTCAAGTACTCTTTCATATAAGTAGCTAGCATATTTATTAATGAACTAAATTTGTTAAGATTCAACTCTAAGTAAGTCTTACAAAGCTTATCTGTTGTCTTTGTTTTAAATCTTTTCTTCTATTATTTTTTTAATTTACTTTTCAGAAATGACTCTTTCAACCCACATCTTTTTATAAGCATTTTTCATTCCTTTCCATTAATCTCTTATATTATGCTCATCTTACTAAGTCAATTTTTCATCTTTTTCATTATTCTTTGAAGCATCCACTTTCTGTGAAGAGCCTTTCTTTTGATTTTTTTGAGGAACAGGTTTTTCTTAACATAGTATTTTATCATATCCAAATTTCAAATATTCTTCAGTAAATTACTAAAAGGCAGCTTTAATCAACTTTTCTTTACTCAAAATATAACGCTTAGCTCTACTTATATATCTTTCTATGATAGAATTGCCAAAAACTTAAACTTCTCTTTCTGTGATAAAGTTAGATGCTTGTTTTAATATACCATTTTCTCTAGATCTTAAAATTTGCTCTACAACTAAACCAATAATCTTGCATAAACAATAACTCAAAAATGGAACAAAAACATTTAAGCATTCAGAAAACTAGTTATTATATTTATTAATATTCAAAAAATCTACAAAAAGCTTTCTGTTTCCATTAGAAGTAAATGTGGTTGATCTAACATTCATAAAATAATTCCATTCTTCATTACTCATTTCATCAGTTCTTTCTTTATTAAATCGTATTCTATCCTCTTCGTTTATTTATAATTTATCTCCAAATAGGCTTGATGAATAATCACTATTGACAACCTTTTAACTACCATTACCATTTGTAGCATGGCTTTCTTCTGTTTGACTTACATTTTAAGACTTATTTTCAGATAAGATGACAGTTTCTTCTTTTTTTTAATCTTCATCTAGACTAGCAATTTTTTCAATTTAATCAAGAGTATCTTGAATATCTTCTTAGTTCTCTTCTGTTCCTTCCTATCCTTCATCATCATCATCATCATCTTCTTCATCTTCATCATCCTCTTCTTAATTATCATCAAATAGAAGTATGTCTTTTTTAGATGTGACTTAGTTTTTCTTGGTGTTTTTATTGGCTGAATTTTCTTCTAATTTACGAGTGACTTAATTGTTATTTTCTTCTTCATCTTCTCTATCAAAATGTTCTTTCATGTCTCTTAATTGATGATCTTCAGCTTCATCCTCTTCATATTCCATTTAGTTATTTTCATCTCCACTACTCTCCCCACTACTTTCAGAATCATTCTATTCATTTCCCTTTTTATTATTTTTGTAAAAACCTCCCTCTTCTTTTATTCCTTAGTAAGTCTCTCTAAATCGTTAATAAATTTTAAATTATTCAGCAAAAATAGTCTAGAAATACTAATTAAAACACCGCTTTATAGTTTTGGTTGCTTTTGGAAATACAAATTTATCTTTAGAAGATAGACTTTCATCATCCAAATCATACAAATTTTATGAATTCTGTTTGCTGTATTTAACTAATTTTTGCATCAATTTCTTTTCAAATATTGCCTTCAGAATTTCTTCAATTTATGAATGCATCATTTGTACTGCTGATTCATCATTCTTAAGTAAATCACCATAACTATACATAATCTTAGATACTACACTATAAAAAGGGAAAAAAGGATTTGATCTTTCATGAAACTTAGCCATTTCTTCAAATTTATATTAAGAAGGGTCCATCCGAAATTTTTTATCTTTCTTCCCATTTTTTATATTCAATTAATCTTCGTGTTCTCTTAAAAGCTAATTCAGTATACTAGGATTATTATCAACTTAACTTTAATTTTGTTATTTTTCATCACTCCAAACAGGTGCAGAAGGATTAAAAAATTATGTTTTCTCTTTTAATTCGTTTTATTAAGAGCTTGAAGAATGTTTTCCATTCCCTTTATTCTACTCTTTTAACATTTTTTCCTCTTTTTTAGATATTTTTTATTTAGATAAGTGATTCATCAATTTTTCAGCCTTGTCCTTAGACAATTATGCTACTATTTTCATTAAAACATCACTGCTTAAAGAAATGAAAAACTTGAAACTCTCATCTGAAACTTGCTTTTCACTAAGAATTTTATTTGCCTTAGATAAAAGCTTCATAGATTCCTCATCTTCATAATCATCATCTTCTTATATTATTCTATCATCCTATGTACCGTTCATTATTATTTTATTAACAGTTTAACTTTTTTTTTTTTAATTTGTAAACAATATAAAAATCTTAAATTAAAAATTAATAGAAATAAGATTATTACAAATGTGAAATATGAAATATTTTTTTATAATTTAAGTTAACCAAATGCTATTTATTCTCCCAACTAGAATTATTAAAAAGAAATAAAAATAAAATAATATTTTCTCTGAAATTCTAAATAATTTTAAACAGTTTATAAGAAACTCAAATCAAAATCAAAATGAAAAAAAACCATTGATCGAAAAATATTCAAACACATCTGACATTTATGATATCTTTTTTTGTTTAATGCATACTCATATTATTCATTATTTTAGAAAATAGTATTATTATTTAATTTCAAAAAAACTTTATTTAAAAAGGAAATGCGTTTTCAATTTACTTACTTTAAATTCCTAAATTCTAAAAATTTTATTTTAAATAAAAAGTTTTAAATAATTCATGAACAAAGTTTAAACCTATTAGTTTATCATGGATAATCAGTAATATTGTTGTATTAAATTTATTAATAGAATGTTGAAATTGGGTAATTTCAACATCTAATTATATAATCTTTTGATATTAGCATTACAAATACTTTTAAAAAATTATTAAATGTCTTTTAAAAAAGTTGGTTTATAAATTATTTAAATTAAAATAGTTCCAATAAATTTTTAAAAAAGTAATTGTTAATTACTCTTTTAAGTTTTCCTTTACCATTAGCAAACAATTTCGTTCAGGTTCATTTTAGTAAATAATCATATTTTTTCTGATCTCACTAATTCTTGATATTAAATTTATTTCTGACAAAAAAAGTTTAGATGATTTAAAATTATGAAAAAACAAAATTAAAATCCATCGAAAAAGAAAATAGCCTCATTTATTTTTGCTCATAGTTTTAGATAATTATTTTTACATAAAAGATAAATTTTTAAATAAATTCTAAAGAATTCCAAGCTCTATTTTTGCAGACATAAAAAGAAAACAAAGGCAAAAGAAAAATGAAATAAAATTTTATAAAATGAGTTATTATAAAAAGTGATCAGAAAAGATTTAAGCTATTAGATTTGTTAGGGTTAATTGATAATCCTTTTATTTTTAATGTATTTCCAGAAACACTCATATTTTCTGTTAAGGTAACATTATGAAGATTATTTAACCCACATAAAACAACCTAAGTAACTTCAGTCATCCAGTAAGCATCTTAGAATTTCGATTCTACCTCAATACGCAATTATTTGTCTTTGTAACTAAAATTGCTTACACAATATTCTCCAGTCTAAAAAAAATTGATTAAAATATAATTTCATTTGAAATTAATAATTTAATTACTCTAGAGTATTTGAATGTTTATCCATCATCCATGTAAAAGCTACCTTGAGCTTCTTGTTATTCGTTTAAGCAAATAATTAATTAAAGAGGGCATTTTTCTCTAATGTCTTCACTTGATCTATAAGTTGTCCTGTTGAAATAAAATTTATGAAAGTTAAAATTATTAGAATTCCTAACAAAATAAAACTAAAATTTTACTCATTTGAAAGAATTTGATAGAGCAAAACTATAGCACCTCCTCTAAAGTAAACAGGGATTGTATCAAGTGGAATATTTTCAATTTCTTTAGAAGTGTCAGTGATATTGTAGTTGTTATTGTAATCATACCATCTACCTTCAAGTCCCTTTAAATGAACTGAGGTTTGTTCCTTGCTTACAATAGGAGCAACTAGAATGTCTTTTCCAATCATATAAACTTACTCTTCTTTGAATAAATCAACACGATTGGGGTAATTCTACCAAAGGGCTCTCATAACTGGAAGTCCTGTTCTTTAGTGACGATAAAATTCACTATACCAAACTGTTATGAATTCATATCTAGTTCTGATTGCTTTTCTTATGTTTTAGCAAGTTTCTTCACTATACAACCAAGGTTCTCTTCTATCAGAGGAAGTAGAGCTGTGGCCTCTAAAGAAAGGTTAAAAGGCTCCAACCTAATACCATCTTGTGTGCAAATCTTCTGGAGGATTACCTTCAAAACTTTTCAAAAATGATAAAATCTGATTTGATAAAATTCTTATTTATTAATATAATAAAAATATTACCCTCCAACATCTGCACCACAATATGGGAAACCCACTGTACTGAAAGTTAATAACATAGGAGTATGAATAGTCAAGTACTCCCACTTAGCTTCACTATCAGCTGTCCAAATTGCAGCATATTTTTATGAACCAACCCACCAAGAACGAGTGAGCACTAAAGGTCTTTTTTGATCATTTTCCTTTTCTCTTTGAGCTAAACCTTAATAACTAGCCTATTTATTTATGATACATTTAATTATTTTAATTTAAAATGTAATTTTTACCATAGCTTAAGTAAGGCCATATAAATTGTGTCCAAATGTGTGAGGAACTTAATATTTTTTAGATTTGTTCTTGACAGTATGAATATTGTCTTTAATCATAGTCTCTTCAATACCTAAGAAGATAGCTGGTTCATTCATATCATTCCATGTATAAAAGCTTGATGTTGAATGCTAGTACTTAGAATAAGAATATAAGCTTGCCCAATATTTTCTTACATCTTCATTTAAATAATCCAACCAATTACAATCTCCAGGCCAACACTTACCTACAAAATCTGTTTAATCTGGATTCTTTATGAAGAAGTCTTGCTACTCCTTGCTTTCTGTATGAACATAATACCCTTCATCAATTAAGATATGAGGATCTACAATTGTAACAATCTTCCTACCTTTACCTTCCAACTTTCTTACCATTAAATCTACATCAGGATAAAGCTCTTTGTCAAAAGAGAAGTACCTCTTTTTGTAGCAATGATCTATATCCAGATAAATTACATCATAGGGTATTCCTAATTTATTTTTAGAATTTTTTAAACTAACTTAAAAATTTTAATTATTTTATTCTTCTTACCAAGCCTGTCAAAGTTTGTGTCTACATAATCTACATCTTTTTGATCCTTAAATGAGTATCTACAATGTTAATATCCAAGAGCAAACAATTATGGGAACATAGAATAACCAATTGTATCAGCAAGTTTCTTGTAAAATTTTTCTATGTTTTAATCAGCAAAAACAACTAACTCGAATTCACCATTTTCACTTAACCAATTGACATTACTTGAATTTTCTAACTTCTAAATATCAACATATGTTTCCGTACAGTTTCTCCAGAAATACCCTGCTGTGATATTTTCATTATGACTAATTAAGATAGGAGCAGTTCCATATAAACTTCCCTTAGAATGAATTGGCCACAAATATCTAATCATTTATTTAAAATAAATAAAAATTATTCAGTAATTTTTTTTGCTGAAAAAAACCTGTCAAGATTATAAAGACGATAGGGCTTGTCATTACTAGTGTCAACTAAATTAAAATGATCTGGATGTTCTGGAATACCATAAAGGTGAGAAGAGAATAAATGAGTGTGAGAAGACACAACGCCATCACAGAAAAGTGAATTTACTTCAAGGAAAGTTTAACTGTTCTAAGAAAATGATAATTAGAAAGGAGATTTATTGATTTTTAGACTTAAGTTAGCATTTGAAATATGAAGATTGTAATGACTTTCATTATCAACTAATTCAATGTTTTCAAGGTCTTCATTCAATAAGCTTAAAGGACCTACAACATCATCCAACTAAAAATCCCAAGTGTTACTTTTGTTTTTGGCTTTGAAATACAAAATTCCATTCTCAAAAATGGTTAGATAAATTTGAAGCTAGTTAGAAAGACTTTCATCTTACTCAAGAGTGATAATTACTTATTATCTACCTTTATCAAATTCTACTTATTAGACACTTTGCTTTCTTTATTCCTTACCTTAACGAAGACCTTAGAGAGGTTCTACAGCCCATTCCTTTTTGATAATTTAAAGAATATAATATTTCTAAAGCAACAATAAATTTACCAAAACTTTATATTAGTCAACCTTATCTTTAGGAGCTTATTCTCCAATCACTTCAGGCTAATCCTATACAATTTCTAAATTATAATTAAGTCATAAATAAGACTAAAAAATTGTTTTACTTTCTTATTCTTCAGTGCTCATTTTTATCTTATTTTATTAGGTCTGATCAATCTTAAAATATCTATTTTTTTATTTAATTAATATCAGAAAATTTTTTGAGCTGAAGATATTTGTTTATTACCAACTAATAGTTAAATCCTAATCTTCACTTTTAAAATAGTAATAATAATTATCTTTTGTTTAATAAAACTTTTTCAAAATTTCTTTTTGATCTCAATAAATTAATTTTTGTTTTGAATTCAAAGAAATTAGTTTTTAGATTAAATACGATAATTGCTTTTATATTTTTAGCAGACTAACAAAGTTTGTAAATAAAATTTTTATTTTCAATAATTCTAAGCTATTCATATTTAAGCCACTAAATATTTTTTGATACTTTCAAATAAAACAGACATTTTACCAAATTTAAAACAGCAATCTCAAAATGTTTAATAAATAAAAAAAAAATTGAAATTAAAGCATATTTTCTACCTCCTTTCTGATTATTGCCATAAAAAATTGTGATAAGGTATACAATTTCCTTTATTTAAAGTTAATTTTAGTCTATCTGATTATAAAAATATTAAATTAAAATTTTTTCTATTCTTTACTTTAAATTTAGAGATTAATTTAAATTAAAAAATAATGTTATATTTAATTTACTTTTGGTTTTGAAAAGTTTGAAGTTTTATAAAATTATTTTTATTTTTGATACTTTAAAAGGAGTTATTTGGCATCTAATGAATTGGAAATTAATAATAATTCAAAGATAATCATAGTAAGGATTGAGTATTATTAAAAAATCTACTTTTATTTTTTGCTTTATTAAAATTATCTTTATTTTTTAAAGCATTAAAATGAGTTGAAAATTAACAATAGTTAATCTATTTATTGTGTGCAAATTAAAAAAATGTTATATTAAAGTTGAATGATTGAATTAAAAAGTTTATTTGAAAATAAAAAGTAATCTAAAATATAAAATTCTCAAAAAAAGATTCGAAATGATTTTTATACTTTTTTGATTAAGTAAATAATTAAAAATAAATTAGAATTAATTGCTTGCTTGATAGATTATCAAAAAATATGAATGAAATGGTTTGTACATTTTTATTAAAATTAATATATTCAAAGATCAATTGCATTTGCTAATTTATGTATGTATAAATCATTTAATAAAAAAATAATTTATGAATTTGAATCCTTATTGATTTTTAATATATTGGTGATTGATATGTTTAAGAATATATGGAGTGCATATATATCTTTAATGAATAAGAGTAGCTAAAATACAAGTATGAAGTGGGGCTTATTTATTAGAATGATATGAATGCAAATTTTTTATTTATTTATTTAATGCTTTAGAATGCATAATGCATGCAATCATAGATGAGTATTTTTCAATACAATTAGAAAGGAGAAAGAAAAGGAAAAAGATTAGTTGGATCGATAGATAGATAAATAAAGAAAAAAATAAATAAAGATTATTAGAAAAAGCTAATTAGATTTTAAAGAGGATAAGTAAGATGAATACAAAATCATTCGAAGTAATAAATACTAATAATAGTTTAAAATTATTAAAATATAAATAAAAAGCTACTGAGCATTTAGGGAAATAAGTTGACTGCATGAGTTTTAAGTTTAATTTTTACAAAAAATAAAAAGGTTTTGATCCATTCTTAATATGCATTTGATGTTTGCAGAGAACAAGTTTACAGTTTTGAGGATTGTAGATAAACAGATACTCCTCTTCCCAAGGATCCCATTCATTGTAAAGCTTTAGCCAAGGAAGTCCTTTCATGTTACAAGGATGCGTAATTAAATATCAATGAATTAACTTAAATTTCAAATAAATTTAGATTTTGAGCAAAGTTTTCATTAGCGACATTTTAAGAATAGCCTTTATTTTCAATTATAAATCAATGAATGATAAACTAAATAAACGATACAAAATGTATTTATTATCAAATGATCTATTCTGATACTTAATTAAAGTTATTGTGCTAATTGCAACATGTACAGTGGGGATTTAATTTACTTTATTTATTGTGTTTAAATGTGAAAGATACATTTCGATAATGGCCTATCTATCTTATTCATGCAATATTATACTGCACAAAACATATACAAGCATAGATATACATACATAGAAATAAATATATAAATAAATAAATATATACACTTTGAAATAAATCTAATAAATTTTTGATCTTTAAATTGTTTGTTTGATAGATTTATTAGTTGACTGAATCGAGTTGTTTCTCACTCGTTAGTCACTTTATAAAATTATTTAAATAAAATATTTTGCACGTTCGTTAAAATTATTTTAATTAAAGTGAAAAGATGGATCCTATTTGTTTGAGCTCTTTCAATGATTCTCGTGAATGCTTGTTCAAGTCTGATGGCAATTTGTATAACTGTAAAACATGGATTAATTAATACGTTAACTGTTAAAAGAACCCTGCTGCCTTCGCTGAGTTCCTTGAAGCATCTACTGCTGAATAACTCAAATCTAAGAAGTTCGATTTCGTTAAAAACAGAGGTCATAGTGATAAATATTTGTGATTACTTACTTAAGCTTAGAAATTAATAAGTAGCTCATTTTAACTAAAAACGAGTTTTAATTCTGACACTTTCTTAAGAGATTATTGTATCTTATCAAAATTAACTAACAAAATTAAATTGGTCATATAAACAAACATATTTATTTAGTTAATCTTTGGTTATCAGTTATTTATGCATAATTTGTCTCTTTGATGTCTGTCGACTTTCTACTCAATTATTCTACCTATAAAAACACTCTTTCATCTATTATCATATCTACATTAGCAATTTTAAAACAAATCTACTAACAAATTTATTAAACTATTTTCAAGAAGTACAGTGAACATGTGATGTGGACTTTATTAATTATTTTGAAATAGTTTTCGAACTAATTCGAAATATTATTTTAATATAAATTCAAAATAATTGTATTAGAAATATACAAATCAATATGGTCTTTGATGGATTAGGGATTTCTATTCATTCAATCTATCAAAAAGCACTTATTTATCATTTAATTTGAATTAATAATAGAATTTTAATTCTGGTTAAGGGTTTAACAAAAATATTTTCAAAAACTATCTCTAATTTTCTTCCAAGTATATGATTAGACATAAACAAAATAAAATCTAAATTATCTTTGATGTATAGGGTCTAATACTCAAGGAATATACCCTTAAATACTTAATAAATTTAAAAAAGGGAAAATATTTTGAAAAATAATATCTTATTTTCAATCAATTTTAATTGATTTTGAACAAATAAATAATTATTTATCAAGTAGATATTCATTTAGAAATTTCATAAAATAAAGCAATTTTTTGACTTATGTTCATTGAAATACTAAATTTACAATTTTACTTACATAAACCAAATTAGATTTTAAAAATTATTTTGAGAAAACCTCTAAATATGAATAAAGAATAATTAAAAAGGTTGTACTATGATGATAAGATTTTTAAATTAGAAAATTAATTTTTTTGTTTACTTATAAATACTATTAATAAGATAGGTAGTTTATTGTGAATTTATAGTCCATCGAATTATAAATAAGTAATTAAAGAAATGAAAATAAATAAAAACCAATAATTTGTAGTGTTGAATAAATTTATTTAATTATTATTAGATTTTATAATTAATTTGTTAAGTTATCCTCCCTCATTCATTTAATTCACTTTTTTTATATGTAAATAATAACTTATATTTTAATATTCATAAAATTTGCTTAGAATAAACTTTTTTACCAATAAAAATGTATATGGATACTTCCTCAACAAATCAGGCTGAATTCATTACAACTTAAGAGACTAATTATAATTAAAATGCTAGCGAAAAGTATGGCTAGTAAGATTATTATCAAGATGAAGAGTAATACATAGAGTTACTTGAAAATAGTAAGGATAATGGTTAAAGAAAATTAGTATCCTAGTCGGGTAGAAATAACTAAGGATATAATAAATATTCAATAAGTTAGTTAGAATCTTATTAAAATAAAAAAGAAAATAAAAAACCTAAAAATTTTAAAATGTAATTCTACAAAATCATTTTTTTATTAAATTTTTTGTAGAGAATTTAATTTAATTTGCTCATTATTTTTGTATTATTACTAAATAGAAACAAGGTCCCTTTTAACATAGGCTCAGAAAGGCCTTTCGTTATTGATACAAATGTGGGAAAAAGTAGTAAATTATCTTATAATCCACTTACAGATGATCATTTAAAAGGATTTTTCTTGAATAAGAATGTCAGAAAACAAATAAAATAAAATCATTTGGTAAATAGATGATTATAATTTAAAATGAATTAATCTTATTTTATTTTGGTTAAGGTTGACAAAGAAGGAAGAATAATTGATAAATATTTTGTTAAACTCAATAGTTGCAAAGAATCCTAAAGTAACCCTACCCATAATCTTGCCCTACCTTTCAAATTAAATTTATCAGATGTAAAACTAAGCATAAATATTTTAGATTAATCCCTCTAACTAATTATTGCTATAAATTTAACTATTACAGAATTAGATGTACAAAGATGAATTAGATAAATTTTTTGACTCCAACAAAGACAACCACTCTAATTATTAATTCACTCAACACAACAATGACTTTGAAATCAAAATAGAAACTCTTTAAGACGATATCGAAATTAAAAAAGTAATACTTTATATTCTATTGATCTTAATATAATAATAAAATAAACTTTAAAAGTTAAGATCTTCTAGAATACATTTTATTAAAACAATCACAATTTACCAAATCCTAAACAAATAACTGATAATATTAATTGCTTTAAAAAAATGAATTTAATCAATTTTTATCTAAATTATTTTAAATAATTCTTTGTTGCTGTTTGCTTGGATTGCTTTAAATTCTATTTAATAATGGCATCAATATTCTATTTATTTTAGTTCAAAAAAATTAATTTTAGATACATCCAATTTAATTCTTAAGCAAACCTTGCTATTATTAGTCTTAAAGAAAAGATTGTGATGTAATTAAATTAGAATATTCATTAAAAAAAATAATATTTTTTTACAATTCTTATCATACAATAAGAATATTTTATAAATATATTTAAATTGCTTATATGGGGAAAAACTTTAATAACCTTTATTTGGCAATAATTTGCTTGTATTATTATTTTCACAATACAATAAACATTGAAAGCAAGCAAAGTTTTATGATTGAATAAAAATTAAATTATTTGCCATTTTTTTCATCTATCTTTTTTGGGTTGATTTCTTGTTAATCTCATAAAGATAATTTCAATAGATCTTTCTCATCATAAAGAATTTTCAATTGCTTTGCGAATAAGATTTAATTATTTATAATAAATTTATATCATTTATGAATTTAATTTATTAGGATTTATTGAAATCATATGATTCTCCAAGGGATACAAGGGATAGGAGAAGAGTTAAAAGGTTCAATTCAAGTTAGAAATAATTAGTTTAGTAAAGCATTTATTAATAAACTTACCTTTCTGGGGGAGTATCAGACAGATTTCATTCTAATTCAAATAGAGCTAATGTTAAAAGTGCTTAGGGTGGATATAATGGTCTACAATTATATAATGTTAAAAATGATTATATCAAATGCAAAACTCCTGATCCTTATTTTTAAAAAAATGAAGCTGAAACTGATAAATTTAAACCTTTAATTAGACCTATTTAAAATAAAACTGCTTATTCTACTAATAGCTAGATAAATAGAAATTAAGATACTGAAGCGAATTCTAATTAATTAGAAAGGACTAATACATTTTAAGAAGATAAAAGTATAAATTAAATGAACTCAACTCAATAGATAGAGAATAATAATTAAAGTTTAGAAGAGAGAAAAAAGCAGTTAATTTAAAGAAAGCAATAGATCAAGAGATAATAATAAGAATTAGCTAAAAAGTAAGCTCAAGAAATACAAATAAAATTAGCAAAATAAAAAGAACTTCAATAATAAAAATTACTTTTAATTTAGAAATAAGAATAATAAATTCAATAGTATAAATTATTAATGTCTGCTTCCTAAACTAAAATTAACAATTAGCAAGATAAATCACCTAAAAGTTTGTTGGATAATTCACATATTTCCTACTAGAATTCAAGTATTTCAAATCATACACAAACCATAAGCAATTACCTACTTAAATCACCTATTATTCCTACTAAACTATAAAATGGAAAGAGACCTAAATTAGCAGTTTATGCTGTTAATGATACTTATACTTAATATGATAAGTAATTATTTCATTAAAAAAGATGCTAAAGTGTAGAATCAAATCATAATAATATTTCAGGCACAAATGTCTCATAGCCTAATCCAATTACAGTTCAAAATGAAAGTTATATTGATAATTAATCTATTCTTTAAAAACTTAATCAAAATATGATCCAAATTCAAAGCCTATAAAATAAGAATAACTAAAAAGCAACTACTCCTCTGTCTTCAAACTCTAAAGAAAATAATTCTTTCTCTTAACATAAATAATAATTAAATAAGCTAAATTAAAATAAAATAAACTTTATTTAGAGTACAAAGAAAAATAATGCCAAGTTCAATGACTCCAAAAATTTAGATCAAAGTCAATCTAAAGGAAACACATTTTCATCTGCATCTGCAAATAGCAACAAAACTAACTATTTAGACAGTAGTAATAAAAAAAGTATTTAAATTCAATCTTCAGATGCAAAAGGTAGAGTTACTCCCTTTTCTCCTTCTAAAAGAGATGTTTCCCTAACTCCAAATAGGTTAACAAACTAAAAGTAAGAAAAATAAAATGACCTCTCAAACAATAAAATCAATATAAGTGTTTAACTCAAATCTGAATAAAAATTGGAAGTTTAAATTCAAGATAAGTGTGATACCCCAAAATAAAATGACAACAAAGATAAAGAAAATTTAAAAAAAGAGGAATTATAAAAATCAATTTCAAAAAACGAATTCAAAGAATACATGATTAAATAAGTCCAAAACATTTAATAAGATATTAATGACATTAAGGAAATCTAAACTAGTAACACTCCTGACAAATAAATCTCCAAAGAATAATTTTAATAATTTATGTCTAAATATAAATCCAAAGTTAATCATCTATAAAGTGCTTAAGCAGCAGATTTAAACTCAAACAAAACTCAAGAAATCAAAAATTGAATTTATTTATTAATCAATGATTAAATAAAATTAAATATTTTTGTAAAATCGCTATTTTTTGTTATTTTTTGATCATAATTTATCTGAATTAACTAAAAATATTAAATCAATTCATTCAAACAATAAATTACTATACTCACTTCAATATCTCTTGAGCAGGAAACATCAAATTTAGCAATTTTATTTAATTTTAATATTTATTGATTTGTTGTTTGGAATAAATAGAATAGTTTATGATTAGGATAAGATTATTTTACTTATTATTTTATTTATAAACCCTTTCACGAAAAATTTTTTAATGAAAAAATATTTCAGAATTCGCTTATAAATTTTAAACATAATTTTATTTGTTAAATTATTCACAAAAGTTTTATGATTTTTAATATTTCAGAATTGTATAATAATAAAAAAAAATT
>JH720297.1:4387-239552 GCA_000231825.2 Tetrahymena elliotti 4EA
AAAAAATATTATTAAATATTTTAAGAATGAAACATATTTTTGAAAATTTCTGATTAAAAGGTAGATAATAAATTTTTTAAACAAATAAAGAAAATTAATTATTTTAAACTCTAATATATAATTGATAAATTGATATTTATATAAGCTAACTCTAAAGGGATTTAAAGCAAAAAACTATTCTCTTACTGAATATTTATTGTTTATTTTCAAATAAGTTATGAGCAAAATACTCATTTTTTGATTTTAACAGTGAGACAATCTTTACAATTAATTGCTATGTTTGTGTAGTATTTCACATTAAATACTTTGAAGCATTTCATGCAGTATCTTTTTGAAGGGTTAGTCATTAGATGCTTGTGATTTGATAATTAATCATGGCATATTGTGCATTAATAAGCTTGTTTACAGCATTCAAAAATAGGAACTGTATTACATTTAATAGAATGTAGGCAGCAATCTTAATATACTTTATAAGGGAAATGGTTTTTTGTATTCAAAAAATTAATGTCCCTCTATATAGTTTGTAACTCTTCTATTAATTTGACATTATTTTTCAAGATATTTTCATGACTTTCTTTCTTTGCTAATAACTTAGTGAGATGCTATCCCTCTTCTTCTTTCTTTTCATCCTTTTCTGATTATTCTTGCTTTTTAGCATTTTTCAATCTGTCTTCATTGTCAGTATTGATTTGAGTTGAATAATCTGCTTAGCTAGAAGCTCTCTAAAAGTTTATAGGGGAATTTGTGTTAATAAAAATTTATGAGTTGAATTAATAATTGCTGAAATTTTCATCATTAATATCTAAATCTGTGAAATTAGTAAGTATTTTGTCAAGTTCTTCATTTAACTTATCATGCATCAAACTGAAGTTTTAGTTGTATTTATTCTCAAGATCATTATATCTATCTTAAATTACTTTTGTTCTCTTTAAAAGATCAGTGGCGAAAGTATCATGGTGGATATTTAAGGCATATCCGAACTCTTCGTCACTCATCTCAAAAATATTTTTTTGCATAGCTTTCTTAAGTTACTAGAGATATGATTATTATTTATCAACTTCATTTTCTATGATAAAATTATCTTAGCTTATTTCTTCTTAAATAATAGTAGACATCTTATTTTTGATTATATCTACCCTCTGTATAAACTCCTCTTTAAGTTTATCTAATTAAATAAGCATGTTTTTCAAAAAAGTAGGAGATTACATAATATTGGCTAGGTTTGCTAAGTTACATACACTGTCCATATATTGTTTATATTTAAATTCTATGTTATTTATAAATTCATCTATCCTTAACTTTCTAATAGCATGTTCTCCATGATCTTCTAAAAAGCAATGTGCACAACCAAATTTCTATTGATTTTAACAATGTAGATCCGTACACACATAAGATATTTTACTCCTATCATGACCATCTTTTATGCAAATAGGCTAAAGTTTTAAACCTAATTTTGTTATTGAAGTTTTGTCAGCAGCATTTTCTGTATATTTAACATGAGTTCCACTAATGTTTGTATGGAATAAAACTGATTATGTGGTATTTTATATCCCTCTTTTTGAAGGGCTCATTTCCATTAAGCTACTGTAATTCTAAAACCCGTTGCTGCTATGATTTAAATTAGAATGACTTTTCTTACTCTATTGCAAATTTTTAGCTTAACTGATATGCAAACTAGATCCTCCTAAATATTTAAAAAATTTGTTTATTATTCTGAAATTTTAGTCTATTATAAAATTGTTTCCAAAAAAATCAAAGCCAATATTTTATGCTGGTTTACAACACATTAAATAACTATAAAAATAAAATAAAAATTACTCATTTGCTTTGAGTTGCTACTGCTTTTGAGATTTGTAGAACTTCCATTTCTAAGAGGAGTTGAAAAACCATTAGAGGCTGATGATTGTTAGATTTATTTAGAAGAGTAACGCTAAGCTGAAATAGGACGTGATTAAATATTTGATGTTTATTTTTTAGGGGTATAAACGGAAGAGGAATTCCTATTTATTTAGAGCATGGAGTCAATTCTTTCAAGAGATTTTCTCAAAGGAGATTCCTAATTTTACTTATTCATTCTGTGTTTTATTGGCCTGCTTTGAATACTTTGAATAAAGTCTTGCTTGAATTATACTTTTATGCTTTTTTTAAGTGGTTAAATATTATTATTAGCTTAATTTAATTACTGAAAATTGTTTGGAGCTAGTTTATTTTATAATTGTGTAAAAAATATATTTAAAAATATTTGGTTCCTGTTGATAATAAAATTTAAAGTTTCTTAATCTCTTCATCTTATCCATAAATTTTTATTTATTAAAAAGAAGAATTCTAAATATTATGAGTATCTTCCATATCGCCATCATATTCTCCATCCATTATCTTTATTATTATTAAAATCAATAAGTAAATTTAATTTAAAGAAAGTAAGAGTGGATTATAATTGAAAACATATATTTTATTCATAATAAATTTATACCACTAATTTTTGCTTATCAATTTTGCTTTCAGATAAATGAAATACAAGCTTATTCAAGCATCTCTAAGTTTTTAATTATTTTATAGCCATCATTTCATAAATTATCTAAATAATTTGTATCCTCTTTTCTTTCTCAGTTTTTTTAAAATTATACTTTAGCTCATAAATGAACAACATAAAATCTTTGACCTCATGAGGAATATGAAGTCACTAAAAAATATATTTTTAATTAAATACTAGAATTTAAAAATATTCAGATTTAATTTTTAATGAGAAAAATGTAAAATATTCAATAAATTAATATTTATTGCTATTTTTTTCATAGCTAATTGCTAAAAAACAGTTTTTTGAAATGCATTCATTTTTTTTCGGCTTTTTCAGCAAAAATCACAATCTGGCAGATCAATTTGAAAATTTGCCAAACAATTTTTTTTAAATTAAAATAACTGACAAAAGATATTTTGTTAGTTGGAAAAAAATTTAGGGAAAAATAAAACATATAATATAAAATAAAAATTTAATCTGTTTTGGTTTAGAAACTTACATCTCAAAATAATAAAATTATAGTATTTAAAATTTTAAGAGGTAGTAGGTAGTTAAAATAGTCAAAAATTAAATTTTAAAGTATTTAAAATGAAATGGAGCTTTAATTATTCTGTTTAAAAAATCAATAAATTTTTAAATTTAAATTATTGTTATTTTATTTCTTAAAATATAATAAAATAAATATCAAGAATAAAATATTTATTAAATTTTGATAAAAAAAATATTGAAATTGTTAAAAATATGTTATTTAATAAAAATAAATTACTTAAAAACAAGTAAATATTTTTATGATTGTATTTTATTTACTTAAGATTTTATTTTTGCTTGATTTAAAAATGATAGATTGATAATATTTAGAATAACATTATTTACAGAGTATAAAATATATATTCTATTTACAAATAAATTTGGTCAAATATTCATAATAAAATCAAAAGAATTTTAAGAAGTAATAAGGGTTATGAGATTGAATTTTGTTTTGATTATTATCGTCTTCAGAAATTATTTCATTTTTAAATAATGTTTTATTTGAATAACTTTTCAATTTTTCTTCTATTTCATGAATATTTTTTTATAAGCAAGGAAAGGTTGTTTATTTTATTTAAATATTTTTGTAAATAAAATCAATCTTATTTTCATTTTAAAGTAACTAAAGGTGGTTTTTTAAAACTTGTAATAACGATTTTTCAATGAATTCAAATAGCATTTTGTATTCATTTTTATTAGCACAAAGAGTATTCTTATATAGTTCACTTGATGAAGGGAAACCATCAGCAGCTGTTTTCATTTAAATATATGACATCTCTAGAAAATTTAATAGCATAATTATATTTATGTGGTTAAATAAAGTTTATTTTTTAACCTTTTAGCAGAATGTATCAATGAAATGCCAGTAATAATCTTATTACTCAATATCAAGATTAATACAATTTTTATATGATCCTTTTAGCTATTCATATTATTATTCTTCTTTTCTAGATTCTCTTAAGAATTAGATTAAATTAATTGAGTTTACGCATATTAAAGCACAAAAGGTAAACGAAATATACATGAATCTTGAATCATATAATATTTTACTATTGTTGCTAAGTGCGAGCAAAGGAACTTCTTCATTTTATTAAGGGTTAGGATCTTAAAAAATCTAAGTATAATAAACAGCCCATCCTAAAAATAAATTGTAAAGCAAAGAATGCCCATAATTTTTTAAAAGTAGTGCATTTAAAACCTAAATTAATACTCTTTTTTTAACATTATAATCTTTTATTTCTTCATTTTTAATAGTATTTTCAATAAAACAGTTTAAGATCTGGAAGCTATTGTAAAAATACATATTGAAGTTATATCCTGGGTCCTCGAATTTAGATGCTTCCAAAATATTAGCTAGCTTTTCACTTTATTCTATGAGCTTAGATAATTTCATATCAGTCACTCTAAAGTTATTCTTAAAATCCTCACGTCTTTTTATTAATGTTTGGATTTATGATTTAAGCACATTTTCTTCAAACTGCTCAAATCCATTTTCAAATTTTTCTTCACATATTTAATAAAACTTGGATAGTTTTAAGAATTTGTTTGAGCCCTCTTGATCTCTTTTTAGTTATAACTAGATTGACATTTGATCTACTTTCTTAAAAGATTTGTTAATTAATAAAAATCAAATTAAATTTTTTCAAAGCATAAAAAATTTGGTAAGAAATTTAATATTGATAGACACTAAATTTCTAAAACTATTTTATTTATTATGTCATTTTATTATAAAAATGACAAATTGTTAATAAAAAAAAGCAAAAAAAGCTTTAAATTAACAAATAAAAAATCAAACGTAATTCTCTATCAAAATTTTCTTCAACTTTTTTTGGTATCCTTAACTAGCATTTAAGTAGATAAAAATAGATAATCTTTATAAAGGGTTGGAAAATACTAATTTATCTTTAAGATTAGTATGATTTTGAAAATTTTTCTTTTTTGTAAAAGAAATATTTTATTTCAGTCAAATTTCATTGAATTATTTTTCAATCAGAATATAAAAAGTTGTTATTATTTTAATATTTAAATCTTCATTCTATAAAAAAATATATTAATATTAATAGACTAATAAAGTAGAGCTTAGATTAAAAATTTGCTCAATAAGGTCAAAGTAAAATTTTTTTACAAGTTGTATCTTTAGATATTTATTTAATATTGATAAATGCTGAATATATCTTTAGATCATTTTCAGAGCAAAATAAAAAAAATTATGATTAAAAAACCCTGATATTTACTTTAACTGATCAATAATAATATTTGAATAATTATATTTTAATTATTTAGAACAACACCATCCATGTAAAATAAATTTAAACTGAATTTGGTTTGAGCATTTACTATTATTATCTATCAATAATAAGAAATAATACACTTTAGAAATAAGAAAATATATTAATTTTAAATATAAAAACTATTTTTAAAAAAGAAAACAAATAAAATGTTTTTTAGAACATAAAAAATACAAGAAATAATAGGAAATAATAGATGATTTTTATGAATTAAATCAAGGTTTTCCACTCCATTCGTTTAAGAAAGTATCAACAAATTATTACATGAAATCATGACGCTTTTAAGCAAAGGTCTTACCAGCTTCGGTGTTCATTTTATCTTTTAAGAGGAAGAGTTTTTCATAAAAATGATTTAAACTTGGTGAGTTATTATTTTTGTATTATTCAGCAGTTTCATGTAAGACAGGAGGGATTTCAGGGTCGTAAAGAGCTCTATTTTTATATCCACCATAAGCAAAACATCTTGCAATTCCAATAGCTCCAATAGCATCTAATCTATCGGCATCTTGGACAATAAAGCCTTCAATGGTCTTTAACTTATTTTCTACTTTAGCTCCCTTGTAGGAAATGTTTCTGATAATATGTATGACAGCATCTACTTCTTCATCAGTAGCACCTTATTGTTTTAACCATTCAGAAGCAATACGAGGAGCAACTTCTTCATCTCCACCAGTAAATTTCCAGTCAGCAATATCATGGAGAAGAGCACCTAATTCAACAATAAATTGGCTATTGGGAGTTTTTTCAGCTTTGCTAATTTCTATAGCTAAATTGTGAACTCTTTAAATATGATCATAACCATGACCCTTTTCAGCATCTTTTAATTTTTCAGCAACAAACTTCTTGCATTCTTCGATGATATTAGTTTCTCTTTGATTCATGTTATATATTTGTAAAGGTAGAATTATTGATTAAGATTATTTTTGTTTATTTATTTTGTTTTTGTTGATAAATTTATCAATTTAATCAAAATCTAATTTACCTATTTATACTGCTGAAATGGCTTTGAGAAAATCTATAGGAAATGTAATTTACCTAATATAGGTTTCTTCCAGAATTAGGTAAGTATAATTTTTTGTGGGGGATCAATTTTTTTGTTTACCTGATAAGTTAAGAATAAATAAGGATTTACATTTTGTTTGCTATTTGTTAACTTTTATTTTGGATTTAATATTTTAATTTAATCTTTGGTGCATTAATTATATAGTATTTCAATTTGTGAGTTCCAAAAATAATGTAAATTGTCTGATGAGTCAAATTAGGCTTAGAATATCCAAAGAATATTTAGAAAAAAACTTACATATAAATATATACTCTGAAGAATACCTCAGTAAAGTTAAATAAAACAGAGATAAATAGAGATAAATAACAAATTATAAATTTACTTTCCTTGTTATTATTATATTATTATAAATAGTCATATGCAAAATGAGGTTTACTAGTCTTAAACAACCCAATCAGTCTTTTATTTAACTAAATTGTTCTATTAGAAATTATTTACACTAAAAAAAAAAGATATTGATTCAAATATTTTTCAAATTTTACAATTAAAACCGCTTAAACATATATACATAAATGTTCTATTAATTTTCTATTTTTCATATTTTAAAATTTTCAGTTCATCCCACTTAACACATCAAAATTGTCTTCATCATCTTCGTTTTCAAAATTATTCTAACTAGCATTAATCTGTTACTTGAAAGGTTGCTATAGGTCATCATAATCTTCACTTTCATTCTAATTCATCATGGGAACCATTCCCATAGCTTCAGGAGCTTACTATTTTGTTTTCATTTATTTCATAATATCTTCTGCTTTCATTTTTTGAATTTAAACTCTTCTAGCATCTGCATCATTTTCATCTGGTTCCTCATCTTCTGATTCAGAATCTAAGAAATTTTTCTTCTTTTTCATCTTGTTTAGCTGATTCTTTTCTTATTCCTATTTCATTCAAACATAATAATAATTTTAATTTGCTTAAAAGTATGCTAAAAATAAATAAAAATTTAATTTTAATTTTTAATTATTTCTATTTTAATTTTTACATCTAACCATTTTTATTTGTAAGCAATTCTATCTCTTTTTTATTGCTAGTCTATAAGTTATTGTAGCGGGTTATCAAAAATTTATTTTCCTCTGTTGACAATAGCAGGATCGACATTATAAGGTGATTGATAGAATCTTGAGTTTTTCATAATTAATCTAATAAAGTTCAATATAATTTAAATTTGATTTTGTTAAAATAAATTTGTCTACCTATGCTCAGTAAAATATTCTTCAAATGATATATTTTTACTTTCTTGATAAATAACATCTACAATATGATCCCATGTATCTTAATCTATAATCTAATCTTTCATACACTTAAACATAATTGCCATATCTACAAAGATTTCCATTCTATTTTTGTGAATTTTCATAAAAATTTAATCCCAAATATAAAGTGTAACTTGTATAGGTAAAAATGCAAATCCCAAAGAGTGAACAAATCTTTTCACAATCAATACTAAAAAGTTTCTAGACTAAGGTAATTCTAAATTTAAAACACTGTTAATTTTATTTGCAAGATCTTCATCAACTATTGCCAAAGTGTTCATAATTGCATCAGTCATATCTGCATCATACTTCTCATCATGCTTTACAAGTAAGTCAACAAGAGGATCAAAAAATGCTACAATACTTTAAATAGAAAAATAATAGCCTATCAAATCAACAGGAATCTTATGCATGTGTTAAGCATCACGATATACTATCTATAATTAAAAATTTAAATTGTTAAATTTTTTTAATGCATTTATTTAAATTGTTAGAATTTTTTTTATTCTAATAAATTTCAAGCAAAAGAGTTGTAAATAAATCTTTTTGATGAAGTTTTTGAATATTTGAAACTAAATGATATATTTTTAAAAGAAATATGTTTGGTAATTATTTACCATAAGTGGAATGCATAAAAGATAAAGGTAATCAGATAAGATTCTATCTTTTTTAATTTCATAATATGAAAGTATTGTTTTCATGCAATAAATCATTCCTCCATCAAATTCTTATGGATTGCTCATTTAACCAACGAAATCCTCAGTATCTTTGATAATTGATACATCAAATCTAGATATTGTTAAAAGCCTATTTTCATTCAATTTTTAAGAGTACTCATTAGATTCCTTTTAATTCTCCTAGTTTTTTTAAGTAGAAAATGTTTTAGTAAATATTTGACTGAATAAATTCAAATTATAAATCATCCAAAAATATCAATTACAAGACAAAATTTCCATATAATTTATCTGAAGTCATTAGGTAGAAATCTATATGCTAATAGATCGAAACAATCTCTGTTGCCTTTATTTCTAATAATCAGATTTTATAGCATGCTTAAAATGATGCTCCATTTGTTATCTTTCTTTTAAACAATAAAAACTTTATTTTAACCTTTCTTTATTAATTTGTTCAAATTACTATTTATCTCCTCATGTCTTCAAGACGAAGATTCATGACTTGTCTTATTTTTGCCTTCAGATCTTCTCCTTCTTCTTCTTTGTCAAATATTCTTCCAATCTTAATCATATTTTAATTTATGTATCAAAAACGGCTTTAAATTAGAATGCTAAATAGTAATTGTCGCTAAATGGATAATTTAAATAATATTTGTACATCTCTATAAACAGATTATATCTACTCAGGATTAAGGTCTTTCAAAAGATTTCCTCTGTTTTGTAAATAAATTATTCGTTTCATTTATATGTCATGATTAAAAATAATTTAATTCTAAAAATATACAAATAAAAATGGGTAGATACTCTGCTTCTTTTGAAAAACGCGAAACAGCTCTTTTAAATGATAGCTCTAAAGTTTTATATTCTGGTCCTTGCTTTATTTATTGTTCTATTTCATTCATAAATTTTCCTAGAAACCCAGAATCATATTTTAATGGTTAACTTAAGTATTATTAAGATATCTCTAATCCCTAGCTAACTGCTTCTCTAAAGTTATATCTTGAAATGAGCTACTCTTAGCTTTTTCTAATTGAGTTATCTTATAAACCACTTATTTAGCTTTTATTTTGCTAAACTCTATTTATGTTGTAATTTGATCGATCCATAATAAACTAACTATCTATTTGACAGTATTTGTTAAAATTTATAAAATCAAAATTTTAATTAAATTCAATTACTTTATTAAATTATCAGAAAAGACAAAAAACATGCATATTTCCATACAATCAAAGTTAAAAAAATAAAATAGAATTATCTTTAAATATCAAATTAAATAGAAAATTTCATATATTTCTAATAAAATGTCAGAAAATGAAAAAAGGCTATTATTATTTTTAAAATAGATTTAGTATAATAATATAATATGAATATTAACTAATATCAATATTTAAGATTTGATAAACTTGTTGCTTTAGGCTTTTATTTCCTGTGAATTGATAAGGAAATAAAAGATATAGCTAATTAATTATCTAAAGAAATTAGAAAAAGAAGAATAAAAAGCTTTGAAATTAATCAAATATAAAGTATTCAAAACTTAATTAATAGCAAAAGATAAAATAAAAATGAGCTTAAGAAAGGGAACTTCTATTTTTTCTAGATAATTCAAGAAAGCTTTCAACGACGCAAAATACCAAAATCTAACTGCTGCCCGTATAGAATTAAGATGATGATATTTTTTTGATATTTTTTTTGTTTAGAGTTAAAGTCATAGAATTAAGCAACATTTATTCAATTAATTTGGATAATTATTAGTATGTTAAAAATGAAAAAAATGTTAGATTTAAGACTAAAAATAGATAAAAGCTTAATAAAGATTTATTATTGGCCAAATAAAGATTAATAAAATGTTTAAATTAACTATTTAAGGAGAAAAAAGTTATAAAACCCATCTTTAATTTTGTTTCTTAATAATTGAAATAATTAGATTAGAAAAAATATTATACTTAAATGAATGCAGATTATTTTAAAAATAAATTTATTTTAAATAGATTCAGCAAACAGGCAATAAATTAAATCTGATTTATTTTAAAAATATAGATGGTGATACTTATTCTCACTTAGGTTGGATTTCTAATGTAGATTTCAGACTTGGTAGAGCTATTTTTACCTTTGGTATTGTTGGTATTGCCTTCTGTATCTATCTTGAACCTTCTTATTTCCATGAAACAGTATTTATTTATTTAGCTTTGCATATGATTTAATATATTTTTTAAATTATTTCTTGGTATATTATTTGCTAAAGATGTTTTTTTAATAATAAATAGTTCGGTCATATGAGCCAACCTCCTAAATATGATGTAAAATAATTAAATAAAAGGATTAAAAATATCTAAAATCCTTTGTAAATGTTTGACATTTATTTAATTTGTATTAAATTAAGTTAATAGATAGCAATCTTAGTGGAGCTGAAAAGAAACTTAACAAATAGATCCTTCATAGAGAGCATAATGAACATAAGTTAGATTCTTTTGTTAGCATGTTTAAGGGAAGTGATGTTGCTAAGAATTGAAGCAATCTTGAATATTAAAAAATTCAGTTTGAATAAAAATGGTTATTTTATTGGTTAAAATTAATTAGTAAGAATACTAAATAAATAATCATTAAAAATAATCTGTGTGTATTTTAGTTTTAACAAACTTTAACACTTTTTAAAATCAAATCAGTTCATTCAAATATTCACTTCAATTTGGGAAATTCATTTTTTTCTGCTTTTTGAATACTTTTATAAGCTATATTAATAATAGGAAACTTAATAATTCGTTGCATACATTAATTTGAATTGTTCGGCTCTAACTTTTTTGACAAAATAAAATATTTGATTTAAATTAAGAAAAATGAATAAATTAAACATTTTTTTTTTAATTATATTTTCTTTCTTTTAATTTTTTGAAATAAGACAAATAAAAATATTTGTTTTAGATAAAATCAAATTATTTTTTACTTAAATTGAAGTATTATCACTTTCTTATATAATGAAAAACAAAGATTTAAAAAATATTTAATTTTTAAGTAATAATAAAGTATCAATATTTTAAAAAATAAAGAAGTTTTTAGATAGAAAAATATTTATCACAATTAATGAATAAAAAAGCTTTTAATATGGATATCCATAATTATATTTTAAATAAAATAATTTTTAACTAAATAGTAAAATAAAAATAAGTTATTCTCTTGTCTTTAATACCCAAAGTTTATTTTATAAAAAAATTTCAATTCAGGTAAAAAATGTATTAATAGATCTTAATATTACAATTAATATGTATGTATCCAAGCTTGAGACATAGACTTTGATTAAAATTTTACTTGCTAATAAACAATAATCAAATTATTAACCTCTAATAAAAGAGCATATTAGGAATTAACAAAAGTCATATCTAATTTCTAAATTAGTAGAAAAAGTATTTTCAATTTTAAAAATATTCTTAAAACAACGCCATACATTTGGCTCAATATTACACAGAAATTATTATATAAAAAAAACATTTTTTGAAAATATTAAAAATGATTAAAATCCCTAATTGCTCTTAATAATAGGGTAATTAGATATTCAGATCCATCAATTTAATGGCTTTAAAATTTATTGCATTTTATATGATCTGGATTAGTTATGTAATTGGAGGGAGAGTTAGTCCTTTTGGCTCCTCTTTTATTGTGCTTTCAAGTACTAACCCTAACACAATAGCTGATTATTATTTTTCTATGACTTTTGATACAGGATTGCCATCTACTGGCTATGTTGAAATCTTATTTCCATAAAATTAATATCCAATTGGTTTGACTCCAGCAAATCCAGTTATATATGCACCATATCCTAATACCGCAGTAGCTTCAATAATTAATTAATGGAGTGTTATTATAGCTCTTCCTAACTGGCCTGCAAATACTCCTGTATAAATTATGGTATCTGGAGTTTATAATCCTAGTAAAGAAGGAGGAACAGGATAATTTTAAATTTCTACTCTCGCGTCCTATGATATAGTAAGTAATCCTATTAGCCCAGGAACTGTATTAGATTAATCTAAGCATTTTACTGTTGTTGGGTTATCACAGCCTACTACAAATTTAATATCTGCAAGTGTAAGTTTTGACTCTAATTCAAGTCAATAGGCAGGTTAGATAAGCATGTACAATTTTTATATGGTACCTGGTTCAGATCTACCTTATAATGTTGATTTTCGTATTACATTCCCTTCAATTTACTCTTTAACGTACGTCCTTCCCTCATAGTGTGGAAGTATTGCCAATAAGAATAACAATATTCTCAAAGGTGGTTTCTACTGTGAAGTTCTATCTACATCAACAAATGTTCTTACAATCAAAGGAAATGGAAGCCCTATTATAAAAGGTAACTTTGAATAAACATTTTTTAAAATAAAAAAAAGTAATAAGAATAGTAGAACTGATCGTTTAATTGAATAAACAAAAAACTAAATATGGATTATTCTTTTAAAATTTAATAGGAACTGAAATAGCACTTGCCCTATCTCAGGTTTAGAATCCTCAAGTTTCTCTTATTACTGATTTATTTAAATTTGAAGTTTTACTAGCCTCTACAAATTCTACTCTTGAAGTAGCTTCAAATGTTTTAGGTCTTTACATTCAGCCAGGCATTATCACCAATATAAACCTGAAATTATACTATCCCTTGTAATAAAATAATCTTTCGATTAGCTTAAATGAAATAATTTATTTACAAAAATAAGGTATTAAATGTTTACTGGATTCACAAGAACTTTTGTTTTGCAGTTTAAACCTACTAATCCGTTTATTGCTGCTCGTATAGTCACCGATTTTTAGCTGATCACTTCATGTCAAATAACTTAAGGATTACTTGACCCATCATTAAATTCAGGATCTAAATGTACTCCTTATGCAAACATAATGCTGCTTTCAAACTTTTAGTCTTATGTAAGAAGTTAATTTGGAAATGAATTTGTTCAAGTATAATTTGATGCTTAAATTAAATCTTATCCAGTTTCTTCTACCAGTATAATTTCATTTTTAAAATTGAGATAATTTAAATAAATTTTTTAAAAATTTAAAGATATTCTTTCAACATAACCTGTATCGATATCTACTTTCTTAGATTAAAATATGCTTACTTTAGTTGATTAAGATAATAGTACATCTAGCACATAATTAGCCATCACATAAGCTCGTATTAAATTATAAAATATATTTATCAAAAATAAATAAAATAGTTTAACATAAAAAAATTTTTTTTACTTTTAATTAAAAAAATTAAGCTTATTATAAATAATAATTTAGCTCCTACTACAGGATTGACTTTAGTCTTACCTGCTACTCCTATATCATTAAGTAATTTATAGACTAGTACCTAAAGTGTAACATTAACTGTTAGCATATAACAGACAAGCCTTCCATCTGGTGCATCAACTTGCCCTGCTGTATTTTATATAGAAATACCTGAAGACTTCTCAGGAATACCAGCATGCCAATGTAAGTACAATCAAAAAAGAAAGCTAAAAATTATTTTATTTTGAAACTAAATAATAGTTAGTGCCACTAATATTCCATGTACATTGTCAGGAGGTTTAATTTAAATTAATGTTGCTAGTGTTTAGTTAAATTTAGCTATTGTTTAAACATTAACTATCTCAAATTTAGCTAATCCAAGCATACCTGATAATTATAATATCAGAGCTAATATATATTTTACTGATACTACTGGATTGTAATATATTTATAGCTTTAATAGAGTATTAGTCATCACTTCCCCATCGTTGAGTAGCCCATCTACATATACTTTATCTAGACAGTAGTCATCTAGTACTATGATATTCTTTTAATTTGCCTTCAAGAATTCTTTACCATCAGGAGTAAAAACTCTAGCCGACCCATTTTCATAATTTTCTTATATAGATATTATTGTTACTGGAACAAGCAATTGTAAGTGCTAAATTTTTTGTAATATTTCATCATATAATTTTTTAAACCAAAAGAATATGGATTGAGTAGTATACCAGATTTAAGTATTATAGACTGTATCTCTCTTCCTTAAACAGGTACTGATGCAGTAGGTCTTATTGATGCTCCAGGATATTAAATTTAATGTTCAATATTTTAAAATCTTGTAGTTGGAGGTATTGTAATAAGAGTTCAAAATTATGATTAACTTCAATCTATCTCAACAGCCTAGAATAGATTCATTAAAATTGGTGTCCCTGTAACCTAAGCATTGAGTGTAGATACTCCTCAATATTAAATAAAAATATATATATCAACAAATAAAATTGTAAGATTATATTAGTAACTACCTGCAACAAATATAACGCCAATACCTACATCTAGCGGTTTACCAGCATCAACATCAATAACAACAACACCAAATCCTCCAGATATGAAGTAGTCTTACAAGAGTACAATACCTCTCACTGGATTTCCAGCATAAGCAGTTACAAATTATAATGGTATTTTCTTTTAGCTAGCTCCTGGATATTAATTTGATGTACAAACATAAAAAATTACAATCAACAGTGTAAGCTATGTTTATTAAACCGATTTCTTTTATCTGTCTAGAATGAAGTATATTTTGATTATAACAAAGACAGCTCTTTCAGCAGGTATTCAATAAATATTTATATTTTAATACTAAAATACAATTTTTATAAAATTCTAAAAGGAAACTTGAATATTGTTATAGAAAACATCATTTCTCCTGATTATTCTTATGCAACAAATGTTAATAATTTGTATGTAAGTACTAATTCTCAATATGTGGCTGTTTACAGTGTAAAGTTTAACACACAAGTCTTAACTGATTCTACTTAAACATTAACTATAGATTATCCTACTCCTCTTATAAAGTGGGCCAAATATACATTTACATTTACAGTAGATATGCCTAATGTAAATATAATTGAATTTCAGTTTCCACCTTCCTACTCAATTACCTCAAATGATGTGTATTTACAAGCTATTAATTTTGTTAATATTCAAAATGAAAGCATAAATCAACAAATATTGGTTACTACACCAAGTGCTAATTTAGTTTAGATAAGTCAGTTTTAAATAATTGATGCCGCTTAAAAAGTATCTATTACATTAACAGCCATAACAAACCCAGCAGCAAATAGTAAATAAAATACATTATAAATAATTTATTGATAGATTTTTCATTATTTTTAATATGAACTTAGCCTATTAAATAACTGTTACATAAAGATATGCTGATGGAGCAGGATTATTATATGCTATAAGATAAACTTAAGTAAATGCTGTTATTTCTGGTACAGCCTTCACACCAGAGGTCATAAATTTTTAGCCTAATTCAATAAATGCTCTCCCAAATAATTTAGGAGAAAATGGAATTTACATTTTCTAATTTTAAACAACTTTATTAATTCCAAAATAATCAATTATAACAATAACATACCCTCCAGAATATAATTCAGTCTATTCAAAGCAACTATAATTTATTTAATGCTAAGAGAGAAACAGTATTTTGTACATTTCAAGCTGCACTTGTTCTACTAGTGCTGGTACTAAGTAAATTTATATGACCACATATGCTGATTCTAACCCTTAGCTAAGTGTAATATTAGAATATTATGGACTGGTTTTGTAAATTTAATTTATTTTTAGATGAAAATTAAATTCTTTAATTCATAGAAATTAATAGTAAACACTATCAGCCAATTTCGACTTATAAATACAATATAAAGGTAGCTTAATATTCAGTACTGGAACAGGTGTAAAGCCTACTATATCAAATGCAGCTACAAAATTAGCTTCTTCTTCTTTAAATTACTATCCAAAAAATGAAGGAGAAAGAGCTTATTACGAATTTACCATTCAATTTAGCAGTGTTACATAGCTTATATCTACCTAATCGATTTTGGTATACTTCCCTTTAAACTATGATGATTACTTAGGACCATATAAACTTATAATTACATCAAATGAACTTTAGGGAGCTCTCAAATATAAAGTAAACTTTTAATGTTATTATTTTCATAAAATAATATTTTTAATATTAGTAATATAGAAGATAGTTAGTCATCTATGGCTTTTACAGTATGCCAGTTACAAAAGCTATTACTATTAAAATTTTTGGAATTGTTAATCCAAATAGAACAACAAACTAAAATTATATGAGCGAGATGTTTGGTATAGGTTTATTAGACATAAGCTCACCTAAAGAGCTGCATGGATACAGCTTAATTGAAGCTGAGTTTAAAACTATTTCAAATATATCTCCTTAGCTTACTCCTGGTGGCATAAACTTTGCTTCAATTACTTCCACAAATTCATATGCTAGATAAACTGGTAATTTCACATTTGTAATAGATCCTCTTTAAAACGTGCTCTCTTCTCAAGGTGGTGGATAAATTTATTTTGATTTTCCTTAAGATTTTATAGTTGATTCTTATGGAGGTACATGTACCATAAATTAAAGTTTTTCTTTTTTCTCTAATTGCTATATGAATGATGAAAATTTAAGATTTTTTTACTAAACAATTAATCCTACATGGGATTCTTCTGTTAGTGGATATATAACAGCCACAATAAGTTTAATAAGAACACCTGATTCTAGTGGACCTACTAATAATTTTATAGCCTATAATTATGATAGCATCAATTAAGTAGTTTTAGGAAGGTCATATCCAAATTTGTTCATAGCTTCTCTCTCTTTTTCTTACTAAGGTAAGCTTATTACAGTAAATGATGATTAGCCTTATAATTTGGAAGTTGGTTCTTTTTCTGATTTAATTACTGTTAAATTTAATGTTAATATTATCAATTACTCTGCAGAAACAACTATAACGTTAACCCCTAATGTATTAGACCCATCAATTATTATCTCACCTTTCCCTGTTGTCCTTTAATACAAATCTACAACTGCCACATTTAAGATAGCTGCTCCTAGAACAATTTTACTTAAAACATTTTATATCACATGGTCTAAAACTGGTGATACATTCCCTCCAACTTATGCCGATTTGAGGTAATAAAAAAAATTTATTTAGTATTTTTAAAAATAAATTTACTCAAATAATTTAGGAGAACATAAATAAATATGGTTTCAGGTACTTTGATGAGAAAAGTAAGAATTGAAAATATTCCTTATATCCCCCAAGATGGTGAGAGTTATCCTTTATATTTAAGAGTACCAAACCCACCTTACACTAGTCTAACAGTTCAAATCAGTTTTGATAATTTATTTACAGGTAAATAAGACTTTCAAAATTATGAAGCTTCTGTAAATACAACTAGTATAAATTTCAATATCTAAACAACTGTAATGGCATACACTGTTTATTTCAGAAATAATCTGACTGTTAATTCAGTTCCAATATATTATTAACTTTCAGGAGTTGATATGTCTTCATATTAACTGTTCATTTATGATGTTGATGAAATAGCTAATGATATTGTTTATGACGCTCTTGTTGGCTAAACAATCAATAAGGTTGTACCTAACTATGTTGCACCAAATTTTATAAGTGCTATTATACCATCTCATACTGTTGGAGGAGTAACAAAACCTATGATTACTAGAACATCTGTAACTCTTTCTATTACAGCTGATTAAAAAGGTTTCTTATTTTATGTTGTTGCAAATAAAAGAATACCTACTCCTACGTTTACTTCTGTTTCCCAGCCTACAAGTAATTATACATTATCATTTAGTAATCCTTTATATGGAGTAAATTATATCAGAAAGACTAATCTATAAACATAATTTACAATTAATGATTTAACTGCTGGTATTGACTATGAAATATACATTTATATCATGAATATGAATTTAGTTAATAATAAAGTCTACTACAAAATTGCTTTCAGTACACTATGTAAATATCTAATTTAACTTTAATTTTTAACTTATTTATTTATTTATTTATCTCCTGTTTAAAAAATAGAGCCTTAAAATATAGCTGCCTTTACAATGAAGATAACTTAAAGCTCTATTTTGAGTGATGTTAAACAAGAATATATAACAAAAATGGCAAATCTTGTTTCAATCAGCTCTTCAAGGTTTTAAAATTTGCTTTAATTCATAAAATGAATTTACTTTTATTTAATTTTAAAAAGAATAATTGAAAGACAAACAAAATGTCTCAGTATAAATTTAGATGGATCAAATTCAGCTAATGTAATGTATTGGAATCTACTTTTATTACCAGATCCTACTAATGAAGATTATTTAACTACTCCTATAAATATTGTAGCTTAGTTAAATAACAGAATTTCAGCAATTTAACAATTTATTCCTCGTTTAGATGTAAACACTCCTTTTATCATGTCAAACTTGTCTTTGAATATTCCTTAATTCTAAGTAAAAATTATTAAATTATACGATTCTATAATGATTAATTATTCGAATTAAATAGATTGCACCTTATATGCTAAATGAAACAATTAACTCAGTGACAATTAATTTCGGTTTAGGCTATTGTGGTACTCTAATTGCTATAGGTATTCCTAGATTAAATAGTGAAAATAGTACTATAACTAATCAAACTGCTCTCTTAATCTAAGAACCAGCAGGTACAATATATCCAACTTCTTATGAAATATCTCAAGGTTTGAATATGACTAACCTTCCTGTCAATTCTAGCTTATTTGTATAAAAATATATTAACTAAATAAGCACACCATTTAATATAACCTTTTCAAATCTAGCTGATAGAACTGTCTATGATTTTTATTTATCAACTATAAATGATTTTCCTTAGTTTAATTATTTGCTTGATGATGCTGCTGTTGTTAAACTCTCGATTAAAACGTTAAAGAACAAAAGTAAATATTTAAAAAAATATTATTAAATTAATGAAAATATATTTTTAACACAAAAGTACCTCTTAATATTTACACTATTCAGAAGGGACAGCTCCTTGAAATATACTTAACTTTATTAATATTTCTTTTTATTTTGGTTTGATTTATTGAATATATTTGTTTAATTATTTTTTTTGTGCTTCATTAATTATAAATTCATATATTCCAAATAGAATTTTAGAAATAATTTAATTTACACTTCAGTTTTATGAGTCAAATATATTTTTTAAGTTTACATATTAATTTTTTTCAAATATTAATAAATTTTTATTAATTTTTTCAACATAATTTAATTAAACACTTCTATGAATATGATGAACATTTAAGATAAAGTAGAACAATAAGCAACACAAAATACTAAGCCAAAAACTAAAAAATTATGGGGTAAACTTAAAAATCTACTGCTGAACAAAGATGAATTTAATCTTAAAGAGCAACTGTATCTAAATATCATACCATAAATATAATTAGATAATGATATAATCTAATATGATTTAGGAAAAGATAATCTTTATGTCTTAATTTAAAAGCAAAGAGCTACCATAAGTCTGGAATAAATTAAGAAATATAATGAAGCGAAAGTTGATAGTACTGGAGTTTCGCTTTGGCCTGCTGAGGAATTACTAGCTTATTATTGTCTAAAAAATATAGATAAATTTTAAAAAATTAAAAGAATTGCAGAGTATGGAGCTGGATACTCTGGGTTGGCAGGAATAGTCCTATCAAAATTAATATCTCAAGACAAATAAGACAATTAAAATTTTTTTATTGAAATATCAGATGGTAATGAAGAATGTGCTACTTTACTCTAAAAAAACATCGAATTAAATTATAAAATCAACGATTTAAGCTAACCTAAAGGTAATTTATTAAATCTTTTTTTTACTTTTAAAATATTTAGATTTATTATAAAAATGTAGTTAACATATTTTATTTATTTAATAGATTTTATTAGTTCAAAATAATACATTTGGGAGGAAAATGGGGTGGAGTTAGATGAAAAAGATAAATTTGATTGCATAATTATTGCAGATTGCTTATTTTTTAGAAACTATCATTAGGCATTAATTAAGACACTTTAAAATAATTTATCTAAAAATGGAGGTTTCTGCATAATAATTGCTCCACCAAGAGGTGGTACCTTGTAAGAATTCATTTAGAAATGTTAAGGCCAGCTAAAAGTTGAATAGTTTTCTTTTGATGATGAGACATATAAAAACATAAGTCTTAAATGTAAGAATAGCTCTGATTATAACTCAGACACTCATGAATATTACTTTTTAAGACTACAGCATGTTAAATGATTTTAAATTCAAAAATACTATTTATTTTTTTATTATTCATAAATATGTAAAAAAAAATTCATTTTAGAGGATAGTCAAAAATTATTTTATTTATAAAAAGATTATTTTAAACAATATTGTAAATCCCTCATAGTCTAGCTGGTTAGGATACAAGGTTCTCACCCTTGAGACCCGGGTTCAAGTCCCGGTGGGGGAGTTATTTTTTTAGCATTTAGTAATATACACACATTTGTAACTCATAAATCCAAACAAATTATTTCAAATAACTGATATAAATATTTTTTCATTCTATTTTTATGAATTTTTTTAAAAAATTAAACATATTTGAGTTTTTTTGTGACTTGCTTTATTAAAGAGTAAAAAAATAATTTGGAATATTGAGCACTTAATTTGAAATTATTTTTTTTTACTTTTTATTTTATTAAAAGAGATAAAAATTTCTATTTTATGAAAGTAAAATTATTGTTTAAGTGATGATTTATTAATATTAAATTAATTAATTTATAAATTTCCTGTATTATATGTTCTAAGTTTAGTATAAATCCCTCATAGTCTAGCTGGTTAGGATACAAGGTTCTCACCCTTGAGACCCGGGTTCAAGTCCCGGTGGGGGAGTTTTTTTATATTAAAGAATATTTTAAAAATAAACTATTTTCTTCAAATAAATTTAAAATTTTTGAGATTTAAATAAAATGTATTAAAGTTAACAAAACGCTCTCATTTTATTAATCTCTTTTAAAAATTTTTTTAAATGTATTAGTCCTTTTTTTGGTCATAAACTATTTTAATCCTTATTAATTAAATTCATTACATTTGATTAATAAAAATTATGTTTAAAGTATTATTATCTATGTAATATGAATAAAATTTGTAAAAGTTGAGAAACTAGTATTGATGATAATTTCTATAAAAAATTAATTAATTTATAAATTTCCTGTGTTATTTTTCTTAAAGTTATTGTAAATCCCTCATAGTCTAGCTGGTTAGGATACAAGGTTCTCACCCTTGAGACCCGGGTTCAAGTCCCGGTGGGGGAGTTTTTTTATGAATAATTACTGTTAAAATTTAATCAAAAATAATTTATTTAAAATTAATTTCCAAATTATTTAGATTTTATTGTAATCCCTCATAGTCTAGCTGGTTAGGATACAAGGTTCTCACCCTTGAGACCCGGGTTCAAGTCCCGGTGGGGGAGTTATTTTTGGATAAAACGTTAGAAGATTTTTTGCAATTTTTCATCAAATTAGAACTGCTTGTCGATTACTTATTGGAATAATATCAATAGTAAAAGATTTGATTTTGTTATCTGTGTAAAAGAATATCTAAGTATCATCTTTTATTTATGATTGAAGGAATAATTTACCTTATAATTAATTAATTAGTTTTTGATATCAAATTTAGGTGCAAATATTTTAGAAATGAATATTATTAAACCATCAATTTTCACTTTATTTCAAAGTGATGATAAGTTCAAGCAAGTAAATTATTAAAAAATAGCTTCTTAGCGACTTCAAATAAAATTATTTATCAGAATAGCCATTTTTTAATTTGCATATTTCATAGATATTGATTTTTATTTGTTTATTTTTAATATAATTTTAGTTTGTTCAAGACATCATTAGCGAGTTTGTAATGGATAAGAAAAAGCCATTAGTTATAAAGTATGAAGAAATATAAAATTACTCTCAAGTGCTTGAAACACATAAATTTTTATAGGATTTAGGAAATGTTATTATAGATAATACAATTAATTCAGCTAAAAATGTAATTTAATTAGAATTCATAATATATTTTTAGATTTTTAAGGACAAGTATGGATTATTTTTGAATAAAACCTATAATTTATAAAACAATTAATAAATTTTTTAAAAAATAGCTCAAAAAGTTGATTTTAAAATGCGATTTAGGAATTACTGAATAAAGAGTGAACATTTTAGCTGAAATTTTATATTATAATATACAATCAATTCAAAAGTAGTCAATATAAAGATAAATAGCTTTGAACTAGCTCGTATTAGTTGATTTTAACTGGAATATAAATGTAAATATTTTAAAATTGAGTAAATTTATTTATTTCCTGTTTCTTGAATCAAAAGGTAAGTTTAGCAGCAGATAACTTAGCAAGAACTTAAATTCCCTTATTAGTACTTCAACTTATCTTAAAGAGATATGGAAGTGAAAAGGAATAAAGAATTAACCTTGAATTCTCAAAAGAAGAACTAGAAGTATTTTTGAAGAAGCTTAATAAACTTAAAAATGATGTTTTTAATTTAGATATTAACTAATGATAGTTTAAGTTATTTAATTTATTTCTGTAAATAATATTTTTATAGCAAATAAGTTTTTGTTTAAAATAATACTACCAAAAAATGTTAAATGAAAACTAAAGCTAATTCTAAAAAAATATCTTATTTTAAATTTGATTAATATACATTTTAAATATTTTACTTTTATTTTGATTTTCTTTAAAAATACTAATTGTATTAATTTATAGAAGAAAAGATATAAATTGTTTTTGAAAATTTAAATAAATTTTAACAAAAAAGAATAAAAAATGCATTTTAAGTTTTTATGTTTATTAAATAAAATAAATAAATATTTTTTTGCATTTAAAGATTGAAAGTAAAAATGTGTTTTTAAGTGTTTAGTTTATAGTTGTTAAAAATAATTTAAAATAGAAATTTCTTTATCTTTTTTTGTATTAAATCTTTTTGTTTATTAGAAATAAGCTATTAATAATTTAGTTTATTTTGATTTAATAATTTCTTTCTCTTAACAACTAAGAAATAAATAAAGAAAATGAATTATAGCCATTTTGATTTATCTGAAAAAGGTATCATAAGAAGAATAGGAATAATTACTTTTGTCTCAGCTGTAGGAGAAGCTTTAGCCTATCCTTTTGATAGAATTAAGATAAGAGAAATGGCTCGTTAAACATTTGTATCTAAATCTATTTTTAAAGAAACTAAGGTTATTTATGGGGATATCTTAAAAGCAGAAAAATCTTTTGGTGTTTTCTATGGATTAAGAGCTGGTATAGATAGAATTTTGTCATAGAATTTGGCTAGATTTTTAGTATTTGATTTTTTGGTTGGTCGCCCTCTTTAACCTTACTCATATATCAGCGATTTTTAGTTATATGTGTCAGCTATTGCTGCATAATCAATGAGTTTTTTGATATAGTAGCCTTCAAACATTCTAAAAATTAAAATTTAATGTGAACCTTTAGGAATTGACTACACTAAATATGAAAACTATTCTGAAAAATATAGAAAAATAAGCTAATTCCACAAGGGTAAATCTACTATCTTTATGGGAACTGGTATTAGGAGTGGATTATTATTGTAAAATACAGTAGCCGTATCAGAAATATTTTTATTTTTTAAATTTTTGAGATACTTCTACGAATAAACTGAAATCAAAAGCGATGGTTTCAAAGTATGCACAAGTGCTTTACTAACAAGTTTAATTACTACAATAATAACTCATCCTCTTGATTTTATTCATCACAGATACTGTATAAGAACTCTTCAAGGGTCAGAAACTCCTTCTTTTAACAAATACATATTATAACTTATAAAAGAGGATATAGGAATATCCACTCTATATAAAGGGTTGATACCTTCATTAATAAAAAATTCAATAGTTACTCTTACTACCTTTTCTCTTTGGAATTATTTTACAACTGTGAGGAGACATGAGGCATTATATAATTATTATAGTCGGAAATATGAAGACAAATTAATGAAACCTGATTCTCATCACAACTATGAAATGACAGGAGGAAGAAAAAATGTTAGAGACTGAATAAAAGTTTTTAAATAGTAATATATACTTTTAATGTTATGTGAAAATTAATATTTTAACAGTCTTAATATTTTAAAAAATTAAAATTTTATTTTATTATTTATTCACAGTTGAGTAGTATTCTTTAAAAGTAATTAAATTTAAAAATCTTTTAATAAAATTTTTAAATAATAAATTCAATTTTTTTTTTTTACAATATTAAGAATCTTAATTAAATATAAATTCTGATTTTAATTTCCTGAAATGGTTAAATTTAATAAAATTCAGTTACTTTTTTAATTCAAAAAAAGTATTATTTTTTCATAAAAAAGTAAAATTATAAATTTTATTTCTTATTAGATAGATTATGGGTATTTACCAAATCTATGTTTTTATATCAAATTCAGTCTGGCCTTTCATAATTCACACTAATTTTATTTTTTAAGTAATTTATTTTGTTAATCACATAATCACCTGTAATATGTTAGATAAATATTTTAGTTGTTCATAATTTTTAATTGAAATTCTTAAAGTGTTAATATTGATTAAAATCTCTTAAAGAACCAAACATGATATCTTTTTGTGATTGGTGGAAATTTGATTTTTTATTTGATGTTAAACTTCTGTAGAGTACTTTTTGATTGCTCAAATTTATGGATTAAGTTAAAGAATTTAGGATTTCCTCTTCTTGAACAATTTCATCAATACATTATTTCTCTTGACTTATATCAGTAACTTTTATAATAAACGATTTGACTATATAACCAGTTTAATCATAAATTCTAATGAGAATATCTTCTACATCTTATACTGTTGGAGTACCTTGCAATTTAATTACTCCGTTTTGATATTTTAGATTAATCCATGTAGGTAAACGAATGTTTTTATAAGCAGCATACTATTTGTATCCAAGGTTTAGCATGAAGCAATATTTTTAAAAGATTTATTGCACATTATGTTTACTGAATGCTTAAATTTATTTTATCTTATGATTATTTAAATGTATAGATTCACCTTATGCTAAATAAAATCTGCTAGGAAGTGAAATATTAAGACCATAAGCATCAGCATAGAGGCAGTCTCTTATTAAATACATATTAATTCCTGCTTTACAATTATGTAGGGATTCCAATAATGAACTAAAATTATTTACCTCTAAAAGTGCTTTTTGGGGAATTATTTCAAAAATTACAAATAAATTCTTAATTTCCTCAATTTTTATCCTTAAACTTGAAAATATTTGTAAGCTTTCAGTTGATTTTTAATTAGCAGATGAGCTAATTTCTATAAAGGCTTTGTACCAGATATTATTTTTCTTTTGATAGTATTTTATGGCACATTCTTTAATAAAATCATAAATTTATTAAGATTTTTTATCTAAAAGAAGCAAACGCCTTGCTATATTAGACTTGATAGCAATGTGTATTCTTGAATTCACATCCTAAAGTTATTTGATTACTTCTTGGTCACTTTTATAAGATTGAGAAATTAAATTAGTTAATTTATAATTCAATATATCATGTATCACTGGCTGCATTGAAACACTCCCACATTTATTCAAATATAATTTTTCAATTAAAGAATTTGGTTTATGATTGACAATCAGAGTTAATTTTTTTATCACCTTATCAATAAATGATCTTGGTATTCTATTAAAAAAAGTTTAAAAATTTTTTACCTAATCAAACGCATTACTATGATTAATTAAATTTTAATTGTTTGAATTATTATCTTGAAATTATGTTTCATAAGCTACAATAGAAACTATTTCTTTACTTATGTTGAAAGTATTTTATTTTACTTTTTAGTCCTCATTCAATTTTATCAGTAATTTATCTACTATTTAAATTGAATCTTTTTAAATATTACCCATTAAAATGATTTATTTATTATATTATTCCCCAACGAAAGCATATTCATCTTCAAATTAAGTTTAATTTTTATATAAAATATTCCAGATGAAGCATCTCCTTTTATAAATACTAAATATTGCTATTAAAGGACCTAAAACCTGAGCTAGCACATTTAATAAAAAATAAAATGAAATTCCATAGGCTTTTAAAATAAATTAATCTTCAGCTACCGTATAGCTATCGTTTGCTATTATTTTAAATTTAAATACATAATTAAAATATTTTGAAGGGATGGTTCCATAGTAATTTAATCTTGAATCACCTTGAGATTGGAGCCAAAACTCAGGAGTTATATCTTAATAAGAAGATGTAACTTGATCAAATAATTGTAATTTATAACTTATTTGTTAAATATCACTTACAGTGAATGAATTTTCAGCAAATCTTAATGAGATTTAACTTTAAATGTCAACAATTGAATCTGTGTATAGCTTTTCTACTTAATTTTACAATTAGTTTTGAACTTTAATCTATTCCTTCAATATAATAAAGGGGCATTCTTATATTTGTAAGTTAACTAAATATGGGTAATTATAATCATCAGATAACTTTGTCACAATATACATATCTTAATTTATCTAAGTTTTATTGGCAAAAATTATTTATTTTTAGAGGACACTATTTATATTATTCAATGAGCCTTCTAATTTAATTTGATCACCATTTTATGAAAAAGATGTTATCACTCCAGGATAGTTCATGTTAACAAATTTACCTATTTTTTTATCTACTTCTAAGTAAACACTGATCATTTATTTGGATAAACTCTAAACATAGTTTTTGTCATCAGTAAAACTAAGAGACAAAGAGGGCTCAACAAAATAAATTACTGGGTTAATATAATAGGAAAGTATCAAAGTTTATAAAACTTTATGCTCTAACTATTATATGAACAAAGTTACATTTTAGATTGTATTGCTTGACTGAAGCTTGGCAAACTTAATTAAAAAGTCATTATTAAATTTAAATGGTTTAGAGGAATCAAAAAAATCTGTAATAGTTTATTTTGAATCTAAGTAATTTTATTCTATTAAAAAACTAAGTATTAAATCAGCTTAAGTCTGATCAGTTGTCACAACATCATTTTGATCTTACAAAGTATATTAAAATTATGATATTTAAAGTGGTATTACGGTTTTAATTAATAGCATATTCTAATTCCTACCTTCCCTGACATTCCCAAGTGCTGACTTATTTATTTCTATAATTAAAGTTTGTGTATTATAATCATAATGCATGTAGAAAGGTAGAGATACAATTTAGCCATTTAAGTATTAGCTAACCTAAATAATTCTCTAATCCTCATTTTGAGGATAAAGTATCACAAAATTAAATTAAACTAATTAACCAACTTGAAATATATAATTTTAATTTCCTTCTTACATTTGATACTTTGAAATTGATTGATATCCTGTAAGCTAGTCTAAGTTAATAATACTAACTTCAGTATGGATAAATACTTAACTTTTCAATGGTAACGTTATAATTCCTTGGGGGTTGGTGATAAAAACATATCTCTCATCTGCTGTTGTACAGATAGCAACAGAAAATTATTTATCTCTTAAATAAGTTGCTATTATAATTGGATTTTTTTTATCTTATATATCTAATAGAGTAAGCATTCCAACATCTTATGACCCAATAAGAATAAATTTATCTTATTAAATAGGTATTCCTAATCATGCCCAGCCTTAAACCTAGACTCTTGATACAATATTTATCATAGGTAAAAAGCTTAAATCTATAATTGCAAACCCTTTAATGCCATCCATCAAATAGCCATAATTTGATTGAGTTTTAGATAAAGTTATACTTTCAGCACCTAAAGTCTCAAGATAGTCAGATAGTCTAATATTTTACTTATCAGTGCAATCTAAAACATAAATTCCATAATTTCTACAGCAAGCAATTATATAATTATTATCATCAGTGATAGCCCCACCTCCAGTCTCTCCTTACATAAAATCTGGACTAGCATAGTAATATACTTAAGTTATATTCATATGATTTATCATGTTGAATAATATAATGCCACTTTGATATGTTTGAATAGCATAAGTTCTATCTTTACTAAAAACAAGCTATTCTGCCATTTAAATGGTATCTATTTAATAAGAAGATAGTTCTTTAGGATTTGTTAAAGATATATTTGGCTCATCTTCAGTAGGTTAAATAGAAAGCACTGTTATTAATTTATTTGAATATAGAGAAGCAACAAATAATAAATTATTCTTTGTATCAAAACTCATTGAATCGCATTCTATTTAAAGGTGAGTTGCATTTTAAATTTAAAGATTCAAAGGATTCTTAAAAAAAGGTATCATGTACAAACCACTGTAATCAAATGCACCCATTAGGTATTAATCAGTTGGGTCAGTATAGCATCTCCATTTATATATCCCTTCCATCTTCTTCTAAATAGCTTAGTGAGAATTAAAAATATTAGGATAATCATCATTTAAATTTGGGATAGACTGTTAAAACGTTAATAAACTCTATGAATTTGCATAATATAAATATTTTTCATCTCCAGATAAAACAGCTGAGTTTGAAAGACCATCAATTTTAATATGTTAAAAAAATTAAATATTTTCTCTTTGGCTGATATCAAATATTACAATTCCTATTGATCTGACACCTACAAAAATATAATTATTATCTTTAGAAATAAGTATAATAGTACAGACTGGATTTATATATTAAAAAGGCCAGTAAGCTTTAAAAGATAATTAGATTGGCTAATTAAAAGAATTCTCTCTTAGAGTTTATGAATTATCAGCATAGTAAATTCCAAACCAATTTTCTATTTCATAGATGTATTTATTATCACTTGTCACTACTAATGACCATGCTTTTCTATAGCCGTTCCCATATGCAGCTTTAATGAATCTAGCCTATCTTTTATCTGAGTCTGATTCAAGCTTTAATTTCAACACAATTACTCCAACTATATCACAACTAAGATAGACCCAATTAGCATCATTAGAAACTTATATTTCTGTAACTTGTACAGACTAAGTATCATAAATGTCAAGTAATTTAATATTTTAGAGATCTCTAGAATCATATACACCTACAAATCCCTACAAACCAGATATAAAAATAAGGTTTTTGTTTTCAAAGTACAAAATCTTCGTTATTTAAGAAGGAAATTAAATAGTAGAAGTAATATTGTATTCTAACATATTCTTTAAGTCTACTTGATTTTTAAGATATTAGCATACCTACAAAGTAGAATTTATTCCTATCATTAATGTAATTCCATTACTGCTAATATCAAATGTGCTAATATAAGAAACATCTTTTTTTTAAAATTTTTATTATAGAAGCTTAGTACCTCCAAATTAATCTAGCACAATTATTCCTCCAAACCCAGATGAAATAAAAACTGCTTATATGTCTTTCGCTATTTTAATTACAAGAGAAGTACCTTCATCTTCAGAAAGAATGTAATTATTTAGATAAAAAGGTGAGTAAACAAAATTTATGTCATTAATTTATGCTAAAATACAGGTTAGTAAACTTAAAAATAGTGATTAGAAAGCATTCATTTTCTTTTGTAAATTTCTAGATTAAGTAAAATTTTTAAATGTTTTTTGACTTAAAAATTGTTTATAATAAAAAATTTTTACTTAAACAAATAAAAACTAATAAGTAATATTGATAATTATTTAATTATTTATAGATTGATAATGTAGCAGATAGAATAGTAAGGATGTAACTCTATATCATACAATTTTATTTATTTAGAATTTTTTATTAATAACAGTATTAAGTTAACAATATATCGTCTCCCATACCTTTAAATTTTAAAGTATTATAGGAGCGAGAATTTGATTTCTGAAATAGTTGTTTATGTGTTATCTAAGAATACTGTTCTCATCAATAGTGCTCTCTATATTGTTTGAAATAATTTCTAATTAAAATTGGAATTTTAACAATTTTTATCAAAAAGATTAAAGGAAACTCTGCTTATTGATTTAGTTAGATTTTTAATATGGATTTGTTTGTAATTAGATAAATAGCTGTATAAAAAAAAGAAGAGAAATTTTCTCATTAATAGAAAAACCATCTACAACTTTGAAAAATAATTTTTTTATGACTTTTAATACAGCTCAATTTGAAAATAAATAATTAAAGAAAATAATTTATTCAAAAAAGAAAGAAAAATTGAACAGGGATTTTATTTTAATAACTTTTGTGCTTATGTTTCTCTTTTATCTTGGCTTTCTACTATTTTGAAAGAAAAAAGTATATTTAACAATAATTTTATTAAATCTTTTTAAATGTAATTTTATTAAATCTTTTTAAATGTGCTATTTCTTCTTTAAAAATGTTTAATGAATGGCTAAGTGTTAATTAATAAAATATGATTTAAGATGAAATTTAAAATATTTTGTTCAAAATTTTTTTAAAATTAAAATAATTAACAAATATTGATTAATAATTGAGAAAATAGTTTGAAATAAATAGAAAGAAGAAAGATTATTTTATAAAAGTAATTTTTCATGAAGTTAACAATTTATTTAATATAAACAAGATAATTTTTGAATTTCAAAGTAGATTATTATTAACAGGTTTACAAGATTTAATCATAATACAATATTTAAGTTATTTTTATTCAATTTTAAAACTAATTTATACTTTTACTTTAACTTTGTGTCATTTAGAATGATAAGGGATTTACTTATTGATGAAAGAAATTACATATTAATTTTCTACTAAATTTTCAATAGGAATCAGACTAAGGAATAGTCTAGCTTCATAAATTATAAAGTTTAAATTGTTAATAAATTTAATCCATAATAAAATGAATATTAAGACACAGATTGATATAATGTAAATAAATAGCCCAAGCTAAATTTGTTTGACATTTTAGAATTATTCATTACTTGAATTCTAATTCATTTCTTTTAGTAAACGAATAATCTATCTTATGTAGTAATAAGTTTGTTAGAGATCATAATAGTTATTTTAACTACACCAGAGTTAAAACTATTCAATATAATCTAATTCATCATTTGCTGATGTAAATGTTAAGTAAATCTAATTAAATTAGTTTATCAATTCTTTTAATGTTACAGTTAGCCCTTACTACAATTTACCATTAAACATAGCAGTACAATTTTTAGGATCAATTTTAGGATCATATTTCTCATGAATTTCTTTATCTTCTTTATCTTTCTCATCTACAAAATTACTATCATACTTATCAGTTAGAATTTAACATGCATCTTCTTTAATTGTTTTCAAATAGTAATATTTATATTCTTGCATAAGATCTCTATCTTACTGAAAATTTGAGTCAACTTGGTATAAACCAGATAACCTTTCTTTGAATTAAGAACCAAGAATATTTTCTTTAAAATTTTTTACAACTCCGATATCTCTTGCTGAGAATTGATATAAATAAGAATTGGTATAAATTTAAATTAGAGTTAATTCTATGCTAATTAAAGACTAAATTTAGTAAACCTAACTAACCTCCTGGATATTGTATTTAAAAGTACTAAAGAAGTTTCTAGTTAGAAAGAAATTTGTAATAGAATAAACAGACAAGATTATAAACATTGATATCGAATAGAGTATAATAGAAAAGGAGTATTTTTAAAGACTGTTTGTTTGTGAAACTACTTTTCTTTTTTTAACTGATTTTTTAATTTAAGAAAAAAGTTAAGGTTATCCTGTAGGTATTTAGGTTTAAGACATAATATTTTTTGAGCTTAAATTTTTGTTTGTTTTAATAGATTTCAAAGTTTTAGATGATCCAATATTTGACTTATTTTCTGCAAATTCAATGTTACATTTTTAAACTATTTTTTCAAGGAAATTAGAATCAAATGTGACTAATAATTTCAGGATATCTTCTCTTTTGCTCTAAACAATATAATAAGCAGGAAAAATAAGCATTAGCAATATAAAGCAGAATGCTTCAATAAGTCCAATACTTATATATAAAAGATTTTCTGAACTTTTTATTTTGTTTTAAGATGTGGTGCTTGATGAATCCACTAAGTAAGCTATCATATCCATCAAGTTATAATAATTTTCAAAAATATAAGTTAATGAATCAAAGTTATTACTCTATGAGTAGTCCCACAAGTAAAGAGGTATATTTAGAAGAGTATAGCTATTTTTAGTATAAATTATATGCAAAAAATAAATTAAATTTATAGAATTTACAGTCGAGTATAATTTTTATGTATTGTAGGTGGGCTCTAATTTATTAAAAACGAAACTTGAACATCTTCTTCAATCATGTAGGTTTCAAATCCTTTTCTTACGCAGATAGATGCAAAATAATCAATTAGTTATTTTAATTAAATTTATCTATTAGCTTTTTCTTATTATATTTCAAACATTTAAGCTTCATTATCAAAATCATATCCAGGTAATCCATATATTTACATAGTGAATAATATTTCTTTTTATCTTATAACTTATGCATAATTTTCAAGTATATCATAGCCTTTTTATTATATTTAATTAATATGTAAATAAAATTAAGTAAAATAGTATTTACCAACTAACATGTCTTTAAAAAAATCCCATCCATTATTAAAGTAACTTATCAAAGATAAATAGAGTGCGACACTAATTGAAACCAAAAGAATAAGAAAAATGGCTCCAATATATCTAACATATTTAACTTAAACAAGCTCCTATCTCTTAGTAACCATATCACAGAGGAACTACCTTTTAAAAAACAATTAAGAATCAATCATCTTTTTTTCAATATCATCATCTTAAAAACTGTTTTTATCTTCTTTCCTACTTTATTCTGATACTTACCTTCCTTAATTTGAAACTCTTTTAAATTATGAATACTAATCTCTTCTTTAATATGCATTATCGTCTTGAGCATAATTCTTTTAAGCTTTTGAATGCTAAGTATTATACAATTTTGTAACATTTCTCTCCAAAGTTTATATGTCTTTCCTGCTTAGTTGTCTGTTAGTTTTATTTTTTATCAGTATTTATTTATTTCCTACTTATATATTATTTTTAATTTCTTGCTCTATCGAAGTATGGCTACCAGAATATTAATCTATAGAAAGAGGTTGTATTTAAAGTAGTTTTTCATTATTTTTTGGGTTATGAAAGTGTTAGTGACGAACCTTTATTTTATTTTGAGATTATTAATCATCTATCCTGTTTGAAGATATAAAAATATTAACATGTATGAATAATTTAAATAATAATTAATACGTAGACTCTTAATACATTTCATTAACTTTAATAGTAGGAGAAATTAGGCTGCCATTGATGAGATGAGAAGCACTTTGTGAAATTTACTGTTAAAAATAATTTAATTTAATGTTTTGTGAATTGGATTTATATTTTTTTATAATTTTGATTGAGAAAAAGAAAAAAATAAGTTATTTTAATTAATTTTTTACAACAACTTCTCTGTTTGCCGAACTTTTCACAAAGCATCTCTATGATTCTTCATTATCTTTATGTGTTGATAAAGGAGAAATCATTTCTTAACCTTAACCAAACCTTGGGGAGCAGAATTAGTACTTTAGCTCGTTATCAACAGTAGTATTATTATTATCCTCATTAGCTCTAGGAGACTTTATTATCAGCTTCTGCTGTTTTTTTAAAGATTTTTTCTGATTTTTTAATTCGTTTGAGCTGTTTAAATCTGATTAATTAACTTCTTAATTCTGACCTTAATTGTTTATCTGTTAATTATCAATCTATAAACTTTCAACCATTAATTAATTTTCTTGAACTTATAAAAAATCTTTCTAATAATTGTGGTACAAACTTTACTCATTTTAATAATTAGCCTAATAATTTTCATAAGATTGGTGTTATTACTCTAAATCAGCATATTAAATATGCTATGTTTCATCTTTATCTTATCCCTAAAAAAATAAAAATTTAATACAAAAAACAAATAAATGAATTTACATCAGCTTTTTCTGAATATTTGGAAGATTATTTTTCAGCTAAGCAATTAATTATTTAATTTTCAGTAGATTTTTCTTTTTTGTTCAAATCGTGAAGATAATTTGATTCAAAATAATCTATTTCCTGTAGAGTGTTAGCATCTTTCTTAGGATTGCTTTAAGAATCTTCTTTTTATTTACCCTCAGATTGTTAGTTATCCATTTAAAAATATGTTCCTTAAGTATTGTAAGTTTATATCTCTCTAACAAATGAATTATTTTTTGAAGTATTTTCATATTCTTAAATTTCCACATTGTGAGAAAAATACTTTTAAAACTTCTCCCTAACTTATTCAAGATGCTCATTTATTTCATGGATCTTTTTAAATTTCTTGATTTTGGAGATTTAAATAATATTAAAGCATTTTTGAGCCTCATTAAAAGATTTCTAAACAATAGGAGAAAAGGTTACTTAAACAGAGTCAAACTCAGAAGGTTTAAATTCCTTAAAATATTAACTAACATCATAAATTTCTTATTTAACTTATTTTTGGAGTATGCCAATCTAAAATTTATTAGTTGGAAGAAATAGAATTGAGTTAAATTACATAAAATTGGTTTATCTTTCAAAATTAGATGAATTTTTAGTTTACTCATCAAATTAATTTAATTCTTAGAATTTTTCTATGCCATAGAGAATAGGAATTAGATTTCTTATGTTCACTCTCTAAAGCAAATCTATATTTTTGTACAATAAAGTAAAATTTAATTTAAATTTTTGAAAAATAAAAATAATTATTTTAAATTTAAAAAAGAAATTTGATTTAAATAAATTAACAATTTCTACCTGATAAGTTCTTTTTTCTTTTGTTTTGTTCAAAGTTTTTTAAAAGTAGGGTTTTGAGTTGGCTTGATGCATCTAAAAATGTAAAATTTTAGTCACAAATTATATAAAATTTATCATTTTCAATTTTCTGCATATAGCATGATAGCCCAAAGGTTTAATCATTTAAAAAATCTAGTTTGACTCTCATAACTACAGGATATAAACTTTCTCTTGCTGTTCTAATAAATGTATAGTATAAACCGATTTTGATTAAATCTATATTAGCTTCTTCGATAAGTTTTTCCATGTAGCTGCTGATATGAGGGAAATAATAATCAGGGAATAAAAGGGATATAGGTTTTCCTATCATGTCATAGCTACTGACCCCAAATAACTTGGAAAAAGAATCAGATAATCTTAAAATTGTCTTATTTTATAAGGAGAAGAAAAATGCAGTAGCTGATTTTTGATGAAATAAATTTATTTTAAAATCGATTTTTGATGATCCATTTCTTGTTTAGTGAGAATTATCTGCCTCATTTAAATAAGCAGCATGTAATATTAATTAAGTAAGACTTCTTTTTCTAAAATCAAAATGATTCAAAAATATTTAAGATATTTGAAGAGTTCTTTAGTGTAATGGGTTCATTTTGAATAAATTAATAAGTGAATCTTCTATTATTTAGATTTATATTATTGTTTTTTGTGATTATTTAACTAAATCATTTAAAACAATTTAGTCTTGGTTTAGAAATTAAAAAAACTCCTACTTCATCTTTAAACCTTTGCTTAATTCACTAAAAGAGTCTCTATATACATGGTCAAAATGGTAGACATCACCTATTTTAAGTCTTTAATTTTGAAAATTTGAATGTTCAAAGAAGGACATAAATTCATAATTTAAATCTTATGCTATTAATTCCATCATATACTATTATTGTATTGTCATTAAATGATACTTTTGTTTTACTGTAAATACCTCAGTATATGCTTTTGCAGGAGTAGAAGCAACTTATATGAGATAATAGATGTATGTTGGTTTTATTTTTTTTAAGAATTGGATATTTTAAGGTGTACTTTTAGAAATTGTTTTCTCATTATTATTCTGACCTTGAAAGTTTGTATTGAAAGAAAGGTTTAATAAGTAATAAATATATTCAATAATAAATTATTTTCGCTGCTAATGTCCATTCATGTTACTCAATGTTAGTTCAGAAACTTAATACTTTTAGCAAAAGCATTAAAATTCCTAACTCTTTCTTTTTTATTTTTAATCTACGGTGTTTTTTTCTTTATCTTACATTTTCGTTTGTTCTAAAATACCTAATGCTTAGCAATGAATAATATGAGAAGCATAAATTGATTCATATTATACACCTAGTCCTTAAAATGCACTACTGCTCATATATTATTCTATATCTAGCTAGCACAGTGGTATTAATACCTTTCTCACATAATAATCTAGGTGAAAAGCAGAAATAGTTTAAATGTTTTTTTCACTAATAAAAGATATGTAAAAAGACTCCCTCCATCTCAAGACTAATTTACATATTTAATAGTTTATAGGTATTAACGAAAACAGCAAAATAGAAAATGAAAATTTTTTATCCAGATGAATTTAAAGTGTTGCTAAAATGGATATTAATAAATAAAAAAAGGATCCTTAAAAATGGTATTTTTATGCTTATTCAAAGTAGAAAGGAAACTCATAGACTAAAGTGACTACTCTAATTAAAGAGTAAATCATGTGCAACCATGTGTAGAGCTTGATACTCATATTATCATTTATTTATGTGCAAATGTAAGATGCTAGTAAATCTAAAATGAAGTAACACCATCTTAAATTGCTAAGCCTTGAACCAAAAAAGTCGCGATAGCGAATAGAGTAATCAAAATCATTAATGACAATTAACAAATTAATTAAAAAAGTTGTCAAAAATAATGAAACACCTAATAGAATTCCAAATTATTTATGAATTATTTCATTAAAGTGAGAATTTGTGTTAAACATCAAGCTAAAGCTAACAATGCTAAATGGTATTGAAACAATGTATGTATATGTTTGTAAGATCACTGATGTAAATTTGTTAAGGATACCATTAGACTTGAAGAACTTCTTTATGAATGAGAAACTTTAAAAATTAAATTTTTTTGCTACTACATCTTTTATATATTATTCCTGCCTCTTTTATTCGCTTTCATTATTTGTATGATAATTATTGCTCATCATCCAAAGGGTATACTATATCAAAATATATGATATTGCAAACAAATTGTAGGTGATACCAAAAATGCTAAAGTTTATTTGGGTTTGAGCTATGTCATGTTAACTACTTTAATTATTAATATTACTACTACTATTTTATGCCGTAGTGTTATCATTACTTCTACCAATATTATTTTGGCTTCCTTTTGAAGTAATTTCTTCAATACTATAAATCCTAAAGCATCTTATGTACTAAGCTGCTTATAATAAAAAGCTTTGCTAATTAATGCTAGGTTATGAAAAGCTCTTAATGGCATTTTCTTCAAAAACCATACCAATTATTTATGAATAATAAATGACTAGAAGTATGATTCCAATCAGGCTACCCCTACGATAAGACTTAATAATTTTAGCTACTTATTATGTGTAAAATAATATTGATAAATCTTTAAATGTTTAGTTATGCTTTGATCTTTTTAAATGATCATCTGTTAATTTTGATGAATGGTGGTTTTGTAAATCATTCTTCCTGGTGTAATTTGGAGTCATTTTTAATTTATTCTTGCCTACTGAATAAATTGCTTAATTTCTTATTAAAGTTTTAAAGAAGATTAATTCTAAAATTAAATATCTAGTAATACTAATTTTATTAATCTAATAAAAATAAAACATCCATTCATGAATTACACATTATTATATATTGTATTATCAAAGAAACATAAGTCTTTTTAAACATTTAAGGATTTAGTATTATTGTCTGATAAAATTAGTTCATTAAAAGAAAATAAATATTTTTGCTACTTTTAATTACATTTATTAACTTGCATAAGCGCTTAATTTTAAAAATACATTTACAAAAAATAACAGATAAATAGTTAAATAAAGATATCTTTTGCGTTAGCAATTTAAACCTAAATTTTAGAAACCAAAAAATATCCCTTCATTATTTCTTATTTATATTTGTTTTTTACAACTTTACATTAACATTTTTGAAAGCTCAATTGAATTACTGATAATTTTAAAAAAATTTATTTTTGTCTCATTTTATTTTTCTCAGGATTCAGTTAGATTATCAAATCTTGATAAAAAATATTCTTTACAAAAATTAAAATATTATATCTTTAACCCTAAGTCATTAAAAAAAAAATGAATAAATTTTGATAATAATAGCTAATATTTTAAGTATTTCTTCTATAACACCCATCATCTAAGATTAATTAATTTGATAATTGACGCAAAGAATAATTATTTATTACTTCTTACTTTTAATTAATTTTTTAATTATTTATTTATAAATCAATTAATCATGTAAATATAAAGCAAGTATAAATGCAATAATAGCCATTGTTTGCTCTGAATTGATTTTTTATTACATCACTAATATATTTATGATTTCACAAAATTTTTCTTATCTTTGCCATTATTATTCATCTTTTTCCTTACAATTTTTTTAATTGTATTTACATTTTCAGAATTCTATTTACATTTTTCTAATTCAATTTACATTTTTTGTAATTTTGAGAGTTACAAGTATTGAAATAAATTTGAGCGATCTAAAAAATAATAGAAGCTAAAAGTTTATAAAACACTAGAACGTATTTGCTATTTAACTTTTTTAAAAATGAATCTCATCTCAATTCTAATTAAAGTTACCAAATAATAGATTTTAATTAATTTTTTAGAAAGCGCATATTTTAATTGAAGGATTATTGATATTTTTTATTGAAGAGAAACTGTAAAATGTTAAATTTTAAAAAATTAATTTCCTTTTTATTTACATAATTTTGAATATAAAAAGATAATAAATTTAATTAGGAGAAAGTTGATTTTATTAGGCAAATTTATTTGAAATAAGAGTAAATTTAGAAATTCGATTCAAAAAAGCTATACATTGTCAATTCTGTTCATTAAAATGAATAGAGATAAATGCATTTTATTTTTATCATAAAGAAAATTTTCAACGTAAAGAGTAAATTGATAAACAATTTAAATATTATATTGTAAAAACTCATTGATAACCTGGAATTAATTATATTGAAAACTAAGCAATATAAACTAATTGTAATTTTTTCTAAACAGAAAAATTTTTTAATTAAATTAAGTTAAGGAAGCATAATAAAAATAAGCATAAAAATATATATAACAAGCATAAAACATGAAAAGTAACAAATAGAAACATTAATCTGAAAAACTCTTGAATGTTATGCAAGAGATGGATAAGTAATCAAGTGAAGATTTTTCTATCAGAGATCGTATTCATAAGTTTTATGTCTGTGAAATGTATAAAATTCTCAAAACATTCAAGCGGGGACCAATTTTAGCAACATTAGTTGTAGTAATTTATTTTTCACAGGTGATAAGCAATCAGTTCAACTAGAATATATTAGCCAATTTGATTAGTGGCTCAAAATAATCTGAATAATTTATTTATTATATGGGAGTATATTTGGACTATGTCAAAATTTACCCTTTATACTCCTTTCTAGCTCAAAAAAATTAAATGATTGATGAAAAAGAATCTAATGGATAGTTTTTAATTATAGTGGGCGTTTTCAACTCAGCTCTATTAATGTATATATTTATTAGATTAATTCACTATATATTTTGGCAATATTTTACAGATATCTCTATGTCAAGCCAAGATTCAACTGAAAAACTTGCTAGAAATTATACTTCACATAGCTTTCTAGTCCTATAAGGAGATATACTGTTTTCATTCTTTTTTAGAATATACCTCTACACTCTTACTATACCTTTTATTTAGATATCTCTTAAAGTAGGTATTGAGCATAGCAACGAATAGCATAATCCTAATGAAAATTAGTCTGGGCATTAATTGACTCTTTTCTTGGTTGCTTATGCTTTTATAACAACTTTTTTTATTTCTGGAATAATTTCTAATAATGAATACGATTACCAGATAATAATAAAAGACCATTTATCTCAACCAAAGAATTACTATGTATATCTTAGGATTATTTTAGATTTTATTTGTAGTGGAGTATTTTTGAGTAGCTCAACTACTATTGTAGAGATTTTTAATATAATAAACTGCTCACTCCGTTTGGTTATCTGCATTTATAGATAGCCATTTTACTCTCAATCAACCAACAAAATATTTATTTAATTTATATTATTTCATATATTCCTATTAATTATTACTCTCATACTAGATTAAAATAGCAGAGAAAATCTTTCTATTAGCTTTACCCTATTGTTTTGCTGCGGAGTACCTTTATGTATTAAATCTGGAATATTGATAATTAATTTACTAAAAACCCAAAGCTAATTTAATTTACCTTTCATTGAAAATGACATAAATAATATAAGCCCTGAAAAGCTAGATAAGCACATTAGAAGCTTAATTAATTTATTTTCTCTGTCTTATGAGGATTATATGGACAAAGGAAGAGGTATTAAATTCGAAACTATTTTTTCTAATCATTTAGATAGTTGTTGTAAAACAAATGAGCCACAGTAAATTAAAGTTAGTAAAAATGCTATAACTAATAAAGATGAAAATATTTGCTTTTGTAAATAATATTAAGAATTTGTAAGCTAGAAAAATTATTTAGGAGCAAGTATAAAGTTGTAACAGTAATTAACTTTCTCAAAGGATGAGGTTAATTAGGCAATTTCAAGAGTTATTGGTTAAGATTACAGAAAATCTTTTTTAATTAAATACACCAGCAACCTAATTTAAAAATTCTTTAAATCCTCTAATAAAAATTATTAAGACAGTTAATTACAAATAAAGCCAACTTATTTGTATTTTCTTTGTTAAATAGCTCAAACTCCAGCAAAAGCTTTTTAATAAATTTTGCTTCTTAAATAATAAATGAAATAATCTTCTTTCTAAACTCAATGTTTAATTTAAGAAATTATTGATGATATTAATCTCTCCTTCAGTCAATTTATTTGCTCTACTACTTACTAAAACTAGAGACTTGCCATTTCTTATGTCTATGAATTTGATTATTTTTATAAAGATTTTATTTAGTCCTTTAAAAAGGCTCTATAAAGTAGATAAAGATATTTTGAATTTTTATGTACAGACTATATTAATTTATAAGAACTTTTAAAAGAAAGCTACAGCTGTTTGGCAACTAAAAGGGAAGCGGAATACAAGATGAATAATTTATTTGATATACACCCTCACCATCCAAGATTATTGTCAATATCAGAACTTTACATAGAATTTTTTGATTTTCGAAAAAGGAGAGTTCGTCATTTTATTCAAAAATCTAAAGAGTTGATGAATCGTAATCTATAAAGAGTTGATTTGAAAGTTAATTTATTTGAATAAGGAACCTGCTCTATATTTGTTTCACTTCATAGTAAGTAAATCATAAAAGTTTCTAATTCTATTTAGAGCTTCTTTAAATGTCAAAAATAAGATTTAATTGGAAAATAATTCTCAATACTTTTGCCAGATTTCATAATTTCTAGCTTTAATAAATACTTAGACATACTTTTAGAAGAAGGTAATATGGATATGATAAAACTAGGCGAGTATTTAACTTTCTTCAGTATCCCAAACACAAATACTCTGTAGCCTATTTACTTGCGCATGAAAATAGATGTTCTTAGTAACAGTGAATTTGGACTATCTATACAAATATAGCCTGCTAAGAATTGTAAGGTGAGTGTTATCACAGATTTAAATTATAATATTATGTCATTTACAAAGGAGTTTTAAAATTTAATACTAAAATTTTTAGTTAATAAAGGAACCACAAAATCAAAAAACCAAGGTTATTTATTTTTTTTACAAATTAATTTATTGAAAAATTGATTAATTTTCTTTAATTATTTATTTATTAAACAGATCAATTAAAAGGACTTAATATTCAGGCAATAATTCCTCTCTTATTTAGTATTAATAAAATTACATAGGATTTTAATAATTTTGAGGGATATAATGATACATTTGGATTTAAAGATTAAAAAATATAGAATTACACAACCTACAAGACCTTGCTAGTTCTTCCTAAAACTATAAAATGTTTGAAGAGTTTAAACAGCTTCTCTAAGAACACTCACAAAGATGTTTAAAATTATTTTAACAGTTTAAATCTTTAAGAAATAGAAATGTTAGAAATTACATTTTCTCCTTTTTCTTATAAACTATACAGCTAAGCTTAATAGACAATAACAGTAATTGAGTTTTAATCTTATAGAAAATTAAAAGCCATTTCTGAAATAAACGATTAATTCTTAAGGCTCAAGGAAACCTTGACTTCTTACTATTAACAAGAAATAAATGTACCTATTGCTTAAACTAACTCACCCAAAATAGATAGCTAATATGAAGTAGGTACTCTTTCATACCTAAATATTTAGAATGAAAAGAAGTAGCGCTTGTAGGTTAAAAATAAATTAGAAATGTAGGACTCTGATGGCGTATACTCTGTTGAAGTCGAAAATAAAAATATTCAGTATAGTTCTGTAAATTTGATTAGCTTTTGAACTAAAAATTTTTATTTTTTTTAATTTATTTAGTAGGCTTAGTTAGATTTCTATCAAGATGATATCATTTAAAGGCATTATGAAAACCATAATTCAGCTGATGTTGATGTGGATTCTCCGGTTTTATAGGAATCTCCTCACTATTAGCCAACTGATTATCTTAATTACATTTATGATAAAGTAACCCCATAAAAGTAAATTTAGAGTTTTCTAAATAAAATTTACATTTAAAAATAATTTTTAACAAATATTTGAAAGGAGAAACAATGATTCTTAGTAAGATATTTTCATAAATACTGAAAATCATAATGAAATTGGAATGAGGTATATGACTATGCTTAAAGTTTCAAAAGATACTAAAAGTACAAGGATTGAAGAATCTTAATAAGCAACCACAAGTAGATAATCACTTATTTCGCCAAGATAGCCTTACGAGCCAATTCACAATTAAAATTAATCTCAAGATGACTTATTCAAAGCTCTTTCTGCCAATCCTATAAGCTCACCTCTTATGCAATCATCTTAGAGTTTTGTACATCTTTTTGAAAAATAATTTTCTACACCAAACAGGAAGTAATTAATTTAAAGCTTTAAAAATATCAAATAAAAATATTTTTTCTCTTTTTTTAATAATAGAGAATCAGATACCTAAACAAAAGAAAAAAAATAAGATGCAAAGTAAGATGGAAGCAGCACTAACGATGGCTCACACTTGAATATCAATAATTCTTTAATAGAATTATAAAGATAAAGAAGCAAGTTTTTTTCAAAAAATAAAATCTAGGCATATTCTCAAAATCTGCTACAAGTCAACCAAAAAAGTTCTGCAAATTTTACTTCAAAAATTTCATAAATTAGCTAAAATAGTGAAAAAAGAGAAAAAGAAGAAGAGGAAGATGAAGAAGAGGATGAAGGAGTAATCTAGTTATCTATTATGCCTAGCAAAGAAGCTGCTAAGCAAGGTTAAAAGAGTAATATGAAGGGTTAAAAAAGTGGCTTATTTTAGGATGAAGAAAGCTAAAATGCAAATGCAAATAAAAAGAAAGGTATTATGGATGATTAATAATCAGTCAGAAGTGGCCAAAGCTAGATCTTTTCAAAAAAGCAGAGTTTATATGAAATGATTTCTTCAAGAAGAGATACAACAGAAATATAAGTTTCTAGATTTGTAGGATTATCAGCCTTTATAATCTTAATAACAATCTCATGCGTCTTGTTTGTAAAAGTTAAATAAAATTTTTAAGATGAGTGGACAAGCTATACCAATTTATAAGTTGGTAAAAGATTTAGCACTAATAAATTAAATTTTTAACATCAAATTTTTTTAAAACTAAGGACCTAACTTGTTAGAAGGTTTTGCATAGATACTTAGAGTTAAAGAGCTATTGACAATAATTGAAGTGAATAAATTATATGGTTACTTATTTTCTAGCTTTAAGCCTACGGACTAGTTAAAATATTACAATGAAGGATTAGATAAGCTTTCATTTATTACAAAAGAGATAGGTTCTTTTTAGATAACAACAATCCATGATGGTTTTGAAGATTTTATGCTTAACAACTATACCTCACTGGTTCAAGTTAATTCAGTGACATTAGTTTAAAATATAATTAATTTCTCAAGATTGTAATGATTAATTTAAATATTATCAATTTAAAAATAATTCTATTAATTTTATTGTCTAACAGGTATTCTTTACTTAATCTTCCCTTAAATCTAAGAAAGTATTTAATTGAAAGTGTTTAAGATGCAAGATCTTATGTCTATTATAACTACGCTAGTTTCATAGGTACAATAAAAAACATTCAAGATATATCTACAAGCAAATCAAAGAGTACTCTGGATGAAACATAGAGTCTTTTAAATATGAGCATAATTGTAGTGCAAGCAGTCTGTGTACTTACAGTTCTTATTGTTTTTCCAGTATATTACATCATTTAGTAAAAGAGAGAAGAGATTTTATGTTTACTAGTTACATTTGATATGTAGTTCTTATAGTCTTAAATTGAAAAATATAAATAAGCTTTATATGAAAAAAAGATAACAGAAAGTATATCCAACCTTTCAAAATTTGAAAGATATGCAACTAAAACTAAGGCAGCATCTTCTGTGTAGCAGATATCAGTTTTTGATTTCTCTAAACCTAACAAACAAACAAAAAATAAAAAAAGGTAAATTTCTTAAACTAGACCTCTTCCTAAGTACTCAATCAAGTTGTCAATAATAACTCTAATAATTTTTATAGTAATATCTCTATATTCACTTCTTAACTACTTACTAACTAAAGATTTCTTTAGTTATTTTGTTTACAATATTCAAGAGTTATCATTAATTACCTAGTCAAAGAGCTACTTAGATTTAAATTATTGTGGATTATTTCTATTAACCAATTCCTATGCCTATTAATTCAATATGACTACAATAGGATTAATCTATCAATTTTTCAATTCAACTGTATTTCCAGATAATTAAGAAAGAATTAATTCATTTTATGGTATAGATAATGGATTCATAAACTCAAGATACAATTCAGATTTATACTAGAAATACTTTTTAGATATTATTAAAACAAATGCTTGCTCTATTCTAAATACAACTTATGGTTAGCCATTCGTTATTAATAATACTATGATTGATATTAATTAATGTGAAAAGATATAAAAAGGAGTTCTAGGAAATGGTCTGACTTTCTCTTTTAAGTAGATTTTTGGCTTAGTTTAAAGCTATTTTACTAATTTCAAACTTACCGCAGGAAATGCATTAAAATTTTTTGGTAGTTTAAAGTAGTGGGACTATGACAATAACCTAAAGGAATTTGATTATGTTTATTATTACATAAGGGCCATTCTAGGCTCACTGGTATCTTTCCTGGTTGAGCAAAGTTAAGAATATTTTGATTACTTAATGGGAGTTTAGGAAGCTCTTTTTATTTATAACTTAATTGTAGTATTTCTAGTATTTGTGTTTGCATGGACCCGATTCTTGTAAGAGATGAGCCAGTAGATCTAAGAAACAACGTTTCTTCTCAGTTTAATTCCTGTAGAATAGCTACTTGACAACCCATATATAGTTTCTTATATCAATAAAGTGAAAAATACAATAAGAAGATCTTAATGAGTAAATAAACTACCTACTGAATAAAAATTTATTTAATTCATAAAATAAATCTTAAAATTTTCAAAACTTAAAAAAGATAAAATATTTTTCTAAACATAAATGCTAACCTTAAATTCATTTCTTTATTACTTCTTACTTATTCTCAAATTGTAAAAAAAATTCTTTTAAAAAATAATAAATTCTTTTCTTAACATATTTCGAGTTACACATAAAAATACTAATTTTCATGAATTATTATTTGGTACTAGTAATCATCTCAATAAAATTATAGAATCTTACTATTAATTTTCTTTATTCAAGCTTTAAAAATTTTTATGATTAATTATAATTTTCAAGATTTGAATTCAAAAGGGCTAGTTTGAATTGATTTTGTAAGGGCTCTGTCTTGTTACTGTTCTCATAACTTACTTTTACATTGATTATATCTAAAAATTAAATATAATCGTTATCTCAATTTGTATCTTTTAGAAAAACTTGTAAATTTTTATCCTTTCAATTAAATGGATTGGTGTGAATTCTTTTTTAATAAAGTAGAAGAGTCTGAATTAATAACCATTAATTTATGTTTTAAAAATTAGAAATTAATAATCTTAAGTTACACTTGAGATAGAAGTGATTTGTTTTTTTTGACCTGATTTTTATTCATATTTTTAAGCCATGATAATTTTAAAAATTCAAGTAATTAATTGCTGTAAGATTTTATTCTGAAAAATTTATTACTCCTTTTTACTATTAATTGTGAAGAAGATTTTTTCTTAATATTAAATAGTAATTATTTTGAGTAATTAAATATTACGTTTTAAAATGTAATTTCGTTTGAAAATATTCTAGCATATTTCTAATGGATAGTAATGGATAGGAAATATGTATTTTTTCAAAAATTCTAGAAATTTACATTTTATTGTAGTATGTATGAATTAGGTTATGAATAATAATTAATTAACAAGAAATTGATTTAACTCAAATCAAAAATCTAAATAGAGTAATCTAAGTTGTTTATCATTTTTCTTTCTTTCAATTAAAATCAACTAGAAATTAAATATTAAACTTTGTAACCTAAAAGTCTTCATCACTTAGCTTTTAATTAAATTCAAACAAATATTGTATGTATATTTTAATTTCTGTTGCTTTATCTTTATCAATAAATTGATTAAGTTTTATTCAACTGACTTACTAATTTAGGTAGCATTTATATACTACAGAAAAAAAATTAATCAAAATTTTGATGTAAAAATAGAAAAAAATTATTACATTTTTTATCAAAGAATTTTTAACTTTTTTAATTGTTTAATTTTAGAGTCATAAATGAGGAGTATGATGCATAGATACTTTAATCAAAGTATTAACTTATAATTAAAAAAAATTAATAAAAAATAAAATCAAGCAGTAAAAAAGAAACTAATTATTTAATTAGTTAGTTAGTGAGTTGATTTATTATTGATAAAAGGGATAAAAATTTTTAAGAAATTAATGGCTCCTTTACAAAAAAAGGTAATTAGAAAAAGTTAAGAAACAACAAAAGTAAATGGTAGCAATAATAAATAGGATGATAAATTTGTTGATGATATAAATGTTATTTAGCTTGTTGCATAAACATTTGATAGATTATTTTAATCATACAAAAGAAATAAGGTTTTAAGCTCTTTTCTTTTTATTGTTTATGCTGCATAACTAATGAGCTTGCTGTTGTCAAGAGATGTAGTAAATAATTTTTATGGATATTACAACCACGATTTAATTGAGAAAGTGAGCATTTTTTTAGAATATTTTTAGTTATTTCCTTCTATATTGCTTAATTATTCTACTGTCTTTTAGATCCAATTCTCTGTTTATGTTTCATTTGGTTTAAATATGATGCTTGTGATTGTATTTATTGCGAACTGTATATACTTTAAGACAACCGGCTTCTCACAAAGCTTAGGTTCATTAAATTCTAGTAAGGACAAAAATTTAATAGGAGGCCTATCTCTAATTCATAGCTACTTCAATCTACTTTTTTGCTTTATCATTTAAATTTATTACTATATTTTGTGGATACCGTTTATCGACTCTTGTTTTAATTTGGTTTTTAACAAAATTGGAACGAATACAATTAGCTTTGTTTTGGCTATATTCTCATCAGTTTTAACTGTAATAATAGTGAATTTAAGTCGAGTTTTTGATAAAAATCACTCATTTAAAATGAAGTAAGATTTATTGGCTTAAAGGAAAAATAAGTATAAGTATATTTGCATCTTTTCAGAATTTTTAATTATTGCAGTGAAATAATTAGATTCTCTTTAATTCTATTAAATTTTACATGTCTTGATCAGTATTGTGAGACTCATTAGTCTATTAATTGAGCTACCTTTCTTTTTGAATAAAAAAATGGATAATACAATGCTAAATCTTGGTGTTTTCTATTTATTTTAATCAATTTTAATATGCGCATTAGGAGTAAATAAAAATAAATCGGGCTCAGAAGTAGATTATTTAATACTCTCTTTTATTATGATTCCTATTACTTATAAAATATCATAAAGTCTATATGAATATAAAATAAAATATATACTAAACTATATTACATCAGTTGAGAATATTGATTTTAAGATAAAATAAAATGTATTACAAGATATAAATTTACTTAAGGTCTAGTAATTTATTTACTTACTCAACCAATATAATAATTTGGTTATAGAAGATTACATGAAAGAGGGAAATGGTATAATTTTTGAAACATTATTTTCAAATCACACTAAAAATTGTTTAATAAGAAAATAAAACAAATAATAATAAATAAAAAATCTTGATAAATTTTGTTTTTGTGAAAAATATGGAATTAATAACTATGAGCAGATCACGAGATAAGATATGATGGGAGGCGATTATAGAACAAAATTTTTGATTGGGTATATCAACTATTTGTTTGATAATATATATTATTAAAGATCTGCAAAGCTGATTAAAGATTTAGAAATATAATGTTGCTTTACCTATTTCTAGGTTGAAATTGCAAAAACACCCTCGAAAGCTTATTCTTAAATCATTTAGCTTTAAAATATTCTGCAAAAATCAAATAATTCTTTTTGGGCTTAATTACAAATCTATTAACTTGTTAATGCTATTCTTAGTGACTTTAGCGGATTTTTTAATTCGAGCGAGTATTAAAACTAAAGACTAAATATTCATTTAGTATTTGAATTTGAGTAAAATTATCAGGACCTTAAAAAGGTCTTCAAATCGGCTCTTTAAAATTAATAGAGGTTCTATGAATATCTCAATTAAGACACACTTCATTTATAGACCTTATAAAAAATAGGTAATTCTTGTCTTCAAAATAATAGAGATATAGAATAAAATTTGGTTTAGATGTTTGATATTCACCCTACCCATTAGCGTACTTTTTCACTTGCAGAGTTATTTTAGGAGTTTTTTGATTTCAGAAGAAGGCATGCTAGATATTTTGCTAGTAGATCTAAACAATAGCTTAAAAATAAACTAATGAAATATGACACAAAAATAAATCTATTCTTAAAAAACACCTGTTCTCTTTTTATTTCTCTCAGTGATTAAAAAAAAATATTGAGAATAACAAATACGGCAAGTAAATTTTTTAAATTCACAAATTCTTTTGATTTGATTGGAAAACCTCTTCCTTTACTTTAACCAGAGTGGATCCAAGATAAAACATAACAAACTATAAATCTCCTTTAAGACGAAGGTGATGTGCACTTAATAAAACTCGGAGAGTATTTTACTTTTATGCGTGACTTGAAGCTTAGTATTTTTCCAGTTGTTTTGAGAGCCTAAATGTCTATTATTTCTAATAAACAACTAGGTTTGTCATTATTCATTTAAAAATTAGATAATTTTGATAAATATATTGTTTGTGATTCATCTTACAAAATTATAAATTGTAATGAAAGCTTTATTACACAATATATCAAATAATCTTTGTAACTATGCTATAGAAGAGATTCTTAAGGTAGTAGAAATTTTTATTTTTGATATTTAGTTAATTAATTTTTTTTTTCTTCCGTTAATTAAAAGATTTCTTTAAAGATTCCGATTTAAGACACATGATACCTTTTTTACTTGCCATAAAATTAAGTGAGATAAATGATGTAAACGGTTTAGAAGAATATGAAGAATAAATTGGATTTAGAAAAATATAAAATTCGTAATCCCAGATCTTCAGCACATTATTTTTGCTCCCAAAAGAAATTGAAAAGTTAAATACATCCTAAAAATTTAATAATAATAGCAATCCATATAACATAGAAAAATATTTAAATGAATTAGATGTGCTTAGTTACAATTTTTCTGTTATCACTTTCTCCTTATACAAGATAAAAGATTAAAAGAATCAACTTAATGACATCATTATAATAGAAGTAAAGAAGATAAAGTAAATTAAGAGGATATCAGAATTAAATGAATAGCTCCAAATCTTACAAATTAATTTACAAAATAAATTCCCAACTTACAATATTAAAGTACCAACTTTTAGTTAAAATTAAATTTTAGAGCAAAAATTTCAGTAAAATACCTAATTTAATTTGGATGACTAGGGGTAAAATTTATGGAAAAAAACTTTTGTAGATTTTGCAGCTAAAACAACTACCTAGAGCGAATAGGATAAGAAAGCCTTTTCTTCCCTCCTTTTAACCTAGGCAGAAATTAATGTAATTTATATTTAAATTGTCAAAATTTTTATATTTGATTGATACATAAAATTGATATTTTCAAATAGTTAGTTACCTTAATTATTAAAAATTAGGCTGATGAAAAAGAATTTAAATTACAGAAAGAAAACAATATAGAAAATTTACTTTTATAAAGCGAGAGCAGAGCAAATCATTAATTTCAGTAAAACTTACCTTTTATTAAAAAATTTTTTGAAATTTCCATTTTAAAAAAAGTTTGCATTCAAATAAAAATCTATCAAACATAAATCTAACTATAAATGACTTACCATCAACAAAGAGAATGCTTAGTGACCACCAAATTAACTTGACTAAATAAAATGTAAGTTATAGCTTTCAACATCTTTTACAACCTACTTAATAGTATCAAGAGTCACCTGCGTAAAAAAAAAAATCTCTCTTAAACAGTTTAATTAAATAGAATATTTTAAAAAATAGTTTCAATAGAAAATAAGGTTTACAAGAAGAAAATTTTACCGCTTTATATGAGCCAATTTATTTAGAAAACGATTCAACAACAAACTAAAAATCAGGCTAGTTATTTTAGAATTTGAGTAAAATAGAAAAGTAGAAATCAATAAATTAAATTGTTGAATACTTAGACAATCAAAATAATCAACAAGAAAATGAAGAGGGAGAAGAGGAAGAGGAGGAAGAAGGTGCTAAAAATGCTTCAAATATATCAGATGGAGACTAAGTTGTTAATTTTGCAATGGAAGAAGAAGATTATTCTGAAGAAAGTTCTACAAAAGAGCATCAAAAAGTGATAGATGACTCATGCTCTATAAATTCAACTTAAAGTTAAATTTTTTCTAAAAGGAGATGGTTATTTGATATGGTTTTAAAGAGCAAAAAATCAAAAGAAACTTCTCTAGCAAAATTTATTGGATTTGCTTCCTTGTTGATTATTCTTTTTGTTACTATTTTTTTATACTTTTAGCTAAATAACTACTTAGACTTAGAAAGTAAATACTTTGAGAACATGCTAATAGGTAAACAATAAAAATTTAATTCCTTTTTTTAGTGTACTTCATATTAAAAAGGTCCTGAATTATTTGAAGATTATCTTTAAATATTGAGAGGAACAGAAATATAAACTATTATTGGAGTTGATAGTCTATATCATTTTTTACCAGCTTCCTAATATGGTTTGTAAGATTTCATTTTTGCCAAAAATGAAAGCTAAACAAAGTTAAGCAATATCACTACTAGTCTAGGGGATTTTTAGAAAACCCTAGTGAATAATGGATTAGAAGATTAGTTAATTAATGAGTCTAGTTAAATGATAAATTAGAATATCCTAGATAAATCCCTCTTTAATCTTACTTTTACAAAAATGTAAATTGTTTTGCTTTAAAAATGAGTTTGGAATAAAATAATTTTTTTTAATTTTTAGATATTAACTGCTTAACCTCCCAACAAATTTAAGATAATATACCTTGACTGGGACAATCGATGCAAGAACCTATATCTACTCAAATTATTAATCATTCATAGATATTTTTACTGGAATCTTAGAAACTTAAGGAAATCTAGCAAATGATTAGCTGGACAATACCAAAAATTTGATAATTTTGAGCTTTATTTTTTATGAGATTGCTTGTTTTTTATCTTCTCTCATTATTCTTCCTTTATACTTTATCATTTAGCAAAAAAATGAAAACATTTTAAGGCTATTTTCCACATTTAATGCTGATTTTTTAAAGTTTATGATTGAGAAGTATAGAGCAGCTGGTAATTTAGATATCTTAAACTCTTAAAATTAGCAAAATTTAATGAAAGGTACTTCAATAAGATCTAAAAATGAAAAAGAATAATTTATGTAGTTCAAAAGTTAGCATAAGGCTTTCAATAAAAATAATTAAAACTAATAATAAAATATAAATATAATTTCAAATACAAACAATTAGCAGTCATCTATGAATAAAAAGAAAAGACAAGTTTCAAAAACAAATCAACTGCAAAAATTTTCAATAAGAGTTTCTTTGATTGCATTACTTGTATTCTTTACTATTTCAATTTATAGCATCCTAAACTACTACATTACTCAAGATTTTTTCAACTATTTTACATTTAATATTAAAGAGCTTTCTTTAGTAGCTTAAACGAAATCACAACTTAGCTTATCATATACGGCAGTTAATTTACTTTACAATTCTTATGCCTATAATTTTAATCAGACTGATGTTGATGCAATTTTGTTTGCAGTAGATAAATTCATTAATAAAGAATTTAGTGAAAAAATTTCTTCATTACAGCAGATTCAGTAAGATTTTTCAACTAATAGTAGAGGTTTCATTCCCAATTATATGGAAATTCTGCTTGATACCCTAAACAAAAATGCTTGTTCAATATTTAATCCAGAATATATTAAAAAATATTCAAATTTATCACCTGTTAATATAGATGAAAACTCCTACTAAGCCTGTTAAGAATCTTATTTTGCTATACTACCATAAGGATTAATTGTAGCTATGAATTTAGCTCTTTAAAGATTTAAATCATTGGAATTACAGTTTACCTCAACTAGAAATAATTCAATAGCTTTTTTTTACTCAGTTGCAATGTGGGACATGCAAAATAATTTTAAATAATTTGATTATTTTTACTACTAAGTTAGGCTTATTATAGAAAATTTAACTTTGTTCATGGTTAACTCATCTAAGGATTACATTAGTTACTTGTAATATGTTTAATTTGTGCTATTTTTATATAGCATCTGTGTAACCACTGCCATTCTCTTCTTTATTTGGAATAAGTATGTTTCCTGGATTGATTAATCTGTATTCAAGACAATATCTCTTTTAAGTTTAGTTCCTATTGAAAACTAACTAGAAAACCCTTACATAGTCTCATATTTAAATAAGGAGAAAAGCAAAATGAAAAATAAATGAAAGGAAATAAGATTACTTTATTGATTTGATTATAAATTCTCAATGTCTTAATCTTTTTTTATAATAAGTTTTGTTTTATATATATTTTTAAATCTATTTTTAAATTTTATTATATTTATTACTTTTCTTACAAGTTTATTTGCATCTTTGCTTTTATATTGATTTTTTTTATATAATAAACTGCTATTTTAAGTAGAAATAAGAAATAATTTGTCCAAAGCATAAAAAAATTAAATTAAGTAGCAAAAGCTAAAAAGGAGGTAGAAAATATTGTTTTATCATGTAAAAAGCTCCGTTAACTAAGCAAACTAAGCAATCTTAAAGTTTGAAAAAGGTACAGCTGGGAGTATTAGGAAAACCTCTGAGTGGATATAATCAAATGAATTTTGATTACTCAGATTCAAAAAGTTTTATAGCCTATTATGAAAGCTAAAGGAGGAGAGATGAAGAGTAGTTGGAAAAAAAGAATATCTTCAAAGTATTTGATAACAGCATTAAAGAGAATTCTTCTAAAGATGAATATTTCAAATAAAAGTCAAAGTAAATGAAAGAAAGAACCTTAAAGCATAATTTATATTATATTGACCAATAAATTATTCAAAAAGAGCTCAGCGAACTATCTTTAACTAATACAAGAGCAGAATTTGATAAGAAAACTACAAAGTAAAACAATTATTGGATTTTTATCCAATTTTAATAACTTATTGTTTTATTATTAGTTAATTGGATGAATTTTAGATAGCCAAGCATATTTTAGCTACTTAATTCGTTTAAAGCTTTAATGATCAGAGTAGAGGATAAATTAGTAAGTATCAAGAAAGCAGCATCATAAATAAATAAATGGAGAATTGAATGGATTCTCAATAAAATAAATAAATTTCAAACATAACAAATAAATTATTAGCTAAGTAGCAGTAGCCTTAAACACAACAGCAATAGTATTTAATTAACTAGTAACAAAATTAAGATTTAAACCAAAAGAATGCTCTTCTAAGATAAGAACAGTAAAGTAAAATAGGAGTAGGAGATGCTTTAGTTAATTAAAGTTAAACTTTTAATCGCAAAGAAATACATTTACAAAAGATTAAGAGTAAAAACAATTCCTAAAAGGTGGATGAAAATTAAGAATACCAGTAAATATAACAATAAGAATAGAATTAAGCATTATTTTAAATTAAGAGAAAAGTTACAAATTAATAGATGAATAATCCAAAGTCTGAAATTTAAATGAAATTCTAACAATAAGACAGAATAAGATCTCCTAATTCACAAAACTAGTCTGGTGTTACTGTTAATTCAGATTTTAAATATCTAAAAATTTAGAAGTAAGTTACATTCGGGAGCCCTGCTTAGTAAGTAATTCCTTTGAAACACTCTTAGTCAAGTTTAGAAGTAGGACCTACAACTTAAAAATTCAAGTAGAACTCTACTCACTAAAAAGTTAATACACAAATATTTTAATCTTCAGAAGTACTTTTTTCCTCAATTTGATAATATATAATCATTTTTTGAAATAGATAGCAAAAGAATAATCTCGAAAGTAATCTCTTTCAGTTATAAACACGATAAATAAGAGTATTGATAATACAGATAAGCCGTTTTAAGAAGAAGAGCAACCTTTAGAAACAAATGAATTTTATGATTAAAATAAGCAAATAAAAGAAAATAAATAAGGTCAAAATAGTTATGAAAATAGCTAAGTTGCTAATTTTTTATAAAACCTAAATGAGTAAATAAGAGATTAGGATAAAGTAAATAAAAATAAATAAAATTTTACATAGATTAACAAAGTAGAAGTGTTGAATAGTAATGAAGCTAAAAATGATTTATCAATTCAATAGAAAACCAACTCTCTGAATATTTAAAATCAACAAAATGCTGTAATTTATTAAATTAACATAAAATAGGAGTAAATTTAACTTATAATTTAATATAAAAATAGAAAAAAGCTTCAGAACAAACATAGAGCACAAAAAAAATCTCATAAAAAAAGTAATAGAGAGTAGAAGAAAAAAAAGTAACTATTCTTAGCAATACAAACAAGAAGTAGAGCAACTCTTATAATAGAAATTTCATTCTTCCAAATAACTTTATTATTATTTTAGACAAAGGATTCTCTCTTTTTACTTATCACTTCTCAGAAAAATTTATGTCAGAGTTTATTTTTACCTTTCTTAATACTTTTGACTGCCTATCTCTTCGATTAGTGAACAAAGAATTATATAGGAGGGTAAATAAGGTTTTGTTCTTGAGAAGTTAAAGATAGGAGTTAATTATTGAAAAAAAAATATTAAAGTCAGCTTATAGTTCCTAGATTAGTGATTTTATTGATAATTAAATCTAGGATTTTGTTTAAATTATAGAATCATTTGAAGAGATTTAAGATTCTGAATATGTTGAATTTATGTAAATGGTAATACCACCCTAATCCCTCTTAGTCGTATTACATATATTTCTTTGTATATTTGGTAAATAAATAGTAGGAATTTAAAGTCTTTTAGATAATAAGGCGTAGTGGAAAAAAATTATGACTGTCTGCTTTGCCAAAGGCTCAGCTAAAGGATACATATAAAAGCTTCTTCAAAAAGCGAATTTAGAATAGTTGCATGAGCTTCTTCCTTAAAAAGTATATGAGTAAGTTAGAGAATCAATATCTGAGCATGACTCTATTTTGTCTCAGCTTAACTCTGAAAAGTAACCATTTTTGTTTAAGCTTTTCATGTTTGTTGAGAAAATAATGGATCTGTATGAAATTATGTGCTTAAAATATCCAAATGTGATAAAATTTATTGAACTATTAAAAAAGATAAAAAATGAGCCTGAAATTAGAATTCTATCTAAAATGGATGATAACTTTTGTAATTAGATAGAAGTAATTTGAAATTAGGAAATATGAAATTAAATTTGATAATTATTAAAAGTAAGTAATTTATTTATTAATATTTTCTATCTATCATGGTTATTTTTATTTTTAATTAATTTTTTCTAAAATTAGTACAAAAAACTTAGTAGTTAGTGCCTTCCTAGCTTATTTTAGTTTTGTCCGCAATAATTTTTATTGAAATTTTTAATTTTACGCATTTAATATACTGTCATTAATTAGAACTAAATTACTGAAAGAATTTACATTTCCTCTTTTTGTTTTTTCAAGTATTTTATTCTTAGAAAGATATTTAACTTACTTTGTAAAGATATGAAACTTAACTATAAGGTGTGTATAAAATTGTTCTGATAATTAAAATTTGATAAAAACTTTATTAAATTGTCAAAGTAACCAATATTTATTACACTTTTTATCAAACCAAAATTGGTGAATTTCTACTACAATAAAACAAAAAACTCCCTTAAATGCTAAGTATTGCATGCTTCTTTTAAAAAATTGATTCTTTTTTCAAAAATTAGTTTATTAGAATCATTTTTAAAAAGTAATTAAATATGTTTTACTTTCTTTTAAATAAAATAAAATAACATTTTATTCAAACAGTTTTTGTATTTTCCTTCATATTTTTTATTTTGAAATTCCTTTTTAGTTATATCTGAACAATCTTTTCAATAAAAGATTGATCTTCAACTATAAATGCTTCTAATATTTTTATAAATAAAACTGAATATGAATTGCACATCCATTTTCTATTTATTGCTAGCTTAATAGCTAAGTAATTTTTCTTCCATTTTTATAAAAAAATATGATATCAACTTTTCAATTTAATAAATATATTTGATGCAGAAATAATAAGATAGATTGATATATACACCTCTTATTGCTTTTAATAAAAAAATAAAAACCTAAAACTCATTTAATTTACGTATTTTAGTTGCTTAGTAAAGAGGTAATAAGTTAATCAAAAAAATATTAGATAATTCTTTAAAAATTATTAAATTAAATAAGTATAAAAGATTCATCAAGATTTATTTAAGTAGAAGATAAAAATATTAGTTTCATTCATTAATAATGCAAGTAATTTATAAATTTGTGACTGGCTAGATGGAATCTTTTGAGAAAAACAAAAGAGCACCTTCCATTTACACTATTTTTTCATCCGTCTTCTATGTGTCTGTTGGTATGGCAATTAAGAAGCTTAGAGATGTTCCTCCTTGTGAAATTCTTTTCTTTAGATCTATTATTTGCTTCTTAGCTAATCTAGCTCTACTAAAAGTATCCAACACTCCAACTTATGCAACAACAAATAAACTCCATTTTATGATTATGTTCAGAATTCTATTTGGTACTCTTGCTCACTTTTGCTACTATTAAGCTATCAGCATGATGAATCTTAGCGATGCTATGGCTATTTTCTTAACTACTCCTATAGTAACTACTCTATTAGCTAGCATAATACTTAAAGAATTGTTATAAAAATAAATTATTATTTCTATTTTAGTCAGCTTTGCTGGTATTCTTCTTATAGTAAAACCACCATTTATCATGGAAACATTAGGATTAAGTGAAGCATCAGCTGAATTAAGTGTAGCAGGTTTAATTATTTGTGCAGTTTTTGCTCTCTTTGAAAGTTTGACTAATCTTGTTATCAAATCTATTGGAAAGTAAATTAGTGTATTAGCTGTCATTCAATATGTTTATATTGCAGGTATCTTATTTAACAGTACTTTGATGGTGGTTAGAGATGAATTCAACCCAAATGTCTATACAGTAGAGAAATTTGGATGGATTTTCGCTCTCTCAATTTTAAACTTTTTAGCTTAGCTTATTTATAATAGAGCTCTTTAGCTTGGTAAGACTTCAGAAGTTGTCCCTATCACCTATAGCTAAGTAGTTATGAGTTTCTTGGTAGATATAGTTATTTTCTCTAAAGAAATTAGTCTTTTGAGTGTTTTTGGTGCTTTTATGATCATAGGAGGAAATTATTCTATCATCATGCAGAAAAAATGAAAAATATTCATATTTTGTTCAATAAAAATTTAAAAACTAAGAAAACAAATAAAATTTTACAAGAAAAATTCTTGTAGAATGAATGCATCAAGTATTATTATTTTAAATAACTCTAAGTTTTAAAAATTATGTAATTTATTTATTTTATCAAAGTTGAAGATATTATAAAGATAATTTTTAGATTAGGTATCTTAAACAATATTTTGAGTTAAATAATTTCAAAACATTAATATTCTTTATTTTTTCTCTTTAGCAAATTTAATTCAAAAAACTTACTCTCAAAAATTAATTTTTATTTTAAATAGTAATTCATTTTTATTGATTGATACCAAAATAAAAAAAATTATTATTGGATCCTAATTAAATCATTTAGAGATTGATCAGCATTATCTTAAACTTAAAAAAAATTACTGTTTTTTACTAAGAAAAGAGGATCTTCGCAATATTGCTTTTAAAAAATTTTAAGTTTTTTGTGAAAGTTAAATTAATTTAAAATATAATTTGTAAAAAACTAATATTTCAGGGCTCAGAAAGATTCCTTTAAAAACATTTATTTGTTTGGTCAATTTAATTTTTTAGAAAATTTAATGATGATTTTAAAATAAATTAAATTCATTTAAATTGTTAAAGTACATTCATTAATTAGTATAAGATATTTTGAAGAAATTTTAGATGCAAAAATGATCAGAAAATTTTTAAACATTTTTTAATTTAAGATAGATATTCACGTCTATATTTTACACTTTATTGTTAATAAATAATCAAGCTAACAAAAGATTAAAATTTTTTATACAAATTGTCTCCCTTTTAATTTAGACATCTTTATTATTTTTTCAAAATAGATAATTTCTGTCTAAAAAAAGTAGATTTAATTCTAAATATTATTATTTTAGAATTTATAAATACTGTATATAAAAAATAAATATTGGATGTTATTTATTATCAAAATTAATTGTAAAAGATCAGCTAACAACTAGCTAGCCAATTAACTAACTAACTAACTCATTAAAAAATAAGCTTTAGATTTTTTATTTATTGTTCATAGGCTTCAATTTTAAAGTCAGAAGTGTCAATTAAGTAAATAGAAATTTGTTCCTCTAATAATCTATCTTCAATGGATTGAAAGAATTCTTTAAATTCATTTTCTTTTAATTCAGCATACTTTACACTGTAAATGATTTTTCCTATATTAAATATTTTGCATATCTTTAAACTGGCATTTGAAGTTAGTTCCATAACAACTTTTTGAAATCCATTTTTTTTTATTACTTGCGCATTATGAAGAGCTAAATAAAATCCTATTCCCATTCCCTAATAATTTTTATGCGTACCAAGTAGTACTTAATGAATAATTTCTCCTTTATTAACAACATTTAGATTTATTCCTATCAATTCATTGAGCTTTGATTGAGTAATTTTAAATAAATTGAGAATAAACTATATTTATGGAGCTTTGATTGATTCATATTTTTCTTCAAACTTGATAAGTTCTGATTAATCACAAGAAATTAAAGCAGAAATTACTTTACTGCAAATGTTACCTTCTTCATCTTTATAGTTTAATATTGCCAAACTAGACAGATTTGAACTAATTGCTATTGTTTATTCTACAAATTATCTCAAATCTGTAGAGGCTATACATGTTGTTTTACAAATTGGTTCTTCATTAACAAAAATATCAGTCAATAGATCAACAGTTTAGTCATAATACTCTTGAGAAAAAGATTAAAATGTTATTTAATCCAATAAAGAATGCCTTTTATCAGTCTACTACCTCTCTTTCTTATCTATTTATTGTTTATGTGGTTTAGTTTTATCTTTGGGTTTATTTTTATATTCTTTAGATATAGCTTTGGTTTTATCTAAACTTTTTGAAGTAATCAAATCACTCATTGGCTAATCTTTGTTATATTTTTGTAAATATATTTTGATATTAATTGAATAAATCATAAATTACTATCAAAAATATAAACTCATAAAAACTCTACCTCTAAATAAATAAAGAAATTTATATTTTTTTCATTTATTTAATGAAGAAAATAAATGATTTATCAAAATATGCTAATTTAAATCCTTAGAGTATTTTTTGACCAACCAAAATTTTGATAAATCAGGTATCTTCATTAGATTCAGTGATCTAATTAATTATATTATTGTTTTAATTATACATTCATTTATAAAATCAGTAATTTAAATTTTTTATTTTTATTCAAAATGGGTAAGTAAAAATTGTTGGAAAAATTTTTGATTATCACAACAAATATTTAATTTTTTTTACCTGTAAAATTTATTTAGTTTCAAAAATAAATTTAATTTCTTGATTATTTGAAAAATAATTCTTCCTTTTGATATAATTAATTATCAATTTTATAATTTAAATTTTAAATTTAAGTAAAATACCTACTAAAGAATTATTGCTAAAGAAAATCACAATAATTTTTTTATTTTATATGATTTTCTGAAAAATTTTTTTAAAGAAAATTATCCTAAAAAAAGGAAATATTAATTTAAAAAAAAAGATTATTCAAAAAATCAATAGATTAAACAGACATTTTTTTCTTAAATCGAAAACCAATAAGTATTTAGAAGTCATTATTTTGCAATAAATTTAACTTATTACCCTTACTTTGCACTTTTTTTAAATTATTTACCTTTCATATCATAAATTTTCCTTCATTTAATGAATTTCCTTATGAGATTTGAATATCAAAAATATATTAATTTTCAAAATTTAAATAAGAACATTCTTTAATAAAGAAGTTTTCTAAATGAATTTTAAATTGAAAATGGAGTTTAAGTTAAAATAGAAATAAATTTAATTTCAATGTAAAATAGAGTTGCAATCTAACTTTTGTTCATTAATCAGGGTGATGAATTAAGTATTATGATGACTCAATTTTGAATTTAGTACTTAGAAATCATAGAATATAGATTAAATTAGATTAAACTAATGTATTTACTTTTTAAATGAGTCAAGTATATAGTAATCAAATGAAAGAAATACGCAATCATTAATGAAAAAGAAAAATTTACTTAAAGAATTTAATATGAGGAGATTCATATGATAAATCCTGCTTCTCATAGAAAAATGACAGAATATTATTTTTGGATACTGATAGTAGATCAGTTTTAAAATACATTTATATCATCATAAAATAAAGTAGGATATAAATTATTAATTAATAAAAAAATAACAAAAAAGGTTAAAAAAATAGTAAAACGAATTAAATATTAAGTAAAAAGTAGAAATAAAAATGTAGGCAATTAAAAGTTTCACTAAGTATTCTTTAGTATTCCTTTCAGGAATAGGATTTTAACAGATCTATTCAAATAAATAAATTAATTTAATGGAAGCTGTTGATGCTAAAACCTCTTAATTTAGGGATTATTTAAATGAGCATAAATTTATTTATCCTAAGATTTATGACAGCTACTTGAGTTTTTGGAACAAAGATCACTTTTTAGAAAAGCTCATCTTAAAGGATAGCAATGCACTACTACATTATAAAATTTTCTTCCCTGAAGAGTTTTTAGAAAATATATTTAAAGAGGATAATTAACAGCCTTTAGAAGAAAAGCTTAAATATTGTAAGATGTCATGCGTTTTCACTGCAAGCTCTTCACTACAAGGACATATGGATATAGTCCATGGAGGTTTCGTAGCCACAATTATTGATAATTTATTTGGGTACTTAGGAACTCTCTCTAATGACTTGAAGCCATGTGCAACAGCTAATTTAAATATAAATTATAAAAAACCTGTAAAAGTAGGAGAAGAATACATCATAAAGCTAGAAGTTTCTAAGATTGATGGTAGAAAAGTCTACATCAATGCTAAAATTGAAGACCATAAAGGTTTAGTACATGCTGAAAGCACAGCTTTAATGATTTCTGTAAATTGGGGAACTTCATCATGGAAAAAAATGTTTAGTTAATTGCACAGTATCTCAAAATTAAGTGAAAACCCACTTGATAAATAATAAAACCTCATTTTGCAAAAAGACAGTAACTTAATTCATCCAGAAAATCTATTAAATAAGGATTATTTGAAATTTGATCTTCCTATGTCTAGACTTTATGATTCATTTGCTCCTTAATGAATTTATTAAGGGAATCATCACAAATTTTTTAACAAAACTATAAAATTTAGATAATAAAAATAGTTAATAAACACACACACACATTTGCAAACTAATAAAATATATAAATATTGATGCAAGTACTACTACTAGTTAATTATTATATTAAATTTATATTTTCAATTTTATCCTATTTTTAAATACATTTATTTTTGTCAAATTAAAGTCTTATCTTTTCTTCAAAATTCTATCTTACTCAATTTTAAACTTATGAAATTATGCTTATCTTGCATGAATATAAAATAGATATCGAAAGGATCTTTTAAATATTTTTAGCAATTTATATTGATTGATTCTTATCTTCTATGAATAAATGTAAAATATTTGGTACATTCAATTTTAGAAATTTAATGATTTATTTTTAAAAATTAAGTATTAATTAATTTTTTAATCATTTATTTTTAATTTTCTTTTCATAAAATTTAAATTGATTTAATGAACATACCTTAAAGAACAAAATATTAAGTTTTTTTAAACAATAATTTAAAATATTTTTAAAATTAAATTTATTTTGTATTACTAATAAATTTTTAATTATCTTTTGTGCCTTTTACTTCTAAAATTATGAATTTTACTGAAAAATTAACATCTTTTTTTTTAAATTTTGAATTATCATTTATTTTGAAAGTCGATTAAAACACTCTAAAATTCATTTTTTTGTTATGCAAAAAATTAAAAAGAAGTATCTCTCAATTAATTTATTGTATTAAAAAAAATAACAAAGTAATAAAATCATTAAATGAAAAAATTTTATGAATTAAAATTTTATTTTTCTAAGCATTAATATGATTGATTATTTACTTTTAGGTATGAATAAAAGTTTCATTTTTATAATTAATTACTTTCGAGATTATTTTAGAGATGAATAAATATTTTTTTTTTTCAAAAATCAATTTGCTCAATATTTTCTACACCAAAATTAAAATATTAAATAGTTAGTAAAGAATAAATTTAGGCAAGAATAAATGGTTGGAAAAATTTTAATGAAGTAATAGAATAAATCATTTTAACTTCATAAAAAATTAACTTTGAAATATTAGTTTGAGAAAACTGTTATTTTTTTAAACCAAATGACTAACTATTTGCTTTTAGACAAATTTTAATCTTGATTATGCTATAGAGTTTTTGATTTAAGTCTCTTACAGACTTAAAATTTAAAAAAATAAGATTGGTTTTACAAATAATATCTAAGTACTTCGTAATTAAAAAATTTTGAAGAATTATTTATACTATTGAATGAAAAATTATCTATTTAAAATAAATTTGTCTTTTAAATGATAGGGTTGATTAAAATGAGTTATTTTTTATGAAAAATAAAATCAGATAAGCCTTGTCTAGAATTGTGTAAGTTGAATGAAATATTTGATAAGAAAAAATAAAATCACCTAATAATGATTATTTGAATATTGGTTAATTATTAATTGATTTACAGAAATTGGACTGTAATATAAAATTTTTTGATATTAGAATATACTAAGATAAACAAGTCTCTATATTCATTCTATTTATAAAGGAGTGCTCACAAATTATTACATAATCTTAATATTTCAAATCAATTTATTGACTATTTTCAAAAATTTACATTTTGAAAATTTTCAATTTTTGAAAAGCATGATTTAAAAACTAAATCCATAACAAAAATTTTATTTTTGCGGCAAAAATTGTATTGGATCATAAAGCTAGGTCTATAAAAGAATTATTTATCTTATGGCATGTACTGTTAACACTGAGCAATAATATCTTTCAGTACTGTAAACTGACCTAGTTAATAAACCATTTTTTTATTGTGTTTCGTTCTTGAAAAAAATTGGTGAATTAGCCAATTTGGAGCATTAAATGAGGTAGTTTTAAGCAATAATGGTGTTGAAATTTTATTGTGCTACTATTAGTAGAAGCTGGAATGAAGGATATATAGTATACTTAATTGATTGAAAAGGAGTGGGGGTAATCTTCCAATTAATTCATTATTTTTGATTGATATAATGTGTGGTTTTAAATAATTTGAATTGAGTTTATTATTAGCCGAATTCGCCTAACTTTAATTGAATCACCTTAATTAAGCAGATTATTTACATTGATTAAATGAGGATAAATATTTTTTTCTACTATTTAGAACAACTCAATCAATAAATGACATAAAAATTGAATCTAATTCAATTCTATCTATTTGAGTCACTCTTAACTAAAAATTCATTTACTTCTTGTTATACTCAAATTGATTAACAAACTAAAATTTGTATCTTGCTGTATAATTTATAATTTTATTAAATTTGTTATCTTCTTTCTAAACTGAGAATAGATAGCTTATCATAAACGTCATCTAATAAAGCCACAAGCTTAGAAGTATTTTTTTAATGTTACCTACGAAACAGATCAAATAAAAACTTTATTTAAAAATTTTCATCATGTTTGACTAAATGTATTTATTTTAGTAACTCATACTCTTTAATATTCATAAATTAGAAAGCATTCTATCCCTTAATATCAGTTATTTAATTAGTTACCTTACTCTTTTCAAGAATCAAAATGTATATGCCTGACTACTTTTTTTGTAAATCTCCTTATCATGAATGGAAAATAATGCGGAGATCATAGTGAAAAAAGAGTGAATTAGATATTAATTTGCTTATTGAAATGAATAAAATTTAAATATCTCATTTAAATTATTGGTAGAATAGGAAAATAAGTGGGTATTTAAATCTTTATTTATTATTTGATAAACTGATCACGAACTAGAATTCTCTTGAAATACTTAGATTAATTAAAGCAATTAAAGCTGAAAAAAAGACAAGAAATTGTGTTTGAGTAAAAGAAAAGCTCGCTAGCTAACTAAACAAATATTTTTGCTCAAAAATAACAAATTTTAAAGAGTTTATATGAGTTTTTAATAGTGCATGAGTGAGTAAGTTGCAAATATTTGAAAAATGATATTTTATTAATTAAAGTACAATTAAAATGAAAGATAAAGTGATACTAATTAATGAATGAGTTTAACAATAATTAAGATTAAGATACATACTTTAGTTATAAATATATTTTATATATTTTTGTATGGAAGATATTTTTTTTATAGTTTGGTAATTTAATTATATGCAAGAAGGAAAACATTTATAAATGCAAGTTATTCTTAAGGTAAAGAGTTTTTTTAATTATCAGTTTTTTAATTCATCAAGGGAGATGTTTATAATAAAGTGAGTGGTTTTCTATATAAATGTTAATTTTTCCCTAGAATAGGTTCGATTAATTATATTTTTCATAAATAGAAGTGATAAAAGAATTCATTTAAATTTTTATTTGTGTATTTTTGTTTAATTTTAGTATGTAATTATCGAAAGAATTTCCAGTGAGTGATCAGGTATCAATCATCTAGTGGTGATTAAGAACCATAGACTTATTAAAATCTGAAAATAACGTTTCCTTAAGCCAGCTGACGAATGCCGCTTAGAGCTTTGAGCATATATTCATTTCTTGGGTTGTTGATACATTCACTCTCACTTGGTGCTTCTAAGGTATTAGTAACTATTTCAAATGCAAATTTCTTTAGGATATTTACATATTCTAGTCTTTAAATATCAATATCTGTCAAATCTAATCCATAACATTATTTATGTACTAAAATATCTTTATCCTTCTTTTAAAGTTCTCTCAAAGAGTTTTTATTCAAGTGTAAGAAAAGGGCATTGTAGTGGGTATGGTTGAAGAAGTCAGTTTTTTATAAATTTTTATTTTTAATTTTCTTTTTAGCAGTCTTTTTTACATTTTGAACACATTTAATTAGCTCTTGTTGGATGTGCTCAGGCACTCCGAGTCTTTCCATGTTTTCAGATTAGAAAAGGGAGAGTAAGAAATACATAAATAATTTAGTTAAGTTATGATATTTAGATCTTTTTTATCCACCTCCTGGGCTTTGAGCATTGTTAACGCTAGGGGATTAAGGATTTAAGAATGATGATTCAGTATTTGTTCTAGACCTATTTCCTTAAGTGTTTTTAGCAGTTGCAAATTGTCTGCTTCTATCTTTATCTTTTGAATTATTGCCAGAGTAAAGATTAAGTAAAGTTCTTTCTTGAACATTAATTGCACTCTATGAAGGTGAGGAATTTAATAGAGGTGTGTTGGGGAAGTTTGTAGTAAATGACTATTTGTGAGGGCGAACTTAAATAGGTGAGTTTCCATTTGCAGATAAGCCACTAATATTTGATAATTAGCGGGTTCTCAAATGATTTATATCAAGGTTTTAGCCAAAAGAATCAGATGATGCATCATCTTCTTACTAGCTATTTTAAAGCAAAAGATTATTATTGTTCTCAAATTCAACTTTCTTTAGCTTATTTCTGAGGCTGAAACCACCACTTTTTCCACCATCAAGTGAGAAATCATTTGGAAAGACAGGGTCTTCAATTTTTAGCAATGGATGCATTCCTGGAGTTTCAAAAAGACGAGTAGTAGCCTGTGAAGAGAATGAATTAGATTAAGGTCTACCAGTTGCTGAAATAGATCCATAAAGGAGATGAGGATTTCTGCGAATAATGGAATTTTTATGAATAGACTCTACTAAGCAAATAAGATTATCAGAGAACTAGCTCTTATAGTTGAGAGGAAGAAAATCTAAACCTCTTTCAGCCACTTAGCTGAAGGTTTATCTAATTTTGAAATCTGCCTCTGAACATAAGTTACCATATAGAATTTTTTAGTATTCTTAGCAGAGAGGATTGATAAATCTTGCATTTTTTTATTCTTAAGGAGTAGCGGGTGATTAGAATTCTCCATCTCTTGTTCTTGGTGTATTAATTTGCATAGGATATACTTTATTCAGACTTTTCAAAAGAATTTTCTAATGCTCATGATTACGACGAATTCGTTAAATATCACTCTCTTCAGCTTCGCCATCACAATTTTATGAATCATCTTCTTCTTCTTCACCACTCATTTCATCTAAGTTTTTTTGAACTTCAGAAATGGAAATACGTTTGCTTTGTAGGGATGGGAAGGGTATTTGTTAGCTTATTGTGGGGATCTATGATGGTTTTTTTGTATCCAATAAATTATAACCAAAGAGAAGTCTTTACTATAAGGCTGTGCTTATTTAACCTTAACCCATAGGTATTTAACTAGTAAATTTTTAGTTTGTTTCATTCTCATCTGGATGGCTTAAATGTTCATCTTTTACAGGAATTTCATTTGAAAGTTCTTCATCTTCTACAGACTCTTCTTCCTCTACAAGACAAGTCTGAATGTTATCATTGTTTTAGTTATTAACTATGTTAAAATTGTTTTAATTATTCATCTATTGCTATAATAAAAGGAAAAGATTTGGTTGGGTTCCAAGAAAATCTTGATGACCAGCCAAAAATTAAGCTTAAAGTAGTTGTTGCTATGGTTATTGTTATTATTAAACTTATTGTGCATTTATTAATTAAAGTAATTAATTAGGGTTTCCTTATTTTAATTGATTAGTAAGCAACTGTAAATTGAATAGATTTTCTTGTTATGTTTTATCAATAGCTTATGGAGGAATTATTTATTTTACACTATTGTTATTTAATCCAGGAGCACTTTGGCTATTAAACTAAGATGCTATTTAAGCTGGTTATTAAGCTTATAAAACCAACAAATTGAGCAATTACTACTACTAAGATATTGGATTCAATAAATTTTGATTTGCTAATATAGGTGTGTTCTACTTAATAAATGGTTAGCTGAGATTAATTAAATTCAAATTTGCTTAAAATTAATTGCTTATGATATTCTAGCCTGAGTTAGTATTTAAATTTTATGATGATTCAATAGTGTCAAAAGTTGGAAGAGAGCTATTGAATAATAATGAACTTTAGGCTCCATTTCGAAGATTGTCTGAGTTTGCATTTGAGATATTTGTGTTGCTACTTAGGTTATTTGCTTAGTTATTTGAAGGAATTTAATTATCACTACCTATTGTAAATTAAGGTATACTATTAGTAGAGGAATATTATCCTTGATTCTAAGATGATTCTTAATTGGATTTATTGATAAGCGACTCTGTTTATTGGAACTAATTCCCTTTAGCATTCTACTAATTCATGTAAAGAGGAGTACCTAAATTAGATAAGATTTTGAATTGATCAGTTCCTCCTTTGATGAAACTATTACTACCATAGTATCCGTTTCCAAAATTAAGAGGAGATTATGGGTCGTTTTATGAATTGATCAAGGGATTTTAGCCACCTTAATTAGTAAATCGGAAATCTTATTGGGATTAGAAAGGATTGCTTTATTATTACAGCATTGATATATTAGCTTGCTGCATGATTTAAGAAGCTACTTTATCCATTTAAAAATTTCAACAGGCTTAATAGAGAGTGTAAGATAAGGTATATGTAAGAGAAATTGGAGAGAAAAAAGTTTGGAAATGAGAGTATGACTATTAAAATGGATAGTAGCAAAGATAAGATAATTTTGGGATATCTGGTATGTTATATACTCTTTACTAAGAAGAGAAGAAGTGGTGATAAACCAAGTTTGGTAAAGAGCGAGAGTGGTTAGGTATATAATAGAAATATATAAGGGATTAATATCTGTTTTCTTATTTATTTTGTTTTTTTTTTGTTTGGTAAGACGAGAAATCAAAGATTTTTTGTTTGATTTTTTGATGTTTCTCTATCTATCTATCTTTTATTTATTTATTGTTTTGTTTTAGGTGAGTTAAGGCTTTTACTATTTTATTAGATACAAGAACTGTTTTTCTTACTTTTTAATTATTGATTACAAATTATCAAAAAAGAGTGAAGGACTTGCCTCAACCGATGGATGCTTTATATAAAATTGAATGAATTTATTTATATGATTGAATGATTGATTTGCTAGCCGTGTTTCTTTTTTTTGATTTATTATTATTTAATTAGCTATAACTTTATTTTAAAAAATCCCTTATCCTATTTTGAGAAAGGAAAAAGAAATATCTCATCGACAAATATCCATACAAAAAGATTTTTTGTAAAATTTATAAAAATAGCTTGTTATTTCTGAACACAAATTGATTTCCAACTCTCTTGCTTCAATTTTAGATTTATTTGGCTGCTCCAAAATCAATGAAAATATTTTTGAAAGAATGGAAGCTCTTTAAGTTTTTTCTTGAAATACATTTTGTGATTCTAGAATATGTGAGATGCTTTATACTTTAAACTCATTTTAAAATCTTTCTTATTAGCTTTCTGTAAATAAAAAATTTTAAAAATATCATATCCGTAGGTTTTTTACAACTGATTAAATTTACAATTATTCTCTCTCTAATTTTTTTAATTATCTAATTCCCACAACTTTTTTGTTTGCATTACCCAATCAAAATATTATCTTCAACTATTTATATGATAATTACTTACCCCCTTTATTTAAAAACCTTTTCATTAAATTAATAATATCTCAGACTATGTTTTTTCTATTACCTTGAAATTTTAACTTTCGCATGGATATGCTTCACTGATATTCAGTTTCTATACAAAACTTTTTCAGCTTCTATTACTGGTATCTAAGATAAATTCATTATCAAAAAGTACTAATTAGCAATTAAATAAAAATCAAATATTTACCTACCATCCAAAAAAATATTAATTTATTATTTACTGTATGCTAGATGTTCGCCTAAAAATAAATCATTCTAAGATTGCATTAATTCATTTTTACCAAATATCTTTTTTTCTTTTTCAAAATCTCTAATTAAAAAATACCATTTACATGAAAGTGTGAATACAGTTGTAATAGGCTTTTTTAATTATGATTCACAGCAAAGAGTATTATTTATTATTTAAAAAAATAATTTGATAAAATAACTCAAATTGATGATTTTTATTTTAGAGGCACTGAGGCAATTAATCATAATGTTAAATATAAATTACAAAAATAAATAAAAAAATTGTATTATTTATTTATTATCATTTTGTTTTGTGAATTTAAAAAACTATTCCCCAATTAGCTTATCTAGTATATATTTCATTAACTTTTAATTTTTTTATTATATTTTTACATTTAATTTCTTTTTTTATATTACAAATTAATGAGTACAAATAATAATCTTAGGTAATTAAATCATCTTAAATTACGAATAAATATTTTCTTAAAATTTTCTTTGCATTATTTTCCCATCTTCGATCAATTATTCAAGCGAATATTTTCCTCTAATTTTGCATTTCTATTTCACCTTTTACTGAAATCCTGCAAAACATAATACTTGATTGCATAAATACTTTTCTTGTAGTATGCTTCTGAATATTTAATTCTGAAAATTTTCGCTTTCTATTTCATTATTAAGTAAAGTATCTACCAACTTAAGAAAGCAAAAATAAAATTCCTTAATTTAAATTTATATCAAAATAAACCAAATTAATTCATTGCTAAAAAAACGGCTTCAATGAATTTTTTAAAAAAGTGAAATTGTTTGTAAGCGAAGTATGAGATTACTGGTAGATAAATAGAATAGTTACAAATAATAGTTTATGTGCTTTTAAAAGTTATAAAAATAAATATAAATTTGTACAATATTTTAACAAAAAACTAGAATATTATAAATTAAGTATCAATGATGTACTTTATTAAAATAATTAACATTTTTTATTTGCAGCCATATTAAATTGTTTTCTATTTTTGTTAAAGGTCATTAAGAAAAATTTTAAAGCATTAAGTAAAGAATAAAAGATTGAACTATAAATTGCTTAGAATTGTTTTGAAATTTATTTAATTTAATGCCTCTTTTTTTACATAAATAATTAATATTTTATGATCAGATTTTTATTGATCAATATTTCTTTTACTAATTTTATGAAGCCAATTTTTAAACAGGACTAAAATTGCGATTTTGAAAAACCCATTTTTCTAATGATGACTATCTTGACATTACTTATGTTTCTAAATCATTTAATTGTTTCTAATCTGAATAAAGAGGACTATTTATTATCATGAATGATCTCTGGCTTAAAATCTTATCATGGATATTTGAGCTAGATATGAGAGACTAAATCGAGTTAGACTTTTCGTATTTTTAATGAGTTTAATCCTAAATTATTTATTTTAAATTTAACTAATCATCTTAAATTTAAGACATGCTTATTTTTAGTTATTAATCCTTTAATTCAACGTTGTTATTTTTTGCATTTTCTTCCCCATGGTGACTTTCCAAGTAAATAGGCCCCATATTTTCAATTTTAATTTCAGTTAAATTTTAAGATTTAATTGATTTGGCTAATTATTTTAGTTATAGATTAGCATTCTTTTCAAAATGTATTTTAATTTATGAATAAGAGTGTTTTTCGTGGCATTATGGGCAATATTCTATTTTTGAAAGCCAATCATCTAAACAATCAGCATGAAAAATGTGACTACAGATAGTTATTTTTATCCTATCTTTCCCTTAAATAAATTCTTCTAAACATAATTAGCATTTCAAATCATCATCATAGTTATATTGTTCTTATATTGCTTTAGAGAAGCAAATAGAAGGAAAATACTCATTGATATCTTAGTGTTAAATGTTATTTTCTTTTCTTTAATTATTATCAGTTTATTTCTTTATAGCTGTATTAAAATAAAAAGATTTTGGTTTATAAAAAATTTGAAATAACTTTGATATTTTTTTAATCGTTAAAATTAAATAAGACAAAATAATTAATTACGGAGACTTTGAAAAATACTTTTTTTCTTTTTGATATATTTCTTAATAGATATATAAATAAATAGGATGAAGATTAATCCAAGAGATAATGCCCCGATGCCAATAAAAATAATGGTGAAATCAAATTATTCTGAAATCTCTATGCTTTTCATTTAAATTTTGATGATTTGCTTATCACTTAAAGAATTTATCTGAAATACAATCATCTTAGAATTTTAGTATATTTGAGCTAATTAATTTATATCAAATGTGATACTAGATTTCTCCATATCTTGTTATGGGTAGGACAGTGTATTTAAAGTTTAATTTAAATTTTCCAAAGGTTTTTCTTCTATATTTAATATTTTGAGATTAAATTTAGATTCTTAATTGTCAGAAGATATTAGTATTTAACTTTTCTAGGAATTATCATTTACAAATTTTTGAAGGTCAATGTAAAAATAATATAGTTAATGATCCTACACAGGGAAGTCTTAACTTAATTCTTTATTAATTATAAGATGAGTAATCAATAGTAATATAAATAAAATAATTCAAATGATCAAATGTAAATTAAATTAATAAATTCATAATGTGGTAATGAAATAAATATTACTTTGATTAATTTGTTATATTGAAATGCTACAATCTTTCCCAAAATATCCTTAATTACAACTACATGTAGATTAAGCACAAATCCCTTGATTGCTACAATTATTAAGACAGTTTTAATATGTCTTCAAAGTATAGTACTACTATATATTGTTAATATCGTTTAATGGAAAATTCTTATCGATCAATCCAATGTCAATCAAATAAAAATAAATATTATTTAGCATAATATTATCTTTAATTTTTATGCTAACCCTTAAGTCATTTCTTTGAAAAAAGTATTTGTTATGATCCATATCTAATACTCTTTCATCAAGAATTTTACTCTTCTCCCATAAATTTATTTGAGATTATGTAAAATTTACAGGATTTTCTAAAGGTGAAAAAGTAGCTAATAAAATATATTGAGAGTAAATATTTCTATTTCTATTTTATTAAATTGTATTTGAAAACCCAACGTCAAAAGTAAGCTAGCTGTCAACTCGAGAGTGAATTTTGTATATATATTCAATCACATGACCACACATGATACTTGTTAAGTTTAATGAATTAGGTATAATATCTTTGATTGTACATTATGCTACAGTAGTTTTAAATATAACTAAAATCAAGAATAGTAATAAATTTTCCTTCATTTTATTTTTCAAAAATTTGCTTTTTTGATTAAATTTTTTAATTATTCAATATTGCTCTTTATTTTAGCCTTTGAAACATTATAAAATGATCTAATTTTTTCTTTTAAAATTATAATTTAATAAAGGAACTTTGATTATTATTTATACTTACTGAAACCTTTAATTTATGTTTTGTGGTTAGCAATATTTCTTAAGGTCTTATAAATTCACTTAATTGCTAATTAAATATATATTATGACAACTGTTCTTTTAAACATAACAAATCATGCGATAATAATTCCAAACTCTTTCTAAAAACATAATTAAAAAATTCTAAGTATTTCGTCATTAAAAATACATTTTTTAACTATGGACAAGAAGTATTTTGTTATTCAAATTACATTTGAAAAAAAAAAAATTCTTAATTCAATGAACAAATAATTTAAGAGAACAGTAATTTACTTAGCTTATTAGAGCAATTATTTAATAAAAATCTATCTTTTTCACATTTACCCAATAACACATAAAAATAGTAATCATAGTTGAGGTATTAATGTGGCTAACGTATGTTCAATTTCATTACTTCTTAATCATGAAAACTTATATGGTGTCGTATTTAAATGCTTATAGATAAATAATAATAATAATAATAATAATAATAATAATAATAATAATAACAAAAATAATGATACATTTAATAAAATTTGAAATTCTTTTTTACCAAAAAATATTTAAGGCATAAATATTTTGTCCATTAAAATTAATACAAATTTATTCCACCTAATATTAATGGAAATTGTAATCAAAACAGAACAAAAAAATGTAAATTAGAAATTTTGTATGATTTTGCATCTAAAAAAATTAACTTCTCAAACAACTAAGAAAAAAGAAATTTTAATAAAAAAAGAACCATTATTTTGACGGTATTATTTTATTCCATTACATTTTAAAAGTTCAAATTTTGTATTTGAAATGAACCATTTTTTTTTCCAACAAAAAATAATATTTTTTAATAACAATTCTGGCATCTTTGGATTTAGAAAATAGTTTTTTTTAAATAATTATTTACCGATAAATAAACATTCTATTTTCTAATGACATTACTTCGATCTATTTTTTAATGAAAGAAAAAATTCAATCTATTTTTCATAAAAAAAGAAATTAGGAAATAATTATCTCAATTAATCATTGGTAAAAACTATCTTGCAAACTTAAAAAATTCATACAAGAAACTTGTCTGAATTATTATTAATAAATAAATAAACATGATAATTAAAAATACTAATAAAAAATTAAGTATAAATATAAAATTATTATTATTAACCTTCAAATAAATATGTAATACAACAAAAGCAATTCATTTCTGAAAAATCAATTGCTAAATACTTAAATTTAATCTGAAAAAGTATCTTTTGCTTCTTAGAAAAGGAGTAAAATATTTAAGAGTATAGACAAATTTTTGAGAAAATGAAAGAAATATTTAAAGAAGAATCTTGAATAATAATAGAAAAATTTGTTTTATAAAAGTTTTTTTATTTTTCAAAACTATATTTATTTAAATCATTTATATTGCAAATTATAAAATAAATCATGATTTTTCTATTCTAATTGGTATATATTTCTTCTTTAGAGAAATTATCTATTTTTTTGAAATCATCTAAAGACTCAAGGTATTGAATAATTGCTTAGCTGAAAATATTTGTATTTTTGAATCTAGGAAATGTAATAAATTAAGATTAATCTAAATTTGATGATTAATAATTACTTAAAAGAGAGTAAAGAAATCAAATATCATAAAAAGAAGAAAGAGCATAATTGATAGAATAATAAATATTGATTAATAAATATTTTTAATAGACTATGAAAACATAAAATAATTTATTAAAAGAATAGCTTAGTCGTATTTTTTAATGTTGAAATTTTAATTTAAAATTTATATTTAGAATTGTGAATCTAAAAAATCCTATTATTTGTTTTTATTCATTCATTATTTTTTTAACCTTCTGCTGCTTTCCCTTATTGTACATTTTAGGCAGCTTGATGGACTGCCAAAGAATTGTTAACATTAGTAAAATCTTCAAGAGGGTTAAACATATTTTACAAATTTTATTAATTTAATATATATTAGTTATTTACATTCATGTTTTGATTTTCTTCTTCATCTTATTACTTTAAATTTGCTTAATTGATGTCTCTATTCATTATCTTATTATTTTATAAAACTCTATCAATTAAATTATTATCTTATATAATTTATTGATTTTGTTACAGTTAAGCTTGGTTGAGAACTCTTTCTTATTAATTTTGCTGAACTAAAGGATCTACTGGTTGATCTTAGCCTTCATTATTTCTTATTTATACACAAATAGCTTATTCATGCCCTTAATTAACTTGACCTTATTTCACAGAAATGTTTTGTACTTGCTAATAAGCTATAGGGTTTTTTTGGTATTCTTTTAACTTTTATAGAGTAAGTTCTTGACGACAAAATGGGCAGTTTTACTATTTTTTGAGCCATTCTTCAAGACACTCTCCATGGAAAACATGCTAACATATAGTCACTCTGACCAAATCTTTATTCATAACAAATTCTTCTAAACAAACAGCACACTACTCACTTGAATGAGCTTTCTTCACATTTTTATCATAGCTCTTGCAAGGCATATATTCATTTAGTTGCTCAGCTGTTAGTTTTTGTGAATGTTATTATCTGCCTCTACCACCTTAATTTTAACCCTATACACCTTACTAATTAGCTAAATTTTATGCAATCTCTAAAATTTTAATTTAAAAATAGGCTTGAGATAAATTTACATTTTTATTTTTTAATTTATTTTTTAAAGATTATTTTACGTTAATTTGATCTTCTTATCATTTTAGAGCGGCGGATAATATATAAAATGTAAACAAGCACTATAAACCCAAGAGCTCCTAATATTATATAAAGTATTATCAAGCTGTTACTACCAGAGTCTACAGAAAATAAATAGACTTAAAACTGTAATTATGTATAATCTGCTGCATAGAATAATCCTACAAATGTTGATCCTAAATTGGCTGGCATTATAGTCAATTAGAATTTTTAAGAATCTTTTTTTATTTCCTTTCCTACTTAGTAATTAGTCCTTTATGCTATCCAAAGAGCGTAATCAGGAAGATAATCTTAGGTTTCTTAATTTTATTAAATTGTTATCATCATTCCTGTAACATCAGTAGTAAATGAAACTTCAACGATTAAGACCTGACCTTCAGAATATATCTGTGAGTCTATTTCATAGTAAACATATTGTTTTGTTTCTTTAGGAATTTAGATAATTTAAGCAGGATCATCTATTTTATTATTTGTTATAAAAAATTTTTTTAATATGTAGAATAAATTGTTTATTTGAGAAGAAAAATAAAGCTTTTTAATAATTATGAACATTATTTTCTAAAATTAATTTTTTTCATGTTTAAATATAAAAAAATCCATTTTAATTTATCTACCTATTATAATGCGTTTAGCTGGGGTACCGCAATCTCTTCCGATAAATCCAACCTCACAAATGCAAAATGTGTTTTAAGGATTATAATTATTGCATCTTCCTTATCCTTAGTTTGAATAACAATTATTCAGGCAGCTCATCTTATTTTTGATTGTAAATTCACCTTAAAAAGCATCGGGAAAATTTAAAGCTTTTGGTGCTGAGGTTCCGAATAAATAGGGACCAATAATATAAAAATAAAGCTTTTATTAAACCTTCATTTGATCTTGATAGTAATCCACAAATAAAGCTTTACTACCAGAAGCTAGACCTTCAAAATCAGCATTTAAAACTTAGAATTTATTAGCAAATATAGAAAATGCTGTTGGCCTGTTTGAGATATATACTATGTCGGGTTAGTATTAGTCTCTAGTTATTTTCATAGGACTCATAAATAGAAAAAAACAAAAGTCATTAAACTAGTTTTAATGAGAATTTGAAGAAATGGAAATAACAAATTCCAAGAAACTTTCTTAACTATTATTAAATTAAATACTTGCTAATTCATCAAAGCCAAACAATAATTATTTTGGTGAATCATTAAGGAGACCTATAGTTTATTAAGCATCTACTATTTATATAATTCGCAGAATAAGAAATGCTAATAAAGAAATGTTCGCCCTTTGTTTATAATTACAAATCATTTTTATAAAATTTATTTTTTGAAGACTTAGAATGTATTATTTTATTATCGATTATGTAAAATTGAAGACTTTGCTATTTAATTTATTTGGAGCTAAGCTCAAAGAATTCAGAGATTATATTAAATTTTACTATCTTAATAGCAGATTTACAATTATTTCATATGAAAATTTATTATAAATTTTGCGTGAAATGATGATTAATATTTTTTCTCACTTTCTATGTTTTACTGTACTTAATTTATCTTATCCATTTTGTAAGTAAGCGAGTTATGTAGCTAGTCTAATAAATAGTATTCTATATTTAGCTTTGATCCATTTAAAATCTATACTTTCTCCTGTTTTGTAACTATTAAAACCCGATTTTTTTAAATTTAAATTTGTTTCTTCAATTTTAAATATCAAAAATAATTCTATTTTTTCAAAAAATACTTAATATTTACTTTTAATTAACTTATTATATTTATGGTGAAACAAACTTCGCTTTTCATCAAATAGTTGATTCAAGTTTATTAGTGCTAAAAGTAACATCTTAATATCAAAAATAAAATAATAATATCCTAAGACATAAAAATATATTTCTTTAAAAATGTTTTCTCTCTTTCTATTTATTTTACCAAATGATTTTATTTTTAAAAATTTCTTTTTATTTACATCTTTAAAATAAATTAATAAAGAAGTTACTCTTATTTCTGTAAATAATTGATTTGTTTCATTGTAAATATCTGCTTATTCTTTTTTTGTGATTGTCTAGCATTAAATGAATGATAAATTTAAGGAAAAATACCAAAAAAAAAGATATTATTTACAAATATAATAACTATCTTGTGAGAATAATTTTATTTTTTTTAAGAATAAGAAATAGAATTAAAAAGAAATAATTGAACAACAGAAGAAGAGAATTATAATTATTATCAAACAAAGTTTTTAATTTTACATCATTTCAAAATAACATAAAACATAGAGAGAAAAGTACCTTCTTCTTAAGTGTAAAATTACTAAATATTAAGAGTATTTCACTTTTAAGAATAATCAAAGAGAAGAGTTGGATACAAGTTTTAATCCATAACAGAAGCTATAGCATAAAAAGTGTTTTTGAGGGATTAGTTGAAGAATGAGAAGAACTGTTTGCTTGGTATTATTGTCCCTTAAAGAGATGTTCTTGTCTTTTCATCAACAAACTTTTATAATGTTTTGATATTTGTTGTATGTGACATTCTAGCATCAATTTACTCTTATGGAGGAGCAAGAGAGGGATCTTTTGGTTTAGAATCAATTAACTTTCTTGTTTTTTCATCAAGAGGGTACCACTTATAGGTGCGTGGGCAAAGAAGTTCAGCTGGACCATAATCACCTTTGTAGACCATTTTTTAGCAATCTTAGATATAGAAGCCTAAGTAGTAATACTAAAATTTAGGGAAAAATTGGTTAAGTTTTTGGATATATTCTATTTCATAGATTGCACCAACTATACCTAATGAATAGTTTTAGTATTTAGGATCATAATAGAAATAAACAGATGATAAGTTATCTTCAAACAAATCAACAACTCCCACTGCTATGAATTCATTATCTAAGAAATAGTTCATGTGAAAGCACCCTATCATCAACTTTTAATCTTTGCTGATTTCTGATGTTTTCATAGTAAAACTAATAGTCTTTTCACATAAAAATCCTTTGAATCCTTCTATATTTTCCTTAGCCTTTTCATGGATTTCTTTGCAATAATTTTAATACATATCAAAATTTTATTAATCGCACTTAGCAAGCTAAACTTTTATAGTGAGTCTACCCTTTTTAATTTCTGTTGAACTGAACTTATCTGTGTCCCAGTGAAACTTGTCTTATCCCTCTTCATCTTCTTCTTGATCATCTTTTGTTTCTTTTTCACCCTAAATAGACTCATCCATCTTGTTGTTTTGCTTTCCTTTTTTGACAAAATCAATGGGTTTAACAGAGCCACCTTTATTAATAGAGGTATTTAGATTTTTATTTTCAATTTCCATCTTTTTTTCTCCTTCATTCTCTCCTTGCATTTAATTGTTAGATGTTTATTTTTCTTGTTAAGAATCGTTTGGCTTTTCTTCAATTTTTATTTCGGATGTTTAAGGTTTTTATGTATTAATTGACTCTTCTGCTTGCTTATTTTAACTCTTTTCAGGATTCTTTTCAAAAAAATTAACTTAGCCATTCAAATCTATTTGATAAAGATAATCCTTGACAAATCTCTCAAAAAGAGGCTTCAAAACTTCTTGACAACTTTCAATAAAAAAGCTAGGTTTTATGCCTTATAAAGCTTCCTTATTTTTAGCAAAAAAGAGCATGAAGTAATTAGTGAAGTAAGTTCCCTTTTTGGGACATTTAGATGGTAATATTTTAAAAACATCAAGAATCTCTTTCTTCACAAAGGAAACTTGAGCAATTTATATTTAAGGATTGTTTAATTCTTTGATTATTAAACTTTTAGAGACTTCGCAACCCTAAGCTAAGCATATCATTTATTCTTTAAGTTCTATTTATTGCTCGTCCTAAATTTTGTAGTCTACAACTTTCTATATTTTTTCATGGCTTTTATTCAATTTGTTATCCTTTTCTGATTCCTTTTATTAACTTTTTTTTTCTTCTTACATCTTAGTGTCTTCATTTTTATCAGCCTTAGAATAAATAAATTTATTCCATTTTTTCATTACTTTTTTCTATGATTTCTTCATTTAAAACTTAGTGGCATTCATCCTAATTGTATATGACTTGCAGCAGCTTTAAAATAAATCTGGCTTGTAAAAATATGATCCACATCTTCTCCATCCACAATCCATCAAGCTTTTATAAACATCAGCCTTTATTTATTAGGAATCAAATCCATATGTAAAGCTACCTTTTTTTAATTAGAATAAATACATTAAAATATTCAATTTCTATCATATTATCAACTTATCACTAAAAAATTTACCTGTTTTGTTTTTGCAATAGCCACAGCTATGGCCTCTTTCACTACCATGTAAATAGCCTATATTAATAGGAAATTCTTTTGATTAATCCATTTTTATTCTTGCTATTTTCTTTGTTATTTTATATAGAAATTAATTGGATAAATATTTATTATTATTAATAAATATTTTTTTTTTTTGTAAAATTTGATAATTCCTCTACCTAAAAATAATCCAATATTTATTTATCTTTTAGGTTAAGATACCTGATCTCTCTCATGTCTATTAGAAATACTCTATACAATTTTTAAAAAAATAAATAAAAATGTCCATAAAATCTATTATTAGAATCAATTTTATTTATCAATCTTAATATTCCATCATCATAACTTTCTATATTAATATTCTATTATGAAATAAATTCTAGAATTTTCAAGTTTTTTTATTAACCTTTAAGTACTGAATTATAATTACTTTTATCTAATTAAATTAAAAAGACAATTAAAATGTGTGATAACTGTGTACCAAATATTTTTAAGTTTTAGCAAAAAGTTAAATATTTTTATAAAGCTGTCACTTAAGACTCACAAAGTGAAAGTTAGAAAAAATAAATGATTGAAAAAAATATAATAAATTAGTTGTTTAAATCCATATATCCTGAGCTGACTTAAGAATAGGTTTAAGAAAAGTAAGTGTTAGCACAATTAAGTTGTGATAAAAGTATAAAATAATATTTCATTAACAGATAATAAGAAAAAAATCAAGAAAACGATTCAGAACTTAAAGGATAAAATGTAAATAAAAGTTAGAGTAATGATTCACTTTAATATTTTGCTTAAAATAATTAGGAATTAGTTGAAAGCATAAAATAGTGTGTTTAAAAAGCAGAAATATCATAAATATAGTGATTGAAAAAATATGTTTCAAATATGCAATAAATGATTCGATTCAAAAGTTTTTTACTTTTGAGATAATTTAATAATAAAGAAATCCTTAAAAAATAAAAAAAATAATTTTTCAAAGGTAGATTTATAAATTGAAGCTTTATCTCCTTCTAATATCATTGCTGTACATAGCACATAAAAGCTAGTAGGATTAACTAATTAATTAATTAAATAATAATTTGACTCTTTTATTCAAAATAAAAAAATAAATATTGTTGTCTATTGAGAAATACAAACGTGTTCGTTAAAGTATTTTACAAAATTTAGTTTAATTATTAAGACCTTAAGTTATTCATTTTATGTTTGTATGTATTTTATTGATTTTTTTAATGCTTTATGAAAGCATTGCCAAGCCTTTTAATAAATTATGTCTAAAGATTAAGACAAAATAAACAATTATTTTTTATTTATTTATCTGGAAATTTTCCAAATTTTTTTTTTGAATGTTTGATTTAATTATTTTGATTTACACTTTTATGGTTAAGAATTTATAAGATTTATTTTAAGTCAAGAAAATGAAACAAAATACGCTATAATATTTAACTATTTTATATCATAGTTTATGCAAAAAAATAATTAAAAACAAAATCTTTGATTTTGAAAAAGGAAAGAAATATTCTGTAACTAACGTATGACATAGATTTATGGAATTTTTACTTTAAAATGTTATCTATTTTATATAGATATTATTTGAAAAATATTTTATGAGGTATTTATTTAGTTGTGAACCATTTAGCTAAAAAATAAATGTTGGTTGAATTAAATATGATAAACTCTCTATTCAGTGCTACATTTAAATCACCATTCGAAAGCTTCTTGGCTCTTTTCGAATTCATCACAGCCTTCATAGTATTATGAATACCATTCTCTCCAGTTGAGAAGTCTCTCATCAAATACAGCCTTAGGATTGTATGTAAGTTTGTCAGCAAAGATTTTGTTATTCCAGACAACTTTGTCAGCAATGAATTGCTTTCTGAAACCAGCTAAAAGGTAGGCAGAGACAAAGTAAGGTAACCACCAAGAAGTGTACATCTTGTGGTGGACAAGTTGATTGAACTTTCCGACAGGAGTAACACCTTAGACAACAACAGCTTCCCAGAAGGGGAACTTCAAGAATAAAAATACAGTACCAGAACCTAATTAGAATACTGTAGCAGTTTAGATGTAGATCTCGAATTTGTCAAATAAGACAAGATAAGCATCCAAAACGAGGTTATTAATATGCTTTTTATTTTATTCATTAGTATACTTGTCAAAAAGCTTGTTTGCAAATTCTTGAACTTTCTTGTTGGGGTGGTTTCTCATTACTTCATCAAAGTCCTTATCAGTTGGTTTACGATCCTTAGGAACCCATTTGAATTTAATCCAAGGGAAAAGAATTTCGACCCATGCGTAGTGAACATATTCAAAATGCTTGAAATCAGCTCCGTTTTCAGGAATTTCTTAGATTTGGCAATTAACGTAGTCAACAGCTTCACCTCTATCTTCAAGGTAAGGAATATCATTAATTTCGAAAGGTTCGTAGTAAGGGTCAACATTCTTAGCATGGAACCAAACGTAAATTAAATTATTTCTTTAACGAGTATGGAATTTTTAGATTTAAGAAGGAGAACCAGATTCACATGTCTTAATGTATCTACCATCTGAACCTTTGGTCATTTTTTTAATGTCGTGGTAGGTGTGGTGGGTACATGATTTTTCATCTAAGTGCTCAGAATTAACACATTTACCAGTTTTTCCATCAAAAGACCATCCATGGAAAGGACATTCAATACAAGAGTTCCATTTAACTTTACCTCCCATACCGAGATTTGCGCCCATGTGAGAGCAGTAGGCATGTAAAGCATAAGGGTTACCATCTTCACCACGGAATACAGCAATATGACGTCCGTTAAGCTTAAAGAACTTAGATTGACCAACCTAGATCTCATTTTTGTGACAAACTCTGAACCAACCATTAGGATAACTGGGAGGAGGGTTACCTCTCTTGGCATTAGAACGTCTATCGTCCCATTGTTGAATTTCAATAGGATTATAGTATTTAAATTTCTTAAGATAAAGTGAGTATAGACCTATGAAAATCAAAGGAATGACCAAATAAAAGTGGTAATCTTGATTCTTAAGGATGTCCATGAGACATTCTTTGTTGAACTCAATCATTTTATGTTATAAATATGAGCTATTTTATCTATGAGGTGAAATATCGCTTTTATAACCTATTGAACTTAAAAAGATATTTATTCTTTTTTGATTCTTTTTAGATCTTGTAAAAGTCTAATTTTTATTTTATTAAATGATTATCACAATTTTTAATTTCTTGGCTGACCAATTAATATAGCTCAACAATTAATATTATTATTAGCGAGCACTTATATATTACTAATATTATGAGCACTACTCTGTTGTTTTTTTAATTAATAAATATGAAATTCTATTGACGTATTTAATTTTTCAAATTTGTCTATACATGCATTTACTTATAGATTCAAATTAAAAGTTATAAATTCAATTTACTTTGAAACTCTCATTTAAAGTATATCTGCATTTAATTTTCACCAAAATTTTAATCTAAGGATAAACAATCAAAGCTACATCATTTCTTAATGGTAGCATAGGAATTAATCCTCATTTATAAGAATTTAAAATATTTTCTGTTATAAAAGTTTGATAAAAGTGGAATGTTGTAGTTTAATAATATTTTGACTTAGAATCAAATAAAACAAGAAGCATTTGTTATATATATTATTAGTCAATCAAAAATTAAATCAAATTTATTAATCTGACATAAAAGCAATTATCATCTATTCATTTATTCATCTTTTTGAATGTAACTTTATTTTTCTTTTTTCTTTTTTGGCTCTTACAAAGAGGGAAATTATAATTTTTTTAATAACACTTTGATTTCTGATATAATATTATTAACACTGACCTTCCACTAAAATAGAGGAAAAAATTTATTTAACTCTATTTTTTTACCCTTTTTTTTAAAATAACATTCATTTTCTAAATTAAAATCCTCATTCACATGAAGTGAATTTTTATTTCTTAATTAATCTAGCTACCTTTGAAATTTATAAATGTATTTATAATCAAACTTTTATCAAATCAAGTCTAGAAACCTATAATTTAAGCTGTGTAATAAATATAAATTTGGTAAATTCTTATTTTCAATACCTGAAAAAATAATAATTTTAAGAAATGAAATAAACTTAAATTAAAATATATAAGATATTTACATTTTATTTTAATATTTAATTTGAATAATCAACTTTCATATTTTTAATTAATTTTCCTACAATTTTGATATGAAAATCCTATTTTTTTCAAGAAATAACAAAAAATGTAAATATCAAATATTTTTGTCAACAAAGCCAAGAAAGCACCCAAATAAAACAATTTTAATATGTTTTATGAAATAAATAATATGTTTATCTAGTAAAGTAAGAGAAAAAGTATCCATTTTAATTCCACCAAATTATGAATAAAAAAGGAGAAACAATCAATAATTTAATTACATTATTTTATTACAAACAAACTAGTGGAAATAAAGTATATTTAACTTTAATTTAATTTACTTTTTTTAAATTGAAAGTAATTGGTCAGTTTTTATTAATGTATTCAATCTAAAGCTTTAGCTTGCCACAAAATTAAATGTAAAAGAAAGTTAGCATCAAATATAAGTAGCTTAATCCTTTAAGCAGGTCTTTCGAATTATATTTAACTTGAATTAATATTCTTTTATTTAAATGATCTTTCTATTGCCTTCTTATTTACTGAAACTAAAAGTATTCTGAAGCAATTTTTGCCGAAATAAATATCAGTTAATTGAAAAAACCATTTTTTCTAAAATGTTTTAATACCATTATCTAATTTTTTTTATTTTTCTTTTCATCAAACACTTTTTTATATGCTTAGCTTTTTCTAAAAGTTTTTCAAAGAACTAATCATGAAATCTTTTAGTTCTAAACCAAAGCCTCTCATAGATATTTTAAAGTATAGTGAGAAATTTTACCAAATAAATGATAAATCAATTCTATTTTTTCGATTAGCTAAAGTATTTGCTTTTGTTTAATTAGGTAATTTTCTAAAATTTCAAACTTAAATTTAAATTGTTGTTTAGATTATATTAACCATTATTGAAGATGAATTCTATCAATAATTGTGTAAAAATGAAAAAATTGCATGCTAAATATATTTTAAATTCTTGAAAATGCTACAAGTAGTAATTACTATTGCTACCCTTTATCTCTTATGAGGAATCTTACATTTATTACCTATTTTTTTGAACTAAACTAAAAAAAACGTATATTTCTAATACAAGCCAAAATAGTGAGAATTTATAGTATTTCTACTGTATTATTGATAAAAGAATAGCTAATTATTTTTTTATTAATTCTTAAATTTAAATAAATCATTTTTGATGGTCTATGTATGCTAAATTATATTTTTTATTTTTTGAATTTCTTTTGGTGCATTTTTATGTGTTAACTAAAAATAATCACTTTAAACAAGGAAAGTGCAACTCTTTTTAAAATAAAAAGTATTTATAACTTATTCTTCTTAGACTATCAAAGTAGATGAAGATAAATGTTTTATTTGCTTCTAAAATATAATATTTTGAATATTAGATATACTAAAAAGTATAACAGAAATATCATATTTAAATTTATTAAGACCTATTCTGATTTGAAGCACTATTTCCTAATATATTCTACTATTATATATTAAATTTTTAACTTTGCTTTTTGATTAACAAAAACTTAAAGTTTTGTTAAAATTAATTTAAATAAAAATTAATAAATATTCAAAGATATTTTCTATGAAATTTAATCGAAAATTTCATTATTTTTATCTATAAAAATAGTTATTATTTAATGAAATAACAAATTTAATTTTAACACATAATTTTTTATGGCTAATAGCTAATAAAGAAGTATTACATTTTCTGATTCAATTCATTTAAAAATCCAAGTTTAATCCATAAAAATTATTTTTTCTGTTATCAAACTCAATGTGAGTTATCTTAAATATTTTTTCTTTCTCTAATTCTAAAAAATTTTTAAATTAAGCTTTTTTTTTTTCTTTGATGATATTGATTATGCAATTTACTAAAAAATTATATTACTATTACTTTTTTTTTAGTATCAAAATAATTTTAATGTTAAAAATTAATATTTCAAATTTAAAATAAGAGATTTCAAAATAAACTTTAAAAAATACTTTTAATCAATGAAATATTATTTTGTTTTAATTTTGAGTAATTTTCAATTCAAAATGTAACTAATTTTTAAAATAAATTAGAAATAAATTTATCGCATTAAGCTTTTTTATAAATTGTAAGCTCGATTAGCTCAGCTGGTTAGAGCATGCGGCTGTTAACCGCAAGGTCGTAGGTTCGATCCCTACATCGAGCGCTTTTTAATAAAATATTTTTTACTTTAAAGTTTTTAATATGAGAGAAATATCTTAATTTTTATTTTAAGGGAAGACAATGTAACGCTCGATTAGCTCAGCTGGTTAGAGCATGCGGCTGTTAACCGCAAGGTCGTAGGTTCGATCCCTACATCGAGCGCTTTTTATTTATTAAATGTCTCTTATTTTTGCTTTATTAGCTATCACTTTAATTATTTGTCTAATTTCATAAATCCCTCATAGTCTAGCTGGTTAGGATACAAGGTTCTCACCCTTGAGACCCGGGTTCAAGTCCCGGTGGGGGAGTTTTTTTTATAAGATTTATCTATCAAAATTTGATTAATAAAAAAGAATCAAACTTCTTAATTTATATCATTTAAAAAATAAAACAATTAGGTTTTTATGTTTTCCTCAAAATTATTGAATTCTTTACTCATAATAAGAATTTATCCGATTAATATTTTAGGTTATTTTTAAAAAATTAAAGATATTCCTATTTTTCATTTGATATTATAAATAATAAAAGAGCTTAAAAATCAAATTGATAGAAACCTTTTTGTCTAATTATACTTGTTAATTTTAATAAATTTTATTTTTTGCTATGGAATTAATTTATCATCTTTTAATGGCAAAATATTGAATATTTTGTAATTCATTCAATTCAGAATTTTATACTTTTAAAATAGTAGATGGCTAATCAAAAAAAGGCTATGGAAATGCTTCTCAAAATGAAAAGAATTGAAAGAAAATGTATTAGAAGTGATAAAAAAAATAAATTCCTTTGAAAATAAAATTTCTAACATTTTCTTTTTCAATTATTTTTTAATGGTATATCATCAAATAAAAAGTTTATTACTTGATGATTGCAAAATAACTTATCGAATTTTCTTTATTGAATGAAAAATATAAAAATAAAGCTTAGAAAGTTGTTCTTATAATACTATTAAAGAAAAGAAATTTAATTTAAATTATTTTTAATTTACTTTTGAAGGTAACATTTATTGATTTACAATAAGAGTTCTTCTACTTACATAATTTTACATTTAGAACTTCTACTTATTTTCTAACTTTTGTTTTTTTACTTTTATTCTTAAAAAAAATTGATCTATCTAATTAGTTAATTAATAGTTAGAGATACATACTTATCAAAATCACTAAATAAGCAAATTAAAAAAATTTATTTTAAATTATCATTGTCTATAGATAAACAGCTAGACTAATGAATAAAAATAAAAAAAACTCTCAAAATTTGGCCTCAGCAAATCAAGAGTTATAAGCATAACAACAAAATTTAGAAGTCAGTGAAATTATTAAATATACACCTGATAGTAGCTTTAATACATTTTTAAATAATAAAATTGAATAAACGAAAGAAGACTCAAAGCAACAGTTATCTTTGAGGAAATAAAGCAGTGAATTCCTGATTTAATAGGGAGTACTTAATGGAAAAAGAAATAAAAGTATTGATAAAGAAGGGATGGAAGTGTCTTTAATAGACGATAGCACCATTATAATGGGTGGAATGAATAATCTTTTAAGCTAAAACAATAATAATGTCAATAGTAATAATAGAGAATCAATGGAATCTTCACATACCTAAAGCTTAATTATGACAAACGCAGCCTTTTAAAATTCTTAAATTTATAACAGTAAGTAATTTTCTGGGTAAATGAAGTAATTGAGTGAAATGAAAACTTACTAAAGCAAATAAGATGACATTAATACTTAAAAAATTTCTACCACAAAAAGAAACAATCAATAAAGCCAAGGTAAAAGAATATCTAATATAGATGAGGATCATAAATTTTTGGAGAGAAAGCAAGAGTATGCTTTCAAAGTTTAATTTTAGGGTAAATCTAACCATATTCCTCAGATAAAATATAATCCTAAAATTGTCTGGCAGAAAGGATTCTTTTAGATTATAAGGTATGTAAATAGATTCATCTACACTATGAAAAAAACTTTAATCTTTAGAAGGCCTCACTTACTGAAAGAGCATCAGATAAACGCTATTGCTGATAGAGGAGCAAAATAGTTTACAGAAGGTTTTGGTTAAAAGAACAAAAAATTTGCAAAAGTAGTAAGGAGCAACATAAAATTTTTAAGAAAAATTAGAATTATGAGCTTGATGATGAAAAAGAGCTTAAAGTTTATCATTAATCCATACACTTAAATCTCAAATAAATTTTTAAAATATATTGATCATATTTCTAAGAAAATTCCTGTAATTATGCCTTACTCAAAGATATCTAATTTTACTGATTTTTTGCATGGTCTTTTGATCATGTTTTTCTTAGTTAGCATTCCTTTCGAGTTATCATTTAATTATAAGACTGTTTATATCATATCCTAAAATGTGTACGACATCATTAGATTCTTTTTATTCTTTTAAATTGTTATTAATTTTTTCACAGCCTTTTATGACAAAGGTACCATAGTTATCTAAAAAAAAAAGATCTTCAAGAGATACATCTTTAAGTTTTTTATATTCGATCTACTTGCATTACTTTGCTTATATGAAACTCTATTTATCTTTTCTAGATATCAAAAGATATTTTTTTTAGTAAAAATAAAGAGCTTAAAAGAGATTGTCTACAAATTTAAAGAATAGTTTCACATGTAAGAAAAGACATAAATTTTTATCTAGCTAGTTATTCTCTTCTTTTAAACTTTCTTGATGTGCCATTTTTTTGCTTGCACGTTTTATTTTATTGCCAGGCTAGAAAAATAAAATAATTTGAACAACTGGGTAGATCATTATTCTTTATAGGAAGGCAATACAGTCTAATATGGGATGTTTTCAAGGTATATAGTTAGTCTTTATTTTTCAGTTATTTTAATTGGAACTATAGGCTTTGGAGATTATGTCCCATAAACAGAAATAGAAATGACATGCGTTTTATTTTTTGGATTTATTGCAAGTGGTTATTTTGGATTTGTTTTGAGTCAAATTGGAGGAATTCTTAGAGAAGCAAATAAAAAGGAAGAAAAATTCAAGCTTAGATTAAAAGAACTAAATAGGTAAATAATTTTTAGTTGATAAAACATATTCTAAAATAAGCATTTTTATTTCTTTTTGACTACCCAAAAAGAAAAAGAAAAGGAAGTTCTATTCATAATCATTAAATAATTTTAATTTATTGCTAAAAAATGTGAAAAAGAACCAATAAAATATGGCAAAATAAGATAATGATAATTTTTTTAACTTATATTTTTTATAATTCTTTTCATTATTCTTATTTACAACTTTAAGTTAAAGTTGTAACATCCTTAAACTAAAATTTGAAATTCATATTATACTTCTCATTTTAAACTTTATTTATAAAACTCATTTTTCGCTCAAAAAACTTTGAAACCAAAATATTGGAAATCATTTTCAACAAGTATTTTTACAAATATAATAAATAGATACTTTAATTATATGGAGGTTTCTTAAAGTTTGCAAATATAAGCTAGGAAATATTTAGAGTATGTAAATAAAGAAGGAAGCATTTATTCAAATTAGTTATAGAGCCTGAATTAACTATCTAAGTATTTAAGAGAAGGAATTTTTAAGGAAATTTATGTAAAGTCTCTCATGAGTATTCCATATTTAAAGCAAAATTTTTCTACAGCATTTATATAAAAGCTTTCTCTTTCAATGAAAGAGACTAGTTTTGGTCCTGATGAATTAGTCCTAAAAAGAGGGGTTTTAGAAGAAGAGTGCTTGTTTATTGTTGCTAGTGGAGAAGTAGAAATATTTATGGATACTAGCCAAGATATAAATAAATTAACTCATAGTTGTATAAAACCATTCAAAAAACTAAAAAAGGGAGATCACTTTGGAGCAACTGAATTCTTTGCAAATAAAAAATTTTCATTATATAATGTCAGAAGCTTAGGAGTTTCAAGGATTTAATATTTATAGCTGAAGGAATTTAGGTAAACTCTAGATGAATTTCCTAATGACAAAGAGGTTTATAGCTATATAAAGGATAATTTTGTCTTTAATTCAAATTTTTATTAACTTCAATAAAATTGTATAAGCTGCTCCAGCTCTGCTCATTTAGTTTAGAATTGCCCAATTATGTTTTATTCACCTCACTAAATTAGGGTTATTAAGATATATAATAAAAATAATGAGATTATTAAAGCTTAATTTAAAAGAAAGCTTAAACGAATCAAGCATAAAACTTTAATGGAGAGTAGTAAAGTTGAGTAAGAAGTAGAGAGATTCATAGCAGAAAATAATGGTTATTTAGAAGCAAGCACTTATATAGATATTACAAACGGATCTGACTCTGGTTTTTAAGACTTCGATGATAACGAAGAGGGAGAAAATGAAGAAGATTAAGAAGAAGAAGAAGAAAATTAAAAAACATAAACTTATGAAAACGAAGAAGTGAGCCTGTAAGGATAAAATAACGTTCTTCAATAAAGAAGTAAAAGTGCAAGTGCGAATATTAAAAAGTTGTCAAATTTTTGTTTCAAAAGCTCAGATAAGTAGCTCTAAAATATTTCGGAAAATGTATAAGAAGAGGAATCGTAAGTCGAGAGTTAAATCATAAGTAATGAAAGCTAAAAGAAAATTGACAAGCTGAATAAATTAAATAAAATTAATCAAAAATCAAATTTAGAAAAATTAGAGTAACAACAAAATGACAATAAGGCTACTAAGAAAGTGGTAGCTTTTGCTGATGATTAAATAAAAAATAACATTGATTTTTCTCCAATATCAGATGCTGAATTTGAATAATCAAGGGATCATAACGAGGAAAAAAAGACATCTAGTACTTCAATAAGGTCTATATCAATAAATAATATTGTGTGCAATAAGCATTAGTAACACTTCGCTGAGGAAGATTATTTGTCAAATAATTCTTCAAATCAACATCTAAATCCTAATGCCTTAATAATTGGGGAAATTAAAAATAAATATAACGAATCTACCTTGTAAGATTTAGATTTAAATACAAAAAAATTATTGTAAGAAAATTCTGAAACATCCTCAAGCTAGAATATCAGAAAATAGTCACAAACTCACTCTAAAACTAATTCACTATCTATTATTGGTAATTTTATTTCTGAGAATTCATTTAAAAACGCAGCTGATATAAATTAATTTATTCAACCCGATAAACAAGAAAAGTCTGTATAATCTGCTTAGCTAGATTTCCATAATGTAATAAAAATTCAAAAAAAATTAATGCTGAGAAAAAATAAAACTGACCAGTAAAAAACTAAAGAAGATAAACTTAAAAAATAAGGGAAGACGGCTGATCTAAAGCTTTCACCAAGGTAATCTATAAATAACTATGTTTAAGCATTAATTTAAGCAAAATAGCCTAATATCGATTTATTGTAAAAATAAGATAATACAGATATACTAAAGAATAGTATATAAATGATTTAAGAGTAATTGAAATTGAATAATAACTTTTAGTAATTTAATTAAATAATTCAAAAAGCTTCTTAGTCTATCCCTTAAATTTAAAACAACAATTTGAATTTTCCTAGTTTAATGAATTTAGATTTACCAACTTCAAATAATAACATAAAAAACGTCTCTCAAGTCAATTTGAAGAATCTTGATGATTAAGATATTATGAAGATGAATAAACTAATCTATGAGCTAAATAAAGTTTAATTAAATGGATTTGACACTTGCCTTGATTCAACCTGTTTCTTTGATAAGCATCCCTTCGACGCCATGAAAGCTTTTAAGATTTATTTCCCTAATTATAATTATAAATTAGTGGTAATGCAATCTAACAAAATTATAAAAAATCAGGATCGCAATCGATTAATTAAAAAAAAGACCATGGCTGAACGCAAAAAGACATTCCATGAGCTCAAAAAAAAACCTAATGCGTTGGAGAAAGTAAATTTTGATTCAAAAAATTATTAAAATTGATTAGGACATAGTTAATCTAACATTTTATCTTATTTACTCTCATATTTTTTGAGAATGAACAAAAATAAAATACAAACACTTTCTATAATCAATTTACAAATTTGTTAAAAACTTTTATAATTTTTCTATCTTAATTTTATAAAAGAATAAGACAAAGATAATTGCATCTCCTGCCAAAATTCCAAACATTGCAAGCACATATGAAAATTGATCGAAAATAAAAGGTGAGTTACATAATTTTCATGTAAAATAAAGAAATTATTTATTAATATATTTTAGGACATTTATTCATACTTATTCATTTTAAATTTAGATCAATGTATGTTTATATCAGACAATTAATGATAAAGGTATGCTTCATGTTTTAGTATGAAAATATTTATACATCACTAAAAAAATGAAATTTAAGTTAAAAAAAGATTAAAAAGACTCTAAAAATAAAGAATATAATTTATGAATAAAAATAGAAAATGTTTGTTTTTGGAGCATAAAGAATAATTAATTTTAATATTATGATTATTTCATCACCAGTAATAGTATTAATGCAACCTTAATTTTAATAAAAGTATGTTTGTGTATTATCTGTGAGATTTGTAAAAAGAAATCTTTATATTTTAATTTCTGTGTCAGAAAGCATAAGGATTTTTTTTGAAGTTACTCATGATTAAGAGATATCTAGTAAATTGTTAAAAGAAATAGATAATTTTTTGAAATAAAAAGTCAATACTTGAATCTCATAAAATATAAAAGATTTACCTAGAAGTAAATTTATTATTAAGAAATACAACATGTGAATAAGTAAAATGTTAATTATTTTTTAAATTAAAAGAAAGTATAATTATTATAAATATATTTGAAGATAGTTAAAATACACAATAAATTAATTTGTCATTGTAATTCAAAATTAGAACATATCGTATGAGTATGTAATATTTTGATTGTTGTAATCTAAATTATTTCTATCTGATTCCAAATTTTATTATTAATTGCAGATTTATTGGTAATTGAATTATTAGTAATATTGCATTTACTTGTTAGATTGCCTATCTAAGATTTGACTCTAATTGTGAGAAATAAACTTTTATTCATTTTCATAAGTTGATTGTTGTAAAGTAAAAGAATTGTTAAATATATTTTCTTAGTAATTAGCAGAGTGGGTAGAAGTAGTTGACTAAGATTCATTAATATTATTTTATGCGATATTTTTGCTTTCTTCTGATTCTATTACCCCAAAATCAACAGAAGACTAAATATATGAATCACTTTGCTACATGCTTGTTGCTTCTTCACTTTTGATTTCTTATTTTACACTTAATTTAGAATCAATTTTTTATTTACGTACTTTTCTAGGTAATGTTATTTTTTTTGTTTTTTTGTATACTTTTAACAAATCTTTCAATTGGGGAGTTTAAAAACAGCGAAGAAGGAAAAATATAGAAAGTAAGTGAGGAACTAAATCTTTAACTTTACTTTTTATCAACCAATCTATGGCATAAAAATTGAGGAAGTACTCAAATTAGCGGCCATATCTACTGTATTCAAAAAGCACTTGCATAGATTTATTATTAGCAGGGTGTCTCTCAGAAAAGCGAATAAATTGTTTTTTAACCTTTTAAATAGGCTTTTAAAATGAATCTAAGCATTCAATAACAATATCATCTCCTTTATTTTTCATGTAACTAAAAAAAGACCTGAGAATATTTTTGAAAATATTTAGTTTATTGATACAGAACTTATAGCAATTGCCTAGTTCTAAATCAGCTTCTTCATCAAAATCTTTCCATTCTTTCTCAAAGAATACATACAAGCTAAAAACGTAGTCCTTTAGTTTAATAAATTCATTTAGTTCCTATTTTTTAATGGTATTCATAGAATCTTCCACCTTTTACAACAAAAGCTATAATTACTTTTGTCTTTGTTAAATTACAATATTTTCTTCTTGTTCATTTTAATTTTCTTGTAATTCCAAGCTACAATTCATCATATCATAAATCATTTGAATAATTAAGTACAAAAATTTAGAGCCTTTTTATTTTTTTGAATTCGTTGGATGTTGAGTTAATTAGTTAGTTACTTAGGTAGTGCTTGAGTAAAATAAAGATTGATAGATAAGTTTTTTGCTTTTAGAGCGCTTTTTTTAAACTCAGTTATTTATATGTAATTTATTATAAATATTTTGATTATATTATATTTTATAGCTTTTAGTATCAAATAATTTGAGAAGACAAGAGAAACATTTCTTTTAATTAAACTGTAAATATTTATTTGAGATGATGAATTCTAAACAAATATTTAATATTTGATTTTTGTCTATTCTCCAAATTTGAAAAAAAACAAATTTAATAATATCTTTGCAAAAAATACAATTAAATTAATTAAATTAAAAAAAAAGAAAACTCTGTTATTAGATGTAAGATTAGCTATTAAAATAGCTTCTATCAATTATTTAGTTATTCAAAATAGTAAAATTGTGAGGTTTTGTTATTATTTAGCAATAAATTTAATTTTTTATAATATTAAATTACCACTCTTTTTTTAAATATGTATATTATTTTATATCGTTTGCAAGTAACAAAACAACTGTCATATACGTTCTCTTTTCTCAGTAATCAATAAAACCAAATTTATCTGCTTCTTTTATAGCTTCAAGTTTTGATAAGGCGTATTTCAAAGTGTAATTTAAGGTAAACATTTCTATTCTAATTTCTGTAATCTCCTCATGAATTCGCTTTTCATCATCAATCAAACCAAAACTTTAAAAAATTTCATGAATCATAAGATCTATGTAAAATAAACTACTCTTTGATTTAAATTATAATATATTAATTACTGGATTATTTGTACTTCTTATAGAGCTTTGATTTTTCTTTTAATTATATTTTTTATTCAGTATTAAATTTCTATCAATTAGATGTTAATTATAAACCTAAATTGTTTCGTTTATCTTTGTAGACTTACTTAGAATTTTATCATTAAAGTCAACTAAATAATGTATTTTTAGAAAATGAATTTATTAAAAAATTATATGATATGTAAGTCTTTATTTTATAAGAAAATTGATTAATCAATTCTGATTAAATGGAATTTAAAATTTTTTGTCAAGTTTAATAAGATTAAAATTTAGATTAATATGTAATTAAATAAAATTGATAAAAAAAAATTTTATTAAGTTTTTAGGCAAAATAATTTGCTTACAGTAAAAAAAAGTTTGAAGAATACAAATAAATATTTTTAAACTGATAAGACTTAGGAAATTTAAAATAAAGAAAATGGATGGATTCTTGAAAATAATTTTCTGATTAAAAAATCTTGGTCAATATTTTTATTAAAAAAATTAATGAAACAAAATTATTATGTGCTTTGTTAACCATTAATTTAGTGCTGGATTGGGAAAAATTTTGAAGTTTTTTCAATTGAAAACTTCCAAATAACCCTCTAAAACCAAGAGGGGGTTGAATTAATGATGAATATATAAATTACATTTTTAAAAATAAAAGAAAATGATGTGAATAGATACAATTGATTGGAATTAATTTTCTTATTAGACTAGAAAAAATTGTTTCTCTTTCTACTCTATCCAAGTTAATTAAGATAGAAAGATAGATATTTAAATAAAATCTATAGTTATGAATTTTTAATGACTAGATAGTCACAAAGAATTTATATCTATTTTTTTTCTAGATGGTTACTGATTTTAAAGAAAGTTATCAAATTTTTGATAAAAAAATAAATTAAAACCGAATCTGATTATTTACTTGATCAAACTCATGATAATTTGATCTTTTTCTTTCAGTATGGTATTTTAATTATTTCAGATATGAATGGTCTTATATTGATGTTTCTTTTTTGAATATTTTTTAGAACATAAGATTACAATTTACTTGAAAAATAAAAACAAAAAGCTGACAGTTAAACTGATAGAATCCATTAAATAATCAATAATTATAAATTTAAAGGAAATTAGTTTATATTTGGATATTTAACTAAACTCTTTGATAATTGGTTTGAAATAAATTTGTTTTTGTCATGAAAAACTTTAATTGCTAATCAATGACTAATCTATCAATCAATCATTCCCTTTAACTCATTCTTTAGTTAAAATTGTATTTGATTGTAATTTTATATCGTCAAAAGATTTGTGAATTGACTGTTACTTTCATTAATCTTTTTCTAACTAATAATAAAGATTAAAGGTGAATCTAAATTAAAATTTATTTTATATTTTTGATTTACAATATGATTTTAGTTACTTTATTTTGAATCGAGGCAAGTATTATTTAGAAATGAATTGATTTGTTAGTTTCATTAATCTTTTTCTAACTCTTTTTAAAGATTAAAGGTTGAATCTAATTAAAATTGATCTTAATCTCTATTTTTTTAATTTACCACTTGATTTTGGTTACTCTATTTTGAATAGAGGCGAGCATTATTTAGAAAATCACTGTTTTCTTGTTCATTCTATTATGATTACTTTTCTTAAGAATAGTATTACTTATATGAAAACAATTCATCATTGTCTTAAAAATCTCTACTTTTTCTCTTATTATCTACTATTAAATTTGAAGAATTCTAATTATTTTTATTAATGTATGAGTTTCCTTTTACATTTATATCTAATATTATGTCTTCATTATCATCTTCTTATTCAATATAATTTTTTGGAGCTTTTTTACTGCTTCTTCTTATTACTGGTGGTCCGTTTGCAGCTTCAGTTATAATATTTTACAAAGCTTCTATAGGGTTAATTTAACTATTTTATTTATGTTATTGAGCATGAAATTTTTCTGTTTAAGAATTCTAAAATGAGAAAGTGTTTGAATCTCTTTTCTTCTTTAATTATGGATCTTATAGCAATGATCTAGAAGATCTCTATCTCAATTGCTTAAGTTATGGTTTTTAATCATTGATATGTTTATCCTCTAACTCTGATTAAACTCTAAATTCACTGTAGTCATATCTAGGATAATATTTTCCATCAGGCTAAACTGTGTTTTGATTATATTTCCTATTAAAATAATTTTTAATATTCTGTATATTCTAATCTTATTCATATTCTTCTTATATCTTCTAAGAAAATTTAGGTGAATTATTTCTTCCATCTTAAGTAATGCTTCTCTTTTTTTTCTATTAACTATTTTGATCATTTTAGAGAAAACTATTATTCTAATTCTAATTTTTGCTAGGACTCATATATTACTATTAATTTAGTTTCATCTATAATAACTAAGAGTTAACATGATCAATAAAACTATAGCTTGGATTATTTTGTAAACAAGAAATTTTAGAACTTGCAATACTGGATGGTATATTAGTAGAATAACCATCTTTTTTATCTGTAGAAAGTCCAAGTTTTTTTCTGATATTAAATTTCTTCATTTCATTAATTTATGAGTATCTTGTTGAAACTTAATCCCCCTCATCTCTGATAGAATCCAATCCTTAAATTTGATTGCTACCTGCTTTTTAGTAATTACTTTTGATAAATACGGGTGTGTGATCATTAGTTGAATTGGACTAATTTTACAATACATCATATTATTTTTAATTATTTTAATATCCATCTTAAATATTTGATTTGATATAATTAGAAAATGTGTGATTATTTTAAGACTAGCTTTCTTAGCTATTGTTTTCTAAAAGTAATCTTTTCTTAACTAAATCATCATTGACATTTAAAGAATAATCATTTTAATGATAAAATCCATTGTATTATTCATAAAAGCTTTCCTATGGAGCCATTACTTAATATAGTCTTTATTTTATTTCTTTTTAACGCTCGTGCCTTTCCTTTAAAGTATCTTAAGAATATCTAGTTGCTGGTTAATTTTTGCTATATTAATTTACAGAGTTGTACAAATGTTGAACTAAAGAAGGTAGCTTAACTGGAGAGTTACTAGAATGTTCAAGAGTTTTTTATCTTTAAAAACTATCATTTTAATAATTATTATTATTGTGCTTTTAAATATCGATAGATTGATTTAATTTCTAAATGCTATGATCTTAATAATAATGTCTCTGACCAAGTTACATATTGTCGCTTTTTTCTATATCATTAACATTGTTAGTGCTCTCAATATTTTAATTTGAGTAAGGCATAAATTTCTTTTTTCTAATAGAATCAGAATATGCTTCTTTTACCCTTTGATTTTCATCTATTTACCTAAAATTTTAGCTTTGCTACTTAAAGTGATTATAATTGCTTGGACTATAGTTACTATTTATCTAACTAAATTACTTATCTTCTGTCATGTAATGAGCTTTTTTATTTTAAAAAGATTCTAAAAATGCTGAATCTCTCTCCTATTCCTTTTAACCATATATTATCTACCTTCCTTTTTAATTTGGCAACTAAGAATGCTATTGATACTAATGAGTGTATTCCATTTAATTTTATAACTTTAATCAGGTTTATTTTCCCTAACTAATAGACAAATTATATGGATAATATTTGTTAAAAACAGGTATAAAAATTATCACTAAATTTTGTATTTTTACAAAGATTTTACTAAAAATTTCATTCTAAGTATCATAATAATAAGTGCTGCTTATTGAGACAGACAATATTTTACTTATTCATAATAAAAAAATATTTTTCAAAAAAAACATTAAATATTTTATTTTTCCCAAATTTTAATTAAAAAATTTACATAAATTATGAATTTTTAAGAGATTTGCTTAATTTATTTAATTATCTGAAAATAATAAAACTGAAGATTTCTTATACTTTTTTTTAATCACAATTACAAGTATTTAAATTAAAATATTTATAAGAAAATAATTCAAATTAAGAATTTTAGTTTATCTTTATTTAAATTTTGATGAATTTATTTTTAAATAAAAAAAATTAATTTTAGTTCGTCTAGAAAGTTTAATATTTCTATTTAATATCAATTTAGCATATAGAAATAGATAATTTCATGAAGATTATCCTATTAATAGCTTTTTCTACTGAAACTAAAATCTCCTTAAAAATGAGATTTTAAAATAATTTTTTAGGAAAAAAAAGTAAAGAAAACCAAGTTAATTTTTATTAAAAAATTGTAAAAATAAATTTAATGAAAAAATAATTGAATTTAAACAAGCAAATCACCATATTTTTAGAGAAAACATATTTTGATTTTAAGGAATTTAGAAGATTTTATTTCTTGTGAGGAGATATTTTAAAAAAATTAATACAAATTTATAAGTAGATATTAGAGTAAAATACACTCATTTATTAAAAATAATGGGGTATTTTTTATGATCCATAATTTCTAATCTAATTTAATAAAAATGTAAAAATACAATAATATTTAAAGATGATTTTACTTAATCTATTTATTTTCATCATTTTTTTGAAATAAATAAAATAATTAAAAGTGGAGTTTGTTAGAGTTTGACTTTTATCCATTTTATTTGGATTTTTGATTGAGGTAAATAACAAGTAAATTTCTAAGAATAGAACTGGAGTTTTAGTAGAGTCATATGATCTATAAAATCACATTAATATAATGCAATATAAAGTGCTTTGTTTCTTCTTTATAATTACATTCATTCATTAGTGATAGAAAAATTAATGAAATAAATTAAATTTTTTGCTGACTTTAAATATTGGCTTCATATGAATGAAGGTTGAACAGAATAAATAGATAGCTTTTAACTCTTTAAATTTGTTATTAAGTCTTCTAAAAAAATAATTAACATATTAAATTAAAAAATACAAATTATAAAAAATCTAAATTTTATTAGGTAAAATAAATCATCCAAAATGTCCTCTGAATTATAAAAAAAAGAAAGCTCAGCAGATATTAACTCTGATGAGGCTATGAGCGAATACTTGGCTAAGCCTACCTCACTCTTAGATTGGTTGGGTATTTCAGGTATGATGATTCTCACTTATGGCATAGTCTGCTTATTGTTATATATTTTCACAGAATGGGGTGCTAACAGTGGTTCTAATTAGCACGATCTTTATTTAGGTTGTTAAATCTTCAATTTAGTCATATTTTGTTGCTATCTTGTTATCTGCGCTGTCTTATGGAGAATCTTCATCGGTAGAAGAGAACAAATGAAATAAGACCTTATCAAGAAGAAACTTGAAATTTAAGCAAAATTAACTAGAAGATAAGACAATGGTGAACAAAATAAGTTAATTTAATGATATACTTCAAACTTTAATCCAACAAATCTGGCCAAATAAATTAATAATAAATGATATATAGTCACTATTTGTTTATTTATCTTACTTTTTCGTACATACTTTGAATTCCTTCTCATTATATATTTCATTTTTGTATCACATTTTTATTAATTTTCTATCAACCTCCTTCCTTTTTTAACATTTTGATTTAACTAATCCAATTAAAGTTTTCTACTCAAAATTTATTTAAGAGTTTCTTTTATTGTACAAAAGTATCAATCAATCAATTTAATTATTTGGAAGCAAGTTAGTTAGTTAGTTAATCATTTATTTATCTAGAAGAATAATACTACGATAAAGTGTCATCATACTCTTAAATATAAATGGTATTTTATGAAGACGCTGAAGACAATAGTTTAGACCAATCAAATTATTTTTATTTTCTTACAAAAAATAATTTAAGGATTGAAAGCATCAAATAAAAAAATTGAGTAAAATAAATTAAAACAGACTCTGGAAAATAATTAATTTCAAAAGAAAATTTTATTTTATCTTTTTTAATACATATTTTGATCAAAGTAAATAAACTAATATAAGAAAAAATAAGACAGTAATTTAGTTATTATAAACTAAAATCTTTAATATTTGAAAATTAAAACTACTTCAAGCTATAAAAGCTAAATTTATTTACAAAATAATATCTTTAATTATGATTTGATGCTGCAGGCATGTTTTAAGATGTTTTTTAAGAATAATAGATATATAAAGAGTTATATAATTAAAATAACGAAATCACTATCTTGCTTACTAATTCAATTAAAATAAATATTAAGACTTCTAAAATAAATCACTAAAACTTTCTTCAAATTCAAATAAATTTGTTAAAACTTTAACTAAAAAATATTCTCAAACATTTGAAGTGCCTTTATTTTTATTACAAAAATAAATCATATTTGTAAGAAAAAAAGAATATTTATTTTTTTTGGTAATTGATTTGATGAGAATAATTTAAATATTCTATGCCTACATAGTTTGATAGATATATCCTACCATTTTAAAAGATATTAAAGAAAATAGTGATTATATATACCTAGCTATTTTAAATTTAAATGTTATTTTAACAAAATACTTTCAAAAGGTAAGAAAATTTATTTCAATAGCTTGTAATGTTTAAAAGTAAATAACATAAAACTAAATGCACATCTAATAAATTGATTGATTGATATTTAATCTAGTAAATATAATGCTAAGAAAACAAATTCTAATCTGACTAATTAATACACTTTAAATATCAAATTATAATGACTTTAATCTGTTTATTTTTGATAACTATTGATCAGGAGAATATTAATTATTTTAAGTAGAAGAAAATAAAAGTTACACACTAAAAAATTTTTTTACCTTTTTCTAGTAAAATTACTTAAAATCTATAATTAATTTTTATTAATAATAATTTTATTAGATAGATTATTTTTAATAATCCCTAAATGACAAAACTATAGTCAATAATTAAATTATTAACTACTCTTTTTTTTTATTTTTTATTTTTTTGATAAAAATTTGATTTTCATTTTAATTTCTTATTCTCCTTCCTCTAATTACTCTTAGATTTTTACACAAAACTAATTTACTAAATCAACAAGATAGATTATTTTGGATATGTTTGACTTCAATCATATCTCAACTTGACATTAAACCCAATCTAAAAATGATTGAATTTTTTTAACAAAAAACAATCAAAATTAAAATAAAATGGTCATTGCTTTAAAAAATCAAATATCTAATGTATTTTAAAAAGTTCTTTGTGGTTATTTCTTTAATCATTACTTATTAAATAAAAATTTATTATTTATTGTTAAACAGGCCATTGATTTACTAATAAAGAAGTAATTAATCAGATTTCTTCATATTCTATTATATATTTTAAATAAAAATTTTCATTTAGATTTAAATTTTCTACTTCTATTCAGCATTTTTTTTTATTTTCAAGTTGGAATCACAATAGCATTTTTTTAAAATATGTCCTGCGATAACAAAGATTCAGCTCAAATTAACATTAAATGTGCAGAAATAAAACTAAAATATTTTTTATAGTTTCTTTATTATATTTATAGTATTATGTTTTGATGTGATTGAGAGTAAATCAAAAATATTTAAATTTCTAATTTATTGTTTTCTCAAATCTTTTTTATTTAATTTTAAAAAAGGTATCTAGTCATATCAGTTATTTGATTAATTTGATTATTTTTATTTATTTTAAATACTGTAAAATTATTTTTACAACTAATTTTTTGGAAAAACTATTTTTAAAGAGCAAGAGTTGCAAATTAAACTGAAAAATTTTTTACTCAGTTATAATTAATTTTAATTTAAGTTTATAGATCCAAAAGTGAATGCAAATAATATTTTGTAAAATTTTTATTATGAGTTTAGTTCTAAAATTAAATCTTCATTATATGGATTTCTAAAAGTGTACTTAATTTAATGTATACTTTTAGTTAAGGTGATTGCAAATATAATTTATTTTTGAAAAAGTGGTAAGTTATTATGTAAGAAAATGAGAAAAGATATGAGACTTTAATATTAAATTACAAAATAAAAGAGTACCAAATAATTTTTTATTTTAATTATAAGATTAATTGCCTAAAATATTGTTAGTTGTATTATTATCTAATTGATAAAAAAATTTTATTAGAGATTTAAGAATTAATTGGATAAAAAGAAAGATTTTATTATTTAATAAATTAAATTTATATCTATTGTTCAAAGTATGAGCGAGATAAATAAAAATGCTGTTGATTCAATAAGGAAATTCTAGGAATTAAATATTTATTAAATGTAATTTAATTTAATTTTTTGATAAAACTTTACAAAAATGATTTAAAAAGTTTATAGATTGATAAATTTTTTCCATACAATATTTTAGAAAAGTTTAATATTTTTAAATTTTGGCAAAACCAATTATTTTACTTTTTTAGTACCATCTCATATTATTGGTTTTTATTTTTTAGATTTTTTAATGATTCATAAGATTAAAGTATATTTTTGTGCAAAACCTTTAACAATTTTAATAAAATAAAAAATGATAATTCTAGAATACATTTTTTTAATTTTAAATACAAAGTGTAAAAGTAGAAAGAATATTTATTTTAATTTACTGCTTAATGTTGTTGTGAGAAATTGTTTTAAGACTATTTAAGGTTTTGCAGAACAAAGAAATATTTAAGAAAGTACATGATTTTATAAAATTTTGTTATAAAATTAAAAGTTTGGAAAGAAATGAAGTTTTAATTGAAAGTACAAATGTAAAAGAATTTTGGTTTATTTTTTTCTAAATATGAAATCTAATTAAATGAATAATATATGATTAAAAATAAATGTTAATTTGCATGATTTGAATGACTCAAGATTTATTTATGATGTTGAAAAAATCAAACAATCTTAGTTTAAGTGCATTAGTATTTCTTAGCCTCAAATAATTAATAATTTATAATTAAAATATCCTAAAAAAATTATCTAAAAAATAAATTAGTTAAGTCCAAAATGTCATTAAAAGATCCCTTAGTCTAAACAGAAAACACCACAAAGAGCGAGTACATTCCTCTCAATTATGAAGATCAACCTTCTGGTGTTGTAGATTATGCAATTATTGCTGGTTTGATGTTATCTACCTATGGCGTCATTGTTGCCATTTTATACGGTTTAATTTCTTGGTCTACTGACTCCGGCAACTCTCAAGCAAACAACAACAAATACTATCATGAAAATATGTACTTCAACTTTGTCACATTCCTTGTTTATATCGTTGCTTGTGGTAGTTTATGGTTCTTCCGTATTGGTAAGAGAGATATCTACAGACAAAGATTGATGGAAGAATAACTCGCTCTTAAGGAAAACTTAAAATGAATGAAGTAGTTCATGAGCGAAGAGTATCCAATTAAAAAAGATTAGATATGATAAATAAAACTTGAAAAAATATAACAAATCAATCACTCTGTTTAACAAATTTAATAGTAGGATATATATGTTAATGCAATTTTTTGTAGTGTATGTCTTTGACACTAATTATTTTATCTTACAATAATTTTAAATTTCATTTTTAAAGTTTTAGATCTGTTCTAACAATCTCACCATTAATTATTTCATCTATCAAATTCATAAACATTTTCATATTTTGTTAAAAATTAAACATTTTAGTGAATACTCCATTAAAAATAAATCTTAAATAAAAAGTAGAATGATAATTTTAGTTGCTCTTATAAACACCTATAGATTTATTTGTACATTATCCTAAAAATAGCTAATTGATTTGTTTAATAGGCATAATGTTTGTCTTATTAAAGCTTCATTAGGTAAGCTGAGATGACAGCAATATCTCAAAATCAGTTAAAAATAGAAGAAAAGACAAACTTATGATATGCAACTTGGAAATTGTTTGATTGACACAGAAACATATTTATTTAGCTTCAAATTGGAGAAGAGTGAAAATAAATCTGAAATAAGTGTATTTAATTTTGCTTGATTTTTGATGATGTGAAAGATAGTAAATTAATTAGATTGATAGATAATATGATGCAATTAAAAAAATAAATATACATAAATAGCTTAATGAAAGAATTTCAAACTATTTTTTTACAAATTTAATTTAATTTGACTTATGATTTTTTCCTTTTATTTACTAATAATCGGATAAGCATAAATTAATATAACCTAGGTAAGTGTAATCTAGACAGCCTACATGCCATATGGTTTTCTTCTTTTTGTATCATCAATATTCTACTAAAGCTAAAGTATGAAGATATCCAAGACCTACATCTTTTATTCTTTCATTTTTTAATCCCATTTCTTTCTTAAGGTTTTAGACAGGGGCATAATTTTCAGCACCAATTGCCCTTAAATCTTCTCCTCCCCAAACATAGCAATTTCCTTTATCTTAATTATTTAAAGTTAGATTTATTGGATTTTTTTATGGAAGATTTATTAAATTACACTCAATATCAAAAAAAGTTAATCTTATTGAATGATAAATATGCAATTTTTTATAAAAGAATGTAAGATTTTTTGGTATCATGATATTTGAAATTTTAATTGAATTACTTGTAAATACTGCACTTCTATCAAAACCAGCTTTCACTTTAGTGGGGAACTCATCATCTTGCATCTCTATTTTAACTTGAGTTGGACTGCACTAATCAATATCGAATTCTGCAAGTATATTATTATCAAAAAATTATTAATAACAACTAAAATCATATAAAATCATTCACCTGGTAAACGACAAATCTAGTTATGAAGAGTGGCTCCAAAAGCAAAAATCTTCTTTTTGTCTTTTGAAATAAAATAAAAAAACATAAAAAATATTTTAAATAAAAAGAATTGATATAATTAATAATAATACATATTTTATTGGTAATAAATCTTTTAAATGACATTTTTTACTTGTTATGAAAATATTATGACTTTTTCCTGCTGCGATATCAATGATTTTTTCGTCGCTATCTAGCTCTGTGTAAACTGGGTGATATTCATCGCACTTTTTCATACAAAATTAATAAAAGAATTTTTAGAAGCTATTATATTCACTAGTTTGGTTTTATATAATATCTGGGATTATCCTTCTAACTTAGGTTACAGTTTTATTTTTTGTTTGCCATTTTTTTGTAAGCAAGTAAAAATTGGTAGAAGTATTTGTTTAACAAAAAAAATCTTTGGAATTATATTAATGTTTATTCCTACCTTCTTTGATGTAATTATTTAGTTAAAAATATAAAAAACCTTACATTTCAATCGAGATCTTCATAAAAAAAATCTATACAAAAAGAAAATTAATTTTGCTATTAAAAGCTGTATCTTTTCAATCGTGGGGAAAAAAATTATCAAAACAGATATTTTTTTATCAATTAATTTGCAGGAATTTGATTTTTTAATTAATTAGCAGGAATTTGATTTTTTAACTAATTTGCAGGAATTTGATTTTTTAATGATTTTTTAATTAATTTTAAACAAATTTTGGCAAAGAGATTCCTCATTAATTTTAATTAATTAATCAAATTTGACAATAAAAATTTTCTGTTTAAAGTATTTTGAGATTTGTAAAATTAAAGAACTTAGCTGCCTTATTAAGATTATTAATTTTTTAAAATTTGTAACAACTTACTGTTATACGATTTAAATTGGAAGCTCCACATTGTCCATGGTTGTTTAGTCCTATGCCATATATTTTATTACTTAGGGTCAAGAAAATAGTATGAGAAAAACCAGCAGACATTTTTTTAACCTTTTCATTTTTAATGACCATTCTTTTTGGTAACTTATGAAAATCAACTAAATTTTTTATTCCGAAGAAATTAATTTTATTTTTATATTTAATGCATCATTATTTACCATAAGATCTGCTCTCTTATTTGTCTTCTTTTAAGTGAGGAACAATCTAATGCCAGTTTGCTCTACCAGTTCCATATAAATAACCAGATTCTATTTTTAGAAAACTTGATTTAATTTTTAAAGATTAGTTTATTTATGTAAAAAATACAGACCTGTTAAGAAAATTGAGTGTTGATAACCAGCAGTCAGGTCAATTATTTTTTCTTTAGTATCAAATTTAATTTATTCAAAGTGATGTTTGAAGCCTAGATCACCTGTTCCCAATTATCCTTTGTAATTTTCACCAAGACCAAAAACTGAGCCATCATCTTTAAATATAGTTTTGTTGAAGAATAATTTGATTTGGTTGGTTAGTAAATAATAAAATTAAAGAAGATTTAAGAATATCTTAGAAAGATATTTTTTAAGTAGATTTTTAGACTTTGATTTTTGTATTGCAATTTAAATAAAATTATAATTCTTCAAATCGTTTAAAATTAAATATAAAATAGCATGAAATTATTTTAAAAGTTTGATCAATTTACTGTTTAGAGTTAAAATAAATCCTCCTCCTACTGTAAATTTAGTAGGTTATTTTTGCAAGACAGTTTTCACATTCATTAAATTACATTATTCTTCTCCAAGCCTCATACTTAATGTTTTACCAAAAGGTGAATATTTTTACCAAGATTAGCAGAGTTTAGGTGATGATTTATAATAATTTAATATTCTAGTAGATGTTAAGCTATCCAAAACATATCCCCAATGAAGAATTTACCCATCATCTAGTAAAAATATATAAATTATCAAAGCATCAATTCGTCTATTTTCATTAATAATAAATTACTCAATCTACAAAATGAATGACTAAAGTGAGTTTCTACTTATTCAATTTATCTTCCATCTAATTACTATATTTCCTGAAAAGATGGTGAGTTTTAATATCTATTTTGGAGGCCCAATTACCCTATATTAAATTTTTTATTGTTTATATCATATAATTAATCTTAAATATGCGTATGAATTGAAAAATAAAAAATAAATGAAAATTCATTTCATTATTGTTAATTACCCATAAAATTAACGCCTCTGGCAAACAATTTAGTTGAAGTCATTTAAAATTGTTTAATTTAACTAATTTTAATTATTATAATATGTAGATTAATGTGGCTTAAATAACTTATAAATAATTTCTTCAGAATAAATAAAAGCAATTAAAAATCTATTAATATCAAAACTTGATCTTCTCAATTTCTATTTGTTACAAACAAATTTATCTGAATCAACCAATTCAATCTAAAATAGAAATCTAATTTTTTATTAGAGATATATCCACCCACATAAATTATTTTATTCAACAACGAAACGGCTGTTGATAAAATTATTTTAGATAGGGAGTAAATTGAGAAAAAAGTAGAAATAAAATACATTTCCCAGGGGAATTTATTTTTTCCTCCTAATAAAAAGGTTAGATTGATTTTTCTAAAATAAATTTATGAAATTTTAACTTTTACTTAAAAATAAAATAAAAATATGCTTTCAAAGTTAAATTTTTAAGAAAAAGATGGATCATTTACCAAAATAATTTACTTATTTAAATACATTCTTTAGATGTAATTAATTTTTTTTTAATTTGATATCAATTCAATACTTAAACAAACTAAAACTTAGAATAATAGAGAATAAACAGTAAATAAACTAATATTTTAGTATAAACATGAGATGTAAGTAAGATGTGTATATTATTTACTAAAATAAAAATTGAAAAGAACAGAATAATACTATTGATTTTTGATAATTTAAATGTTGATTCTTTAGTTTTATTTTAATATTTTATTAATTTATCTTTAATTATTAATACATTTTAAAAGGTTATTTATTTATAAGGAAAAATCCTATTATTTTTTGGTTGGTTGGTTTTTATTGGTTAGCTGATTTGCTTATTTGTTGATTAGAAATTAATTTTTGTAATTTTGAACTAATTAGTAGCTCAAAATATTTTTTTGACAATTTATTCTATAAATCTTTGAGAGTAGTAGTTTGGCTCTTGGATCGAAGCATCAGCTTGCAAGCCATATCTAACTTCTTTGAATTTATGCTCTATTTTTTTCTTATAGTTATATTCTTATAAGTAATCTATGATTCCGATGTGATAATATATTCCATTATTTCTTACATCTTTCATGCAGTTAAAAGATTAGAAAAGCTATTTAGAAGTCTGTATTTAATCCAATCTAAACTATTTATAATCTAGCTTGAAGATAAGGAGTGAGTAATCTACATATTACAATTTAGCTAAAAACTAACTATCTCTCTCTAATATTTACTTTACAAGCACAGTCTCTTTCTCTTGAAGATATATTTTCTTTTCATATTTTATAAATTCATTTTCTTTTAATACTCTCTTTCTCAAAACACTCTCTTCATAATCTTTACCATGTACTAAAACCTGTCTGCCCAACTTTGAGCCTTTAAGATCATAAGTTCTTAAAATATACCTTTTTTAAAATTTTGTTCTTGTAAATATATATTTAAACTCATTTATTACTCTCTTGGAATGCTTAAAATGTTTTTCATAACAAGAAGATTAATTCTTTGATTGTCTCCTTTGATTGCTTCAAACGAGTACATTCCATAAATTTTAGAAATCATAGAAGTTTAATTTTGATTCATGTATTCAACATACGAATAAAGGTTCTTTTTAAAAGGAACAAGTTCTTCTTCTTTAAGGGTTTTAAGAATTAGTTAATTATCATGAGTAAAGAAGAAAAACTCTCCACTTCTTCCTCCATCTGCTTATCCAACTGCTTGTAACAATTAATCTTGATTTTTCATTACATCTAAAGACTTAGAAAAATCTATAACATCTATATCTAAATCTCTAATGTGCCTAAATAATATAGGAGAATGGGTAGTCATTCTAATTGGCACGATCTGAAATTATTTCCTCTAATTATCTTTTTAAAAATTCCACTTATCAAACTTAAATCTTCTATTAACTACTGTATTAGAAATAACTCTCTGAATTATTTCCTAAGAGTCTTCCATACATAATTTTTTAAAACCTAAACTGTTCTTTTAGTCTTCTTCTCTAATTTTTTAAATTTTTAATAAAGAATAAAATTTATTGAATTCAGAGTTTAAACAAATTTTAAAAAAGCCCCAAAAAATTATTTTAAATTTGAACACAATTTATTCTTTAAAAAGCATATAAATATCTTTAAATCCTTAATAAGAGTATTAAGTAAGTCTATTTTTACATTATAAATCTGCAAGCAAGAATTAAAAAATAAATTTAGAAATAAAGAGAATTAATTCATAGCATATTTTATTAATTTTTTAAAGTTAGCTCTTACTAAAAAGTATATATTTGGAGAGGGTATCAATATGAAAATTAATAGACATATTTCAGCAAAAGAAAATAAATTTTTGTTAAAAGTGAGAGATAATTTTTTCATTCGATTGAAAATCCATTTTTGATAAGATTCATTGAAAAATAAATGCTAAAATAATTTCAAAATTTTAATTTACAATATATCAAGATAAATTGAACAGAGCATGGTAAAGACAGTTGATATTCTTAAGTCTCTAGAGAGCTCTGCTACCCAGGAGTCCTAATTCATTTATTGAGCTCTTGATTACTCTTCTAATTATTATAACTGTTCAGGATCCATACTTATCATTTTCATTTTGGCAAGAATGTAGAGGCAATATTAACGTATTTCTGGATCAGTTAAACGAATGATACCCTAAAAAAGAGGTAAAAAAACTCTTGATAAGTTACCTATTGTTATGAAGATATTAATATCAGGCTCTTTGATATAGCCACAATTCATACTTTCAATAAAATCACTAATTAAAAAGACCATGAAGGTAATTGATGATATCACAGCGTATAAAGAATAGTGATTAATAATTTTAATACTATTTTCACGAAGCTACATATTAGGAACTACTCTTTTTAGATAATAAACAGTATGCCACTAAATACCATTAAATGCTACTAATACTATAATATTTAAGAAACTAGTATTTTTGTTTGAAGATGAAAAAGAACAGAGACCAAAAAGGTTCAAACCATTTTATTTTAAGCTCATAGAAACCATAGATATAACTACACTTATTATAAGGATGAATCCATGCAAATAATATTATTTATTTGTATATCCCTTCAAAGATCTTCTTATCTTTACTTAGAATATGACTGCGAAGGCAAGATTGTAGATATACTAACATGTAAGAGCAATAACACCAAAAGCAGCTGTTAATTAGCAGAAAGAATCACTACTTTTTGGAGATTTTCCTTCAGAAAAGACATAAATTGCTTAAGAAAAGTAGGATATGTTCAAGACCATATCTGTTACTGCTAATGCGAATGATATATATCCTGGAAATGACCTTGTTTAGTTGAATCTTAGAAAAATTACAATTACTAAAAGACTGATAAACATTGAAAATGGAGGAATAACTACAAAGGCTATTCTATCTATGTATGGAAGTACTAAAATATCCTACTCTTATTCTTCAGTATAATCTATTTTTCCACTGCAATCATAAAAATTTTCTTCATTATAATCTAAAAAATCTCCATGTGCTTTCTTGTAAAGTATAGAAAGAACTAATAAAAATAATCCATTCTGAGCAATACTATTTCTTATCATGTTTATATGCTTGAGTTATTCTTAATTCTAAATAAGGTTAAAGCTTAACTTCCACTCTCACTTAATTTCTATACCTCTATAGATATATCTTAATTATCTATGTTCCTATTTTTTACTTTAGTCCTTAACTATTATGTTTTTAAAATATATTTGCTGATTAGAATTGAGATGCACTATTCCAAATTATTCAAATGGACTCTTTTGCTAAAAATTATTGCTAATAAGTGCAAATAAAATATAATTTAGAATTGAGAACTTTGCCTGAGCTATGAATTGGCTTTTTAAATGGAATATTACTAACTATTTACTTTAGTGCTATATTATCCTAAAAAGTATTTTAAAGTTTAATCAGTTGAAAGTTTTATTTGTATTAAAGAAGTATCACCTACTAATTTTTCACTTAATTACAAAAAGAATTTAATTATTTGTAGAACTTTATACTATTTTTTTTCTATTGATTAATTCAAAGAAAAGCTCTTAATTATTCAATAAATAACAGAAAAATAATAGCTCTTTTGCTTTTTTCCTTCAATTAACTATAGCACTGAAAATAATTAAAATAACAAATTGCATTTCCTTTATTTTGTTAAATTTATTTATTAGTTAATCTTAATGTCTTTACCTTTTTATTAAATTTCGATATTACTAATATTTTAATCTATCTATCTATCCAGTCACTCTAATACAAACAAACATTGATTTATCAAATTACTTACCTATACTTGATTTGTTTTTTAATATTTACTATTTTTTCAAAGCATGAATAAATAGTTGTAATATTCATGAAAAAACCTACTTCATATAAATTTGATTTTCTTCTAAACGAAATACCAAATTTTCTTTATGCTTTCTCCTAATTTAAAGTTAGTAAATTAGGGGAAGTAGAGAGATATTTTTTAAGATAATTTTAAAAAAATACTGGAATAAAAATTAAAAAAAACATTTTTATTCAAAAATTGGATTTTTAAATTAATATGGATTTTGCTTATCTTTTTAATTAAATTTTATTAAATTAAAAATTTTTTAATTAATCAAACCAAAATTGATCAATTTTAAAAGAGTAAAATAATACAAAAATATAAAATTAATTTTTCTTTTATTATTTTAATTTAATTTCAAATTTTTTAGATAATTATTTATAAATCAGAAATAAATTATGTAATATATTGAACTGAGTGTCCTATATTTTTTAAATTAATTGATAAAAGAATTTTAAATTTCTAAATTTTTATTCTCTCATTTGATGGTATCTTACTAGTTTATCTGAAACTTACTTATATCTTCATTAATAAATTATTAAATACAAATGATATTTAGTGAATTTTATAGATTCTTTGAATTGTTTGTTTTTAAAACAACAGAGTTTTATTTACTATTTTCTTCACTTATTTTATGGGATTCTTCAATAGCTATTCTTAATAATCTAAATCGCTTTAAATGTCTTCATCATCTCCAATAACTTGCTTTACAAAAACTATTTTTATTCTTGAAGATTTTTATCCTAAAGTATTTATTGAATCTATAACTATACCATCGGTATCATAGCTACAAATTTTGCTAAAGTTTTTTCTCATTTACTAATTTTATTTCAAGGATTTTTCTTAATCTTAAATAATAGAGTCAGCTTTACATTCATAAAGAGCATCTTAATCAGAAATCCTAGGAGTTACTTAATAAATATCACAAATCTATAAACTGTTATTATTTGCTTTTATTATTCTTAAAATAAATATTCTAGATATAAAATAATAATATTTAGATAGAAATTTGATTTCCTGATGAAATCTTATCCCTTTAAGTCGTTTACTTCTTAGATTTTAAAAAAATCTTGATTATTTTTGATGATTCCTTGGTTTTTAAAGTTTTCTGTCATATTAGAAGCTTAGATTATTCTGCTAATATCAGGATTTTCTGAAATTTAGAGGATATTTTCTTCAAAAGTTTTTTAATTTAATTCTTTTCTACAAAATGTGCAGTTTTGATGGAGTTATAACCATGTTTCAATAAAATTTTTATGAAATAAATGGTAGCAAACTGTCATTCTGCACATGTTGATCTCTTGAAATTCAGTGAGGCAAATCATCTAAAAAGTTATATTTTAGAATAATCTTAAAAATATTTTAAAATAAAATTTACACATTCACTAATTTCTTTCAAATTTTAGTATCTTGAAATCAAATCTGAATATAAAATACCTGGCATGTATTTATCTAATATTTCTCTACTTAGGCTGACATTTTTTTATAATATATTTTAATGAAAAATGTAGTAATTAAATTTTAAAAACAAAAATACATATGAGCTTCTATAAAAGCAAGATGAGCAGTAGAAGCTTAAGGATTATATGGAATTGTAATATTTTATAATAATTTACATTTATTATAAACAATATGATATATTATCGCTACTGATATTATTCTAGATATATGCAAATTATTAGAAATATTAATTTTATCACTTCATTTGGTTCTTTTTTTAAAAGAAGATTTATTAAATAAAAAATATTACCTTTTCATGATTTTCTTATTAATTTTGGTTTAGTGACTATGGAGGTAGTGAATGTTCCAAATTAATTTACAGTTTTATATTTAAGTATGCATAAATAATAGAAGGAATTATATTAACCTTCATTTTTCTAATTCAAAAATTAGATTTCGTTTAATCCAGCTAAACATATTTTAACTGAGAATATTAATTTATTCTTTGTTGGTGATTTAATTTCTTAGAAGGATTAAATTAAATTAAAAAAATAATATATTACATAATTCTTATTTTTATAGGTGAAGTGAATTTGAAAAAAAAGTTAATAGTCTCTTTATTGGGATTATAAAAAGATATTATGAAAGATAATTATTGATTTGTATTATTAGTAGCAAATTCTTGATATCTTTAAATTTATTCTTTTTGTATACAATAGCTTCCTGGTTAATCAATAATGTAAATGTCTGTCTTAGTATAAACTAGTAACTTAAATATTAGATAATCCTGTATAAATGATAGTGTATTTTATTACTTCATTTAGATTTGTTATTATTAGATTATACTCATCTTAAATTTTTTCAACATCTAATTTATAGGAATCCCAAGCTACTCCTTATATTACAGCCTATATATCATTTTATCAATTAATTGGTTATTTTTTGAACCTTAATTTTATTATAATACAAAATACAATTAAATTAAAAAAAAAAATTTTATTATATTTTAAATTACCAGAAGTTTACATCTTTAACCAATATAATTATCAGAGCATATGCATTAAGATCCTTAGCATATGTTTCCTGAATTATAGTATCAATTAATTGAGCATTTATCTAAGTAATCAATTTTTTGTTTAAAATCAACAGTAATATTAACTTATCAGTCAGTACTATTCCTTTATTCCTTGGTGATAAATCAATTATTGAGAAATAATAATAGTTATTTAAGTGAGGTGGTTTTAATTTAACTTATTATATCCTATCTTACATAGAATATGCATCAAAGTCTAAAAATAATTGACTTAAATTTGGTGTCTGCTCTTTTTTAATGTCATTACTTTACAAATAATTTTTAACTTAGCTAATTGAAATAGATTGTGAATTTGATAAGACGAGGCATGGCATATTTCCATTTTTTCTTGTTTCATAACTTACATTTATGCTTATAATTAGTATTTGCTATGAGTAAGTCTAGTTAAACATCAACATTTATTACTAATTTTGCTATTTAATGTCTAATTATTTCCTATATGGATAAGTAGAAGTAAGTAGAATCTAGCATTAACCTAAAATTTAGTTAACAATCATAAGAAAAACTATGTTAAGAGTGAATTTTCGAATTATCATGTAAATATGTAAGATCAAATTAATTATTAGCTAGCTTATTATTATATTCTTAAAAAATAATTTCTCAAAAATTTTGAATTAATTTTTAATGAGTAACAGAGGAGTTTTGCCAAATTTTATTTAATAAAAGTAAACTTGAGGAGTTATTTGTGATTTTTCATCAAAAAATTTACTAAGAACAAACTATTATAATTAAAGATAATAGAATAGAGAAAAATTGTTTTTGATCAATACAAAAATTACCAAAATTAAAATCATGAAGTGAAATTATGATTTATATTTATTTACTTTATTTTTAAAAATGCTACAAGCTATTTTAATATTAATGTAATTAATAAATTTAATATGTAAGTATATTATTTTTTTTATTAAGAAAAATTCTTCACAAAACACTCCAAGCTTTGGTTCTTTTTTCCCCTTAAACTTAACTCTATACCTTTTTTTATTAATCATTTAAAGCTTTATTATCTTCCTCTGCCATAGCTCTAGCTTCATTATAGAGAGCTTTACCAAATAATACAGGTCCAAATACACCCATAATAAGGACACTTCTCCAACCCCAGATAAGGCCTTCTAACTTATCATCAAATAAATCCATAATCGTCCCAGAAATTAAAGGACACATAAAGTATCCTCCAACATTATATATGAGTTGAGAAAGAGAGCTACAAGTTGAATGATAAGATTTTGGTAGGCAACTTAAACAAATACCTGTACCATTAGGAATAAGAGCACCACCAAAAGCAAGTAAAAACCATACTAATGACACTACCTGCCAAAACTCTGTGACATATCTACATTATCAAATTAAATTCCAAATTTATTTAACTTTTATGAATTAAAATTTAAAAAAATAAATTACCCTATTGGAATTGAAAATATAAAAGCAGCTAATCCAACTGCTACACAAAACTTCAAAGCTGTTATTCTATTTTTACCTTTATAGCCACCCTTAATATTTTTTCAAAAATATTTTTAAAATTAAATAATTAGCTAAATAAGATTAGGTTGATTTAAAAATATTATTTGAATATTATTAGAATAAGTAAATTACTAGAGAATCTGAGATTTTACCTCCTAAGAGGGCTCCTGTTACAGGAGCTGTGATGGCGATAAAACAAAAGCATGACATAGCAATACTATCTTGAATTTTTGTGAACTTAATGAAATATTCTGTTGCCCAGTATTAAATACCTGTTACTATATAGAACAATACACATAATCCACAGCAAACATAGATAAATATGTGATGTTAGATGATTGGCTTTTAAAATTATTAATAATAAGTTTATTTTTGGAAATAAAAAAAATTACCCCAAACTACTTAAATATTTCTAGACAACCTTAAGCATAAGAAGACTAATGACTTACAACTGAAACAGTATCAAATTACTGAAAAAAAAAGAGAAAAAAAATTATATTATATTATAATTCTAAATAAATTTACATCATTATCTATTACAGAGCTTCTAATTCTCCTTCTATTTGTAACAGAAGCGCTCCCAGTAAAATTTCCTTTCTCTTATTATTTTTTTTCTTCATAAAGGATATCAATATATTTATTATCTTAAAAAGCAAAGAAAATTGCAGTTATTGTTGTGAGAATAAATAATATAGCAAATCCAACTCTCCAACTCTTTTCATATCCAGTCAATGTAATAAGTAAACCTGCTATTGCATAACCAACCATAACACCTAAAGGACCTTGAGCTTGCATCAAACCCATCCATGTAGCTGTTTTATCTTCTGGACTAAAACTATTGATCCAAATAGGAGCATATATACATCCGAAAGCAGCACAAAAACCTTGGCCAAATCTGCAGGCATAGATAATAATAATACTAGATGTTAGTGAAATAACGAGACTAAAGAGTCCATTAAAGAAAACAGTAACAGATATAATCTTATTAATCTTATATTTATTTAATGAAACAGGAACCATAAATGTTGCTATGCTTATACCTAAATATTCTAATGAACCTATTTATTCATTAAAAAATAAAAATATCATTATTTTGTTGCAAGTAGAATTTAGAAAAGAAATTAAATATTTTTTATATCTTTTTTTTGCATTTCAAATTTATTTAAATATCTGATAGCTAATTCCTATTTTAAATTTTATAAATTGTAAGTGATCTATCCATCTATTAAAACAATCTAAAAATCAAATAAGTTTATTGATTGGGCCGATTAATATGCGAAATTATTAGGATTGTACCTAGAGTGGCCTGTTAACTGAATGTCAAGTGAAGTTCGTTTTCAATTTGAATCAAAGAAGCTGGAATGACTCCAGTATTAAAGTTATTTTGTATTGAGATAAAACAAAACATAAAATAAATCCACTACAAAACCTTAATATCAAGCTCTTCCTCTTAAGGCTAAATACCAGACTAGCTCATGGCAGACAAAGGAATCTAAATGTTAATTTTATCTGATTTTTAATTTAAATGGCTTTTATTTTAATGATTAATTTGCTAATGTTCTCCTTTTTATTCATTTTATTAATTATTATTATCCAGTAAGTTAACATTACTATTCTATTTTTGTTCTTGATTTAACTTGCTTTTGTAAAATTAAGAAGGCTTTTCCTTTAGCTAAATGCTGCTTCCTATTGGTGAAATATTTTACCCTTAATTATTTTAATGCTCCATGAATCTACTTGTATTTTTATTTAATTTAAATAAAATTTTGTTGCTATCAAAATATTGTAGATAACTTAATTTCTTTTTAATTATTTTCTACTTGTATTTACTAAATAATTCCAATAAGCTTAATCAATAAATTATGTAAAAATATACAAACACAAACATATGCATCCACTCATTAATTATTTCATATTTTAGATATATTTACTGAAGTATAGATACTCAAATTTTAATAGAAAACTTTTAAAAATATATTAACTCTGCATGGTCGTTTCTAGTTCTATTTTTATCTCCTTTACATCATATTAATATAAAAACTGTAAATAATTTTTCATGTCAATCGCAATTATTTTTTAGTTCTAGCTTATAAACTTCACCTACTTCTCTAATTATGTGTTTTCTAAAACTTATTTTTCCTTCCATTTTATATTTTTATTCCAAATATTTTATTGTTTAACATTTTTTAATTTCAGAAGCATCAAAAATTATGAAATTTTCTCATGAAAATTCTTCTGAAAAAGGAATAAAGGGAGTAAATTTAATTTTAATGATGAAAAACTTTTTAAAAAAATAAATAAATATTGTAAATGATGCTTAGAACTTAAAGACCTAAAGAGTTATTGAAAAAATGATTGTCAAGTTATCATTAAAATAGTTTTTAGGGATAGTAATTAGTCATAACCTGAAAGATAGTAAGAAATTCTGTTTTTAAATTTAATCAAAATTTTTAATTTCTATCATTTAATGGTATTAAGTAAATATTAGTTAGGCATACATAGTTTTGATTTGATAAAAAGTAAAAGTATAAACAAAATTGCAGAAAAGGCATTTATTAGATGAGTTAATAATTAATAAAATTTGATATTTTAATATTTTAATTTTAGTTAATAAATTCAGTAAGTTTTTAATTATTCAATCAACTTTTCCAAAACCAGACATTGAGTAAGTATGAGTCAAAAAATTTTTGCGTTTGAAAACTTAAGTTTTTTGAGATCTTCTAATGATTTTTTACTTTCCTTTAATTTTCTTCAAAACTTCAGAACAGTTGTTATGCTTGAAATACTTTTCATATTCTTTCATTAAGTCAAAATCAGGGAAGAAAAACATATTATAGTCATACATAGGATGCTGCATATAGAAATTTTACTCAGAACCATATAAAGTGCTTCCTCTTTTTGTGAGAGCTTCATTGCTTTTGTCATCATCTTAATTTCTTACTGAGAATAGATCTTTAAGCTTTTGTAATAGTTCCTCATTGTTGAAATTCTATGAATAACCAGTACTTGTTTGTAAATTGTTATTCTGAATATTGTTATTGTTATTGCTATTAATGTTTTAATTGTTTTATTATAACTGATTAAAATTATTAAACAGAGAGCTCTTTCTTCCTTTCTAGCTAGTTTTTTCATTTTGCGATTTAACACTATTTCTTGGTGGATAAACGCCACTTAGAGGATGCTTGCTCATTAAAAATGGAGAGTTTCTTCTCAATCTTTCTTACTCTTTCTTAATTCTATCATAATTTATTTTAGGCAAAGATTATTCATTTTAAAATTGAGATTATTGATTGTCCCCAGTATTTTCATTATCATTTAAGTGGTTTTTAATAGAAGGTCTTTTCTATGAATTTTATTAAGAAGGAGCAAATTTACTCTTTTTGTTTTACATAGATTACTACAAAAGTTATTAAGCTTACTGGCTGTTTAGATTGTTGTTATTGTTTGAATTATTATTTTAGTAAGGAGAGGTTATTGATTAGTTATCTTCATTATTCTCATCTAAGTAGTTTGTTGTATTAAAAATACTGTTTCTATTTCCTTGCTAGAGTCCTTTAATGCTTCTGCCTGGAGTATTAAAACCACCTAAGCTAATACTACTCTCTTAATCATAATTATTTGTATTGTTAGCTCCCATAAGCCCATTTATATGTTTAAGAATAGGAGTAGCATTCCAATCTGATAGAGCTGCAGAAAATTTAGACATTCCTAGTTATTAGTTTATAGAAGGTTTTTTATTTTGTATTAATTCCTCTACCTCTTATACCTGAAGAAGTTTTGATTCTCTACTTAATCTACTTTGAAGTGACCTATATGACTATTCACGACTGAGTAAAGATTTCTTTTTGAGTTTATCTAAAGCTTGATTAGGGGCACTAGCTGAACTTTAGCTTCTAATCTTGTTAATATTTCCACTAGTTAAAGGATAGGGGTTATATTCTTACCTTATTTGACTATTATTAAAATTAATAGGAGTAGTAATACTCTGTCTAAACTTAGATTGTTATTGTTAAACTTAATCATCCTCATCTAAATTTTAAGAGCCAAATTAAAAGAATCCTTTATTAGCAACTTTCTTTGGTGTAAATTTGGGTTCAGAGTAATCTTATTATTTTGTGTTATTACCATTATTATAGTTGCCGTTAGGATCTCCGTCTAAATTCAATTAACTACCACTACCTCCTTAGCCTGAAATCATTAATAAATTATTAAATAAAACCTGATCGTTATTAAAATCTTCTATATTGTCATTATAAAGACTATTAAGCTCTTGGTTACCCCAATTTAAATTCATTTAAGGGTGTTAGCTTTATAAGAATGCAGCAAGGGTTATTGAATTCTACTAAATGCTGTTATTTCTAGATACAGATGAATTATTATCTTAGAGTTTTAACTTATTTTGTAATTTAGCAGATCTAGACAAGTTAGTTTCATCTAGGTTACCCTCTTTTTTATGCAACTAGGCAAGAGAATTCATTACTTATAGATTTAAATTTTACTAATTCTTTTTTTTATTATTATTGTTAGTATTGCCAAATGATAGACTATTTGTATTATTTATGAACGAGCTTTGGTTACTATTATTTAATGACTTTAAGATATTCCCTTTAAGTACTTGTTAAAATATTTAAGAGTTAGATTATATAGATGAGGCATTGCTTAGGTTATTAGAGTTTGTTTTACTTGAAGATGTCATATTTTGTTTTTCTTTTTTCCTTTTTTTAGATCCTGTTGAAGCAGAAGCCTTATCATTTGATTTACCTAATGAATCCTATCCACTGCTATTATTCTTACTTTTTGACTTAACATTACTATTTTTTTAGCTCTTTTCGTTACTAAGTTACCTATCATTGTCATGCTTTTAAGAAGAATTGACACTGTTTTCATTACTAAGTTTTATTTCATCACCTTTGTTGTTAATACTTTTATTTGAAGAAGATTATTGAATATTTTTCTTTTTTTTCTTGCTTTTAATTGTTGTTTTTGATTTTTCTCTGACTTAAAAACTTTATTCCCCTACATTATTTGGAGAAGACTCAGATCTTGAACGGAATGATAAATCTGATTCTTCACCTGAGGCATTCAGTTGCAATACTTATTTTTCATGATCAGAAGTATCATTATCACTTGAGCTACTACTTTGTGATGATGATAACTCTGAAGCACCTAATTTCTGATCATTATGCTTAGATACATTATCATTTTGATCTACTTTTCCCTCTTGTTATAAATTTAGCATGAACTGGTTTAATTTTTCTCTATAAATGTTAACAGATGAATTTCTACTTTGAGAATTTTTTTTGCTTTCATCATTTCCATCTTCTCCTTCTTCTTGAATAGAGTTAAGAGCATCTTCATCTTTTCTCTACTAAACCAAGTCTGCTTAAATTTCATTTTAAGTATTACTTTCTTCTTAATCTATGTCAGCTTCTTAAATATCGCTATCATCATCTTCATTTTCTGTATAAGATTAATAATCATCATCTTCTTCTTCGGATGAATAGTAACTACACTCAGTGATCTCTCCTAACTAGCTTTCAATATCTTCGTCATCGCTATAAGCAATAAAATTTTTTTCATCATCTAATTTTATTTTTTTAGCTTTTTAAAAGAATTTCATATCTGACTATATATTTGTAAGCTAAATTTTGCTTTAAATAGGTTCATCTCTATCAGAGTCATCATTAGCTTGCTATTCTAAGTTTTTATCAATTAAATTATCTATTACATCTTAACGTAATTTTTTTAGGCTTTATCTTGCTTTAAAATTCATTTTTAAAGTTGAAAATGCTTTAGAGATTCTTTGATAAGGTATCCTTTCATTTGGTACGCTATAAGTATATCTAGCTATAAGTAAATCTCTATTCCTCTTATAATGAATAAAGTGACAATTATTTAAAGAATGATTAAATTTTCCACAACTTAAACAAGCCATACTTTCCTTTTTATTATAAAGTACCATCTCATCTTTTATTTGGCTATAAGTTTCCTAAAATTAGTAAATTTGTTAATATTTCATTTATTTATTTATCTTATTTACGAAATCCTAAGGAAAATCCTTTAAAGTTTCAAAGAATTTATTCTAAGGTAAAACTAACACATGAGTTGTTGAAGTGCTCTTGCAGCAAGTTTCTCTAGGAGAGGAGCTGAAAAATCCACCCTATCCAAAAAACTAACCTGGCTATTTCAAAAATAAAATAATTTTATTCATGATTAAAAAATAATTAAATTTGTTAATAAAGTTTATCCAAAGACTTATGATTATGCTTTAGTTTATTTCAAAAGAAAAAAAATTATTTTTCTATTTTATGATTTGAATTATTAAATTTATTTTATTAAGATTTTTGTTTCTAAAAGTGAAATTAATTTTATTTGGATATCTTTTATAGATACATCTAAATACTTTTTAATTATGAATAATCAATCAAATTCTAAAATTAGTATAACATGGTTTATTTTTTAGGAAAAAATGATAAAAAATACTATTTCTTATATATTTACCTTGATATATGAAATATGTCTAGTTTATTATCCACTTTAGATAAAGATTTCGACTTATCCTTTGAGTACGAAGTATATATCATTTTCTCCATAAGATTGCTATCTAAATACAATTTCACCTGGTCCAAGAACCTTTTCCTTAAAATGTAGTGAAACTTGATTAAGAAATTAGGATGAAAATTTAGAGGAGAAAACTTTAGTCTACTGTAAGATTCTCCCATAAAAATCTTTTTAAATTTCTTCTCTAAGATTCTCTGAGAGTTGAGTTAAAATATATTCTCCTCTCATAGGGTTATCTTACTCTTGCATTCTTTTGTAGTCTAAAAATTTCATTACTCTAAGCTAGATATCTTATTTAATTTATCTAGTGGACATGTAAATAGATAAATCATATTTCTTTTTACTATTAAAAAATATAATTAGTTAATACCAATAAATTCCTTTAATAACTAAATTAAATTAAGCTTCAAATATTTGTTTGTTTGGTCTTTATAAAATTTTCTAATAATTTAAATTAATCCCAGCCTCAAAATTAAATTTTCTTATTAAATTTTTTGGGTAAAAAATAACCAGTAATCATCAAATCTTACAAACAATATTTGATAATTTTTCATACCAAAATATTTCCAATATCAAAAATTTAATTTTACATTGGATTTTTTTGCTTTTTTTAAAGATTAATTCATTTTAAATTGAAAAATAATATTTGAATTTTAAAATGGTTTTTAATTTACATAAACTCTGCTTCTTTTTGAGCAATTTCCTGAAAAATACCTCCTATTGTATTAACTACGTAAGCAAATACAACTGAACCTAAAAGAGCCATAAATATAGTAAACATTTTTTCTGAATCAGCTATGGGTTTAATATCTCCGTAACCTACTGTAATCATTGTAATAATTGAGAAATATAAAGAATTTAAATATCTTTCAGCAATACCATTGTCTTCAATACCTGTTTAGAGTAGCCAAGTCTATTAATTACCTGCCTCAATTTCTTAGATTGATATGAACTGAAAAATACAACCACAAGAATGTGCAACAAAGAGGATAAGGAAAATTAGCTTAGCTAAAGTATAAACATGAGAGAATTTCTCATGGATTTTGTAGTATTCTACTATATCTTAAAAGTAACTATAAAGTTAATAAAATTTGAGATAAAACAGTAGATTGAAAAAAGGCTCTTTTAGCGTGTTTGTGAGAATAAAAGATACAATGACTAAGATATCAATAAAACATTGTGTTTGATAATTTTTGAGAACTTTTGTTCTATTAAGCTATTCAACACCCATTTCATAATATCCTGTATTTAAGCATACAAATATATTAAAGCAATAAGCTATCAAAGGAGCATAGTATAGCAAATAGGCATAGTTTTCAGTGTTAAATATTATGTTAAAACTAATCTAAAATGGAATAAGGAAAATTTGTAATATAAGTAATAATGTATAAAACAATCTCCAATATCTAATCAATTTGGCATTAGGAGATAAAACAGGTAGCTTTGCAATTTTAATTGCTAGCAAGTAAAAAAACTATATGAGCTTTGACATCATTGATTTCTTTTTTGAGTTAAAGCGGTTATTGCTTTCATCAAACATGTAGCATGAATAGTCATCTATCAAATCAAAATGTCTCTTTTAAAGATATTTATAATTTATTTGACTTGTTTAGTTTTTTACTTTTTAGTAAAATCTATTGATCATTTTAACTCTTGTTGCAATGTTCCATTATTTAAGAAAGTTTATACTTGCACTATTATGAACAAGTAGTTCATTCGCTGTATTCTGTGCTAATGGTTAAATAGTTTGTTTCCTATCATACTAGGTGTTGAGAGTACCATTTGAAAATAAATTTTATCCACCTTATTAAGTAGGAGACATAGTATCCTTTTATGCGGAAAATTAAATATTTCCTTGTTATTGTTAATCTCCTCCTAATCTCTAGGATTTTTTCATTGAGTTATACATGCTTTTTTGATGGTTTCCTAATTATATTTCCCTTTAAGAATGCTATGGAGTTTAGGCACCAATGTAAGGAGAATTTTATTAGCTGCCACTGATTTATGGAAAAATTCTATTTTTAGATGATTTTAATGGAGTACCGCTTGGAGGACTCTGCTAGAATGTAGTGGCGCAGGTTAAATTTTTCTTATTTCTAGCATTCCTCTTAATCATTTTTGGGGTATTGCTATACTATTAAGTTTTAATAGAGTAGTTACTTATTTTTCTTTAAAAATCAATTGAATCGTTTATCTACTTTTAACTAGTAGTCGGATTGCTGTTCCCGTTTCCTTAGCTGCTACTGTTATTAGCAGCATTGTTATTAATAGTAATAATCCCATTATTGTTGTTATTAGCATCTTTATTATTCTCATTATTATTATTGCTATTATTATTTATAATATTATTGTTATTACCATTTATTTTACTATCATTCTGTTAACTATCTTATTAAATCTTCTCTGTAATATCTTTATTACTTTTGATTTTATTATCAATTTAATTCTATGGAATATCTTCGCTTGCCTAAAAGACTTAAGTGGTACTAGCTTGGTTCTAATTAATGTTTGAAATAGTAGTCTTATCTTATGTTACAATTTTCTCATTGAAAATAATATTTGATAGAGTGGATGTTCTTTTTATATCTTAATTGTCAAATTAATTATAATCTTGTTCTTCCTTATCACTCAAAGATGCATTTAATCCTTTTATTCTTACAGGGCTTGATTCTGAGCTACTATCCTTTTAATTAAGATAATTTAAACTTCCTATATTCATTGATGACTCTTTCTTAGCCCTGAATCCTTTTTTGATGAATCGCGGTTTTTTGTTACTCTCCTTTATTAAAATCTATTCATCTTTAGACTTAGTTGAAAACGGCTCAATATCACCTTGAGTTTCGTTTTTTCTCATATTCTCAAGCTAACTAAAAATAGTAACATTAGGAGAAAAATATCCATCATCTCCATTTCTAGGAGAAACCAATTAATCACTTTCCTACTTCCTTGAAGTTAAGAGGCCTAACTCATTATTAATCGTTGATGAGACATTAAAAAATTCACTCATTAAAATCTAAAAGAGAGAATGAAATATAACGATAATTTAGAAAAGAGCACCTCAAATAATAGTGGTGAATAATGTTCGAAAAAGAGTTAAAGACCCTACCTATTAATTTAATTAATGTAAGACTTTGTAATTTATCTATTTATAAGTAAGTATGACTAGCTTGTTTGTCTGTTTGTTAGTTTAATATTAGACTTATATTCTTTATCTTCTGCTATATTAAATCTAATATTTTACTTCTTTTTGTTGGTAAAAATTGTTTGTGTACTCGTAAATTAATTACAACTAAGCTTGCTTTTACTGAGAAAAAACCAAACCTTTAAAATATTAAGCATTGGTTTCCTAAAATTTGTATAAGCTTATAAAATCCTTTAAATAAATAGAAATAGCACTTCAATGGTGTGTGTATGCAAGAGTAAATTGGATTAATTTCTAAATTTTATGTTTACATGCATTCATACTATTACTCTTTAATACCTTTATTTTTTTCTGATACTTATTTATCTTTATCTATTTATTCATTTATCTTTTTCAATCTATTTCTTACTATTTTTAAATATATCTCCAAATTGAATGATTCTTAATCGCAGTTAAAATATGTAAAATATTTAATATCTTCATTGTTTGAAAAATTTTTAGCTTGAGTGTGTGATTTTAAGTAAGCACCATATATATTTAATTACACCATCCATTCGCTATTATTTCTAAATCAAATATTTGCTTAAAATGAGTAACAAATAAAAATATCACGTTTGCTTATTTCCAATTTAATTTAAAAAAAATATTTTGAATATAATTTTGTTCTAATAAAGTATGTAAGCTAACATTATCCACTTCGTCCAATTAATTTCATAATAAATTAATATCTACAGAAAAAATATCAAAAAAAAACCATCTAAGATCTACTTTGAATTTTTTTGATTTAAACAAATATACTTAAAAATTATAAAATATTTGAATAAAAAATAAAATTAAATCTTTAAAATAGAAACAAAACAATCCAATTTAATTTTTTCTAATTTACATGTTTTGGTGAATTAATAATAAAAAAATTGAAAAGCTAAGCTATTTCTTACTTATTCCCTTTTAAAATATTTTTGAAAAGTGCTTACAAAATATATTTTACAAAAAATAACTAAAAAATTATTTTAATTACTCCCAAGAAAATTAATTCAATAAATTGAAAATCATATTTTACCAACTTTTTAAATAAGATTTTTGAGTAAAAATTTGTACTTATTTTGTATAAGATGGGCAGTAATAGGAAAATTAATTGTAAGATAAATAATTTAGAAATATATTTATTTTAAGAAGAGGTTGAACAGTAAATTAATCTACTTTTTGTTTAATTTAATATAAGATTATGGAAAATAATAAAGAAAGATATAATTTGAAAATGATTAAATATTTATTTACATAATTTTTAATTAAAAGAAAGACAAAAATTATTAATTTTTTATCATCCATCATACGTTTTGTATGCTATTGAAAGGATTTAATATGGTTCTACGTTTTATCACATTTCTGCTTACATTTTTTAATTTTTTAGGTCTCAAGCGAGAAATGACACTTGAATAATTGTTGTGAGAAAAGTAGTATTTGAAAATCTTCATAGAGTCAAAATCATATAAGAATAAATCATTGCCATAATTTTGGTTGGTTTTAATTTTATAAATCATTTTATCATTCAACTCAACTTCTGAGATAGGTTATACAATTTCTTCCATACTTTATAAATTATTCAGATTAGTTGAGGATTTTTTCTCTAGGTTTTGTATTTAAATATTATTTTAATCTTATGAGTTTATTTTCTTGAATTTATTTGCAACTGGAGTTGTAGTTTGGCTTTAATGGGCAGTATTTTTATTAAATATGGCTTTAATTTATTCAATTAATTTCTCGTTTTCTTATTTGGAAAATTGTTGGTATTAGGTCAAAAGCGATAGAGGGTCAAGCTGAATTCTCTTTTTTGCCCTAATTTAGAATTGTTCACTTGGATTTAAGAGCGGCATATTTATTTTTTTAGATGGTATTTTTTCTTACAAATTTTAACCACCTCTACTATTGGATATATTACTAATTTTTCTTATTTATGCTTCTTGGTTATTTTTTGGATCAAAAGTCTCTAAATGGATATTCGCTTTTTTTGGTTTATTTGTTTATAACCCTATTGGATTTTTTACTGAGATTTTGAATTAATTTTTTTAGGCTAAGTTTTATTAATCAGCAAGAATTTAAGCTTCCTATATGGGTATTTCTTCATTGAAAATGAGTGATCTCCTTTATGTTTTATCAAAGGTAAATTGTTACTTATTTGTTTTACTTGCAGATTGGCTTCTTCTTTTAAATAAATACTAATGTTTATTTCTCTAGCGTAATCCATCTTATTCAGTTTTCTAAAAGTTTTAATTTTCTAACGAATCTTACTTTTCTAAGTCCTAAGTCTGAGCTTCCTCATTTTTGTTGATATCAGTTAAGCTTTAAGATGAACCTGTCATTTATTTCATTGATTTTCTTTAGATTTTGTTTGTTTAAGAAGGTAATATACTATCATCTGAGTTATCATTATAATTAATTTTGTTTAATTCCTAGTTCTATGCATCATTCAAAGGTTTTTATAGATTGATAGTAGATAATTGAGAACTTCTTTTTGTTATCACAATGTTTTCGAAAACAAATTTCTTATTTTCATTGGAATTCACAATAATTTTATTCTTTGTTTAAAATTTTAATTCTTAATGAGGTTAATCATTCTAATCATCACTTTATTCTTGTAAAACGAATTTCATATTTTCTTAATTTTTTTAGCTTAAGTTTTACTGTTTTTTTAATTGAATTGGAATTTCTTTATCTGTTTCTGTTAAACTAGGAATATCCATTGATTCAAAACTTTTCTTTTTTTGGTGGAGTTTAAGTTATCCAAATTATGGTACTATCTAATTTTTGCTTGTTTACTTTTTTAGATCAACTTAAAGCTTCTTATTTGATCTATTTGAATGTTAATTTGTCAATTTATTCTTATTCTTTTCATCATCATCAGAAATTTCAGAAAGAGAAGATGAATCTGATGAATAAACATTTTAATCTTTAAACATAAATTCTGAAATTCTTTTTTTATCATTTTTATAATTATTACTTGCTTAATTTTTGTTTTTTGTCATCAATTTTATTTATGAAGAAGTTCCTAACTATTCATTATTCTAGCTTTAAATTGGCTGAGGAGAATCTTTAGATAAAAAAAGAGGCTAAACAATACTATTAGATCTATCTTTTTTATGATTTGAATCATGTGAAGCAGTGTTTTTCAATTAATTTTAATTAGCAATTTCTACTAACTCAGGCTTTTTAGAATAAGTTACAAATTGAAGAGACCTCTAAGATTATATTTTTCTTGCAGAAGAAGTGCTACTTTCTTTATGGGTTTGCTATTTAAGAAAAGGGTAGAGGTGATTTTCATCAACAGAATCAGCATGATGTCTTTTACTATTTTATGATTATATAGAAAATTTGTACAGATTTTAGGAGGCTTTTCTTTTATACTAATGTTTATTGTCCTGATTCTCTTCCTCAAGCTCATAAACTTCTTTAATTGAATTAAGGTTAGTCTCTTCCCCTTTTAAATCAACACTTTCATTAGGCATATAAAAATGTGGAAAATTTTTGCCTAATTGATTGTCATCATCAATATCATCATGGTTATAAGATAATTAACTAGCATTGCTAACATTACTTGCCACACTTAAATTGTTTTAGTTAATATCTAAATTTTCTTCTTCATCAGAAGATGACTCACTTGTTTTCTCTTCTTCTTCACCTTCCTAACCTAATTAAAAATTTTATAAATTGTAACTTATAATGAAAATTTAATATGCTTTATTATATATTTTTACCTTGTTTTTTAGATTTTAGTAGCTCTTCATCTTCTTCGTAATCTGCAAAAAAGAATCCATTTTCATATTTAATTTTGTTAACTCCATTAAAGAACTATTTATCTGTAATTTCAGATGGATTCTAAAGTATCAAGTTTAGAGCATCAAGTCTAAGCTAAAATAATGACTACCTCACTGTTTACCTCTATTTCCAAGCAGATGTCTTTCCATAATTTTTACGAATAATATCTTTTTTTCTTTCTTATGGGATACTATACCTATAACGAGCGAGAAAAAGATCTCTATTTCTTTTATAGTGGATTAAATGACAGTTTAACAGAGTGTGATTAAATTAACCACAGCTAAAACAAGTCATATGCTATTGAATTTTATAAACATTCATTTCATCTTTAATAACACAGAATTTTTCCTTTTTTATTAAAAGATAAAATTTCACTATCAAAAAAATAGCTTTTTATTTATTCATTTATTTACATAATCATCCATGTGATTTTTCAGAGTTTTTATGAAATCACTCTAACTTAAAACCAATAAATGACAGACAGTTATTGTCTTAGCAGAGCACTCTCTTGGAGCTGAACTAAAGAAACCACCTTATCCAAAAAACATTCCACTCTTTATTGTTTATTAAATAATTAAATGAAAACATATTAATGAATAAAATTAATTACTTTAGCTGTAAAAATAGTTCTTTACTGCTTTCTTGATTTTTAAACAAAAAGGTCTATACTACCTTTGTAAATATAATAAATATCATGATCATTTGCTTAGCCTTCTTTAAATACAATTTCACCAGGGCTCAAAATTTTTTCTTTAAAGTACAAAGAAGCATCGAGGAGTGCTTGTTGAGAAAACTACAAGTTAAATATTTTGCTTTGCTATAAGATTCTTCCATAAAAATCTTTGCACACTTCCTCTTTTAAATTTTTAGAGACATTTTCTAGGATATTCATACCTCTGATTGGATCATCATCTTCTCTTTATTGATTAAACTCTAAATGCTTTAATACTCTTATCTGAATGTCTTTTTTAACTTGCCTTTAATTTAAATAGCTTGTCAATTCATATTTTCTTTACCTATTAAATTTTTTATTAAAAATTTAAATTATTTGATATTTTCACAATTTTTCAAATTTATTTTTTGTAAAATTTTTTATTTTTCCAATAAATCTCAGCTTGTATAAAATATCTAAGCATGAATATTGCAAATATTTTAATTCTTTTTATCAAATTTTAGGCGGTTAGTCTTTATATTTACTAAAAAATTATGTTTTATTTAATTATTTAATTTCATGGATTTTTAATAATAGAATGAAAATAATACTTTGATTAAGCTTTTTTGCGCTCTATTTCTTAAAATATTGTTCCTACAGTGTTAACTGTGTAGGCAAAGATGCAAGATCCAAGTATAGTAATTACAGTTACATAGATTTTCTCCAAGACAGCAATTGGTTTTATATCTCCATAACCAACTGTAGTGATTGTGATTACAATAAAGTAAAAGGAGTATACGTATCTTTTAAAAATTGAACTATAAACGATCCCAGCATCATTCAGCCAAGTATCTTATAAATCACTATGTGATTTAAGAGCTATTTCATAAGAAATATAATGAAAAATGCAACCGCAAATATGGGATATATAGAATATCATAAAAAGTAAGTTTCCCAATTAGTAGTAATTATAGTATTTTTGTTCTAGCTAGAAATATTCTGCATGTTCCTCAAGAATTTTGAAAAGTTGAGGAATTCGAACAAAAAATAGCAAAGAGTAATAGCTAATATTAGTTTATAAGGTCAATACAAAAGATAATAAGCTTAAAATATCTCTCAATAAGAATTATTTAACATATCTTTTTAAGATCTTTTTCCTATCTATTTCTACTAGACCTTAGAGGTAATATCCAAGATTAAGATTAATTAAAGAGTCCATAAAACATGCTATAATAGGTATAATATAGAAGAGTAATCTATATTAAGATTTTTCAACAAAATCTAAATCAAACCCGACAGAGAAGGGAATGTAAAAAAACTAAAACAACAATAGTAATCCAAACAAAATATTCCAAAAGACTATCATAGTCTGTTCAGGTGAAAAAACGTAAGATTTTTCGCTAGTAAATAGGTTTTCTAAATAGAATAAGCATTTTTTAAATAAAAGATCTATTATTTTATAGAATATTTTCTCTAAGCAGTTTTATTCCTAGGAATCTTCTCTTACTAATGTGGCTGATTGCTACAGTTATGCTTTTTTATTTCCGTTCATTGAAGGGCTAGTACTAATACTTTGAGAATATATTTTACTATCAGAAGCATCATTTATTAATTTGTGATGAAAGTCCTTCAGGTTTTTTTTGTTGAAATCACTGGTTTAACTTCTTACTTTAGAAATAAATCTGCTTATATTCTTTATTTTAATAGCTATATTCCAATTTATATTTGATTCAATTGGATTTCTATTTATCTTATTTGTATTATTCATAGCTTGCTAAGGGGCTGCATAGAATTAGCTGTGTCCTGCTCCTTAAAATTGCTAATTTTGTGATAGCATAATCTGATTAGAAGTATTTGAATTATAATGAGCTTAAGAATCATTTTCACCATTACGCCCTTAAAAGAAAGCTTAACTATTTGTTCCACCTATAATAGATGGCTACAAGGATTAATTTTAACCATCAATCGTGTTAAATATTAAATGCTCTCCTCTGCTAATTTGTTTTTCTCTATTAAATTCTAAATATTAATTGAAAGTTCCATTTTTTTCAAAATTAATACTCTGCTAAGATACCCTATTTATTATTTAACTCTTCCTTATGTTATCGCTACTAGCTAAGAGTGGGTATACTTTTATTTTGTTTTGATTATTATATGGAGTGGAGGCTTCATTGAAATTTAATGCATAATAGCTTCTCTTTGATTTATTCATATTATTTAAAGTTAATGTTGGCGAAAATCCCTCTATATCAAGATTAGTTTATGTATTCCAGTTTCCCTCTTATAATTAATTGTTTGTTCCGTTTTCAACAAGTTTTAGTGATACATTCCTGTATTAATTTCTTCTAAACTCTCTTTTTCTTCTTTATGGATTCTCATCTTCTATGAAATTTTTGGAATTCTTAGATTTGTCTGATTTTTCATTGATAATTTAGTTAGTTTACATAGTATTTTTCTTAGCTTAATCAGCCTATTAATCATCTTGTTACTCATCTAATACAAAACTTGGTCTAATCGAAGCAATGCTTTAAGTAATTTTATTATTTTTAAAGTTTTTGGATTATTGCACTTCATTTTAACTTTATTTTTCTGTATTAGTTTTGCTTTTTTACAGATTTAAATTTACTTTTTTTAGATAATCAAGATCGTTGTTGCTTTTTTTGGAGTTAGCGTCTTAATTCTCATCATTTGATGTGATTAAATTCTATTATGTTTCATGCATAAACTAATTATGCGTATCTTAGTTTAATTTTATGGGAGAAGTCCAATCTCCTTGGGAGGAAATCAATCCATCTGTATCAAAAACATGCTAATCCTATTAATTTAACTCAATATTAGGAACTTAAACCCTATCTCTAATTTTTGAGCTCCTACATTAATTTTCATTATTCATCTTGATGAATCAAGCTCTGTGCAAAAAGTAATATCCTTAAATCCTATTCAATATGATTAAAATAATGAAGCTGTATAGTTAAACCTAAATGCTAAAATTTTTGAGCTGATTACTTTGAATATTTTTCCAACTTACTTAAAAATTCCTGTTTAAATATCAGAGAGTGCTTGTATTTTTTTTATAAATTCTTAATTTCTAAGTACTGAGTAAACTTTGATTATGATGAATAATTTCAATTATATTAATTATTGCGTTGGTAAAAAATTAATTCTTTACAATACTTTAGTATTTTTTAGCTTTCAATTGAAATTGAAAGATTCACACTTTAACATAATAGACATTCTTACTTCATATAAGCCACAATTTTTATTAAGTTTTAATTGTATATGTTTTTTTTTCAATATGAAGTAACCAGTAATTAGAGTTAGTTAGCATATTTAAATAAAATTTACATTATAATCCTACTCACTAATTTCAAAAATACAAAGGTATATCATGTTTTAATGTATATACTAATCATTTACATATGTTTTACAAGATTTATTTTATAATTAACTCATATTGTATTCATTTACTTAAATCCACAATAGTATACCTTCTCGTTATACTTTTTTATTACAAACAAATTAAGCTCTTCAAAAAAAACCCTAACAGCATTGCTCAAAGAATATTTATGTGATTTAGTGGAAAGAATTATTAAGCTAAATATAGTGTAGTTATGAAATACTTAATTAAAAGTAATAAAATAAATTGATGAGTGTATTTTTTTGAAGCTAGTTTATATTACTAGAAGATTACCTTTGCAATTGTAGTAACATAGATTATTAAGTATAAATTTATTAAAAAAAATAAGATTTGTAATCACTAATTTTGTTTAAGATAATATTACAAAATTAAATTTTTTTGAATAATCTGATATGTATTTAAATAAAAATAAGGCTAACGAAAAATAAAAAAGAGATTTACAATTAATATACTTTCTTCCTTTTTATCACATCTAAATAAAACTCTTTTGTAATAAATTATCTTATTCAAACATGGAGGTTATAAATTTAAAATTTATTTCTGAAAAATGTAAGATTATAATATCAATATTTTGTCTGCATTTTTGTTGCATCATTTTGACATCAAACTGATAGAATCTGAAATCTTTATTACATGTTTAAGAGAAAATTAATAATTTAGAAAATACTGAAATTAGTTTACAATTGAAAATTTTGATTTCTATTTTGAATTACATTGCTTCATAAATCATAAGTTAATAATTTATTTAAACAAAACAAAATAGATTCATATTATTTATTCTATACACTATATTCCTACTTAAATTATTTATCAAATATTATCAAAATACATTTTCATGAAATTGAATTAAAAAAAATATTTTTTTCTTGTAAATGCATGCATAAAATTAAATCCTAAAAATGCTTGAAATTCACTCAATTTGTTGAATTTACTAAATTTGATTTGCTATAAAATTTTATTGAATACTAAAGTAGGGATTAAGTTAGGTGTAAGTTAATCTATTAAGACATCACTTTAAAGTAATAATCATCAGTAAATTGAAATTTTTTTTCTTGAAAAATCGTTACAAAAAACAAAATCTAATTAACACATAAAACATAAAGATAGTTAATACTTTTTAAAGTCTTTTTAATTAAACTAATTTGTTAAAATTAAAATTGATTACTTAACTTCTACAGAATAATAAAAAAAACATTGTTATTTAATTTAATTTAAAGTATAAATTTTTTTTAAATGTTCATTAGAAGAATCCTGAGCTTTGGAATTTTGTAATAACTCTTTCTTTTCCTAATTCTTCATAATCTTATTTGCTAACCCAATATTTGTCAACATTTTGCATATTTTGAGCTAAAACACCACCACCAATAAATACATTATATTTTCTCATGGGAGGATCCTAATAAATAAAAAAAAATTTAATCTTATATTTTTCTAAACTATGTAAAAATATTATTACAATAACTTTAATTTTTATTTTTGCATCTTTATAGCTTCTTTCCTTTAAAACATTTGTCTTGTATAATCTAATAACATCATTTTGTAATCTTGTAGGGAAACCAGGGAACATAGTTGTACCACCAGAAATTAAGATATTTTAATACATATCCTTACGTAAATCAACATCACATGCCTTTATAATTATAACATTAATTTGTAATTGATAAATAAATATTTTTAAATAATGTATTATGCTTAAATATTATGAAATTTTAACAAAATAATAAAAATATTCTCATAATTACATTGATGGTATCAAAAACAAGGTTTGAAACACCATTGAAAGCATGGCCGTCAAAGGCAGGATTGAAAATAAGTTCAGCAGCTTCGAATCTTTCTCTTCCTAACTTAATAAATGTCTTGTCAGGAAGTTAATATTCTTTTTCAAGGCAAGTAGTTTCATTAGCTAATTTTCTATCAACAATTAAATCACCACTAACATAACATAATCTTTCTTTGATGTCACGAACTAATTCAAAATCAGCAGTCGAGTTGAATGCATAACCTCTTTTTAAATTAATAAAATCATTTTAATTTTTATTATAAATAAATTACCTTCTGAAAAGCAATTTAATTAAATAATCAGTCATATGACGACCAGCAATATTCATTCTTCTAACAAGATGAGGAAGAATAAAGTTTTCATAAACCGGAATACAATGGGTAACACCATCACCAGAGTCAAGAAGCATACCAGTTGTGAGACCCTAATGAAGAAATGGATAAATTAAAAAAACAAACATAAATAATAAAAAAAAAATGAGCTAAATAATCATATCTTTTGATTTAGCTGACCTACAAAAAGCATAAATTAGTTTCCTTATAATAAAAAATTTTAAGGTAAAAATTATTAAAAATAATAAGGGGATAGTTAATAGCTATATATTTTAAGGAATAATAAAGTAAAATTTCAAACATATCTTTCTTTTCTTTATTGAATCTTTTATTTTGATCAAAATTGTTTGGCGCAGGTAGCATTAACATAGATTTTAATTGATTTATACATTCATTCTTATTATAAATAAAATACTTACTTCACAATAAAGAGAAAGTAAAGCTTAAATACCAATTTACATTCTTCCAAAATTAAATTATTCAAATAAAACTTCAGCCATTTTCTTTCTGTTTTAAGCAGGATTCAAAACGGGTTCAGTCATTAATACAGTGTTTCCCTAAGTACTAGCTCCAAGCTATTTATTTATTTATTTTATAAATAAAATTATGATATATCTATCATAAAACTTGCAAGTTTCTAATTTCTGTAATTCATGCAAAATCAATCTTAATATTTAATTTGCTTTACCTTCTTAAAGGAGTAATCCCAAAGTAGTTCCATATCTTACCAGTTTTTAACTGTTCCTTCTTCTACTGGCTTTGCTAATTCTAACATTGCTTGGTAAGGAGCAGCTTCATCTCCAATCATAATTTCCTATCAATAATGAAATACCACAAATGAAAAGATGCAAATGTTGTGTAAATAGTTTACTTTTAATTCAACGTCATCTATTTTTTAATTAAATCTCAACATAGGACGTCCAATCATGGCAGGGATAGAATGTCTGGGAAAATTGTCACCAGCATAACCAATCTTGATATAACTAATTTATATTATAATGAATGTTAATTAAATCGAACCCCTATGCTAATTCTTGTAAAATAATTGAATTTCGCTTCTTATTTATAAAATATTTGTTAGCTTCATTACCCAGTACCGGAGTCACAAACTATAGGAACAGGATTTGACATTTTATTTTTGCTTTATCTTGTTTTTTATCTAAAATAATTTAATTATAAAAGATTGTTTTTGATAAATTTTAATCTTATCTTTCTAATTTATTTATTTATGTATCAATATTGCTAATCTAAACCTGATTAACTTTAATTTCCTGAACAAATCGTCATTCATTCAACTTATTCTTTCATTCATCTAAATCATTACTAATTAAAGCTAATAAACAAACAAACAAGCAAAGCAAGCAAACAAACAAACAAACATATTAATTCAACTCATAAATTAATATTTTAATTAATTGTTTTCATTTTGTCAAAATATTTTTTTAATTTTGGAAAAAAAAAGTAAAAATAAAGATTTTATAATCATGCTTTGAACTAATTTTTCATATATCTAATTACTGTCAGAAAGCCAATTAAAAATCTTTAAAGTTTTCATTAGGATCCTTCTAAATTTTAGTAAAGATATGTATATATGAATTAATCTAATTTCAATATATTTCTCAAAATATAGAATTATTAAATAAATCTAAAGAAAAAACTATTTATTTTCTAAGAATTTTAAAAATATTATTAATAATAACATATTTTATTTATATTAAGGGGTAAAAATAATTTGATATATTTTATCTGATAAAGCTTAATCAAATTATGAGTTAAATATAAACAAATTTTGATAATAAATGATAATCTTTTAATTTAAAAATAGCAAATCAATTTTATTAATTTATCAAGATTTAGGATATGAAGATTAATTTATTTGAAATACATATTTTTAGTTATGATGTGTTTAATAAAAATTATGTTTTTAAATGCTAAAATTGTTTTTAAGGAAATCAAATATGTATGAATGGTGAGATATGGGTATTTATTTAAAAGCGAAAATATTAGAATTTATTTAAAAAATAAAATAATGTTTCTTTTGATTAAATAACAAATTGAATGAAAGTAACTAAAGCTATTTCTTATTCTTTATCTACTTACAATTAATTAGAGAGAATATAAATCGAAAATTCAAATTTGATATGAAAGATGATTTATTGATTTAAATAATAACTATAAAAATATTGCTATAATTTATTTCAATTATTATATATTACTATAAGTTTGTTTATTGTTCAAAATTAATCAGGATTTACAGATAAAGAATAAAAAATAATACTAAAATTTGTATTTTTATAAATTTGTGTAATGTTTGAGAGAGTAACAAAAGATTGATTGATAACAATAAAGTAATGAAAACAAATATCACTTTCAAATTAAAATAGTCCTTATTTATTTATCAATCAAATTAGTTATAGAATGAAAATTAATTTATGGGCGGCGATTCATGCGGATTATAAATAGTTAGGAATCGATTAATTAACAAATTTGCTAAAGCAAAGCCTGATTATTTGTTTATTTTTTTGTTTGTCTGTTTGCTAGTAGCAAGACTTATAAAGAATTAATTCTTTAAGAAATAATTGGATTTAATAATTATTACATAAATTAATAAGCATAATCTAAACTTTTAAGTAGTTTTGAATATTATTTAGAGGACTAGAAAATATTTATCAAAAATAGGTAGAAAATTAAAACATAGGAATTGAGTAAGCGCGCTAGTTTTCTATCAATTAAGTATGGATAATTACATAAATAAATTCCATAAAAATGAAAATTCTAATCATGGAAGCTATAAAAGTGATTATAATTCTAATTTAGCCAATACTCCTTTATCAGAAGTAAGCTAGAGTGTTTTGCCCTTAAATCAATAAGAGGATGAGAAACATTCTTTTATATTAGAATCCTATCATTAAAAACTTATTTAGTATTAAAATGTTTTATAGTCAAATTAGAGCAGCATGAAATCAATGTAACCTTATTCTTATGGTGATCTTAATCATCTAAGAGGAGCTGAGTAAAGAAAGAGGATGTTTTTATAGCATAGAAATTCAGATCTTTCAGATTAACTTAAATAGCAAGATGAAGAACAATAAGAAGTTCATTCACCATCTCTTACTTCAAAGTCATTTATATTTAGAGACTAGGAAAATGCTGATAGGGTGAATGAAAATAAAATATAAAACCCATTATAGGTTAAATAACTAAGTAAAAAGTAGAAATCAAATCCTATTTCAGAAAATATTATAGACTCATAAAAATAAAGCCAAACCATTTCTCAAAAGATGAAATCTTAAACTGAGTTAGGCATATCAGCAAAAGATACTAATAAAGTGCCTGTGATATTTAATGGTAGTGCAAAGACTGAAAATATATTGCCAAACTCTAGTTCAAATTTTGGTAAAATATCCTTCCACTCATTCATTTAGCTTACAAAAACTTACAAAAAAGAAGACAAACAAACAAACAAATAAATAAATATTAACTTTATTTTAATTATAGATTAAATTTGGAAATTACAATTTTTAATATTTTTTATTTACCTATAATTTACAATAGGAGGAGCTTCTTCAGCTTAAAACACTAAGTACAATGAATTAAATGATAGAATAAAAGGAAGTGCTTAATCATTACAAAGTCAATCTTTTGTAGAACTTTAATAAATCAATCTAAACAACAATAATCATGGAAAAGGAGGCTCTATTTACTAGGAAAGAGACAATCCAAAAAGTAGTTTAAGTAATGCTTTTAACGACCAATAAGATTAAAAAGATTTTGATGCCAGTATGTTTAAAAACAAAGATATGAGTATACATTAATCTGACAGTGCTATAAATCTTAACACAGCTTTCAATTCCAAAAATTTCAACTAAAATGGTCTAACTTTCAATCCATTTGACATTAAAACATTAGATGTCGGAAATGGAAACTAGCTCAACTAAAAAAGTGTGAGAAGAGGAAGTAATCTACTAGAAATACCTTCACCATCTTAAATAGCAGCAAATACTAATTAAACGAACACATACTAAAGGAAGAATTCAGACAAAAGCTAACTTAGTTAAAGAACCTAAAATAAAGTTAAAAAAAGAAACTTTTTGAAGGCATTTTTTTTCACGTATAAATTTCTTTAAATAATGAGATTCGTTAGAAAATATAAGAATATTTACATGCTGGAGAAGAAACATTTCAAATTAATCAAAGATAATGCTTTTGGAGGATTGTATGAAAGGCTTGGCTAGAGGAGCACCCTCACAAAATTATTTTCAAGGCTCACTTATTATCTGTTTGATATTAAATCTCCTTTTCATGCTTTTTAGCCAACTTCTTTGCCTTTATTAATTTTTGAGTTTTCAATTTTGGTTATCTTGCTTTTTTTAACATTTTATATTCCTCTAAAAGTTTGCTTTAAAAATGCATTGGATTTTGTAGAGCCAGATGGCTTGACAACATTTTTAAAGATAGTACCCTATATATTAATGCTTGAAATGATAATTAATCTAAATACAGCTTACTTTAGTCAAGGAACTACGATTGTTGATAGAAAATTGATAATAAAAAGATATTTTTCATTTAAATTTTGGATAGATCTTATATCTCTCATCTGCTTGGATTAATCTAATATTGTACCATTAATCTTTGTCATAAGGATATATTAAATCTTTAAAATTTTATATGATTTTGATGAAAGCTTCTAAATATAATTTAAGTTTCCTACAACTTTTGAGTTAACAAAATTGTGTTTTATCATTTTATATGTTGCCCATATTTTTGCTTGTGGATTTAAGCTCATATTGAATTATTAAACTGACGAACAAGAAACATGGATATCCAAATCTAATGTTTTCCATAAATCCTGGATTGAAATATACATAGCTGCTTTATACTTTTCATTTACAACTATGATTACTGTAGGTTTTGGTGATATAGTACCATACAGCCTTGTTGAAAGAGTATATGTTATTATTATGTAACTTCTTAGTTGTGGTGTCTTTGCTTATGCTATCAACACAATAGGAAGTAAATATTTCTTTGAATATTTTCTTAATTTTATCATTTATTTCAGAAAAATTAATTAAACATTTCTATTATAACAAAAAGGTATTTTCCAAGAAATAGCAAAAAAAAGTGCAGAATACAGGTATAATTTACAAGAAGAAATATTAGTATAAATAAATAATTTTTTAAATTAAAAAGATAATAAAAGTAAGAAATCATTGATTACATGATGAGAAGAAAAATAACTAAGCAAACCTAAATTAAAGTTTTGAAATATTTAGAATACATCCATTCATCATCTGATGCTGGCCACTAAAAAGGATATGAAATCCTAAATTTATTGTCAAAGAGATTAAGAGATGTTGTTTATAAAGAATATTATGGAAGAATTCTAATTTAATACAAACTTTTTAATAGGAAGTTTAGTGAAAAGTTTTTAAAAACGTTAAGTTTGTACATGAAAGAACAAACTTTGGGGCCAGGTGAAGTTTTGTATAATGAAGGAGAGTTAGACTAAAGATTATTCTACATCTAAAGTGGTGAAATAGAGTTATACACAGATCTCTAGGAAAATGGGCATAAAGACCTTATGCTTCATGTATTAAAGGTATTTTAATTAAATGTAAAACACTAAATTTTAATATGAATTTAAACAAAGCAAGGTGATTATTTTGGTTAATTTTAATTCCTTGGCAACATGGCCAGCAGAAATGCAGCTAGAAGTCTTAATGTTACTTAAATTGTTTATTGCACACTAGAAGATTTTATAAGTGTCATAAGATAGTTCCCTAATGATTTTGTAAATTAAAAACCAACAATTTTATCTAAATTAAAACTATCTTTTCAATAAATAAAAGGAAGTTTATTGTTCTATGAAAGACAGTATCAATTTTAGTGATGAAAAACTCGATGTAATGTGTTCTGGATGTGGTAGATACAATCACTAAGTTCACAACTGCCCACTCCTCCATTACGAAATAGATAAAGAAGCTCATATCAGAAGGTATGATGAGATGATGCTTGAATATTTTATTTAAATTTTATCTTTACTTTTCAAGAGCTTTATTTCAACTTTTTAAATAAAGGTACATTCATTCAGATCCTCAAAAAAGAGATGAAAGTTTTTCAAGAGTTAAACCATATTTTTCTAAGTGGGCATCAAAAATTCAAACCTAACCTATTCAAGAAATTGCTCCTCTTAGCAGTAAAAAAAGAGATAAGAATTTCTAATACTAAAGATTTAATGTATTTAGAGAATATTGTAATATAAATTAAATTTATTCATTTTAAAAATTAATTATTTTGTTTGTTTGCTTTCTTTAAAGATGATCTCAGAATTGCTCTGAGAATGCTACGTGTCAGACTTAGAGATTCAGAAGAAAAAAATTTATCTGAGGAATAATTACAAAAAATTTATGATGAGCAAGATGATAGAAAGTTTATTTTAGAGACAGATGTTCCTAACTGCTACACACTTTAAATTCATAGACAAAAGAATATTTTAAACAACAAAAGAAATGGTTAAGATGATGAAGAAAATGACGAAGATGATGAAGATTATTATGAAGAAGAATTTGCAGATTATGAAGACATTATGAATAATGACCACTCTCAAGTAACAAATGTTATCTATAACAATATAAATCAGCAATCTTACTAAAAAATGTCAACTTTAAGTAAATAATTAATGAAACGATATTATCAATTAGACCTAAGATTTTAAATAAAATTTAAATTAAAAAAAGATTCATAAATACATGTGCCTACAGAAAAATCTTTATACATTAAAATGCCAAGTGAGCATAATTTTAAAGCCTCAGGAATGAATTCTAAGGTGTTGGAAGATTCTAGTGAAGAATATGATGATGAAGAAAGCAATAAGGATAATAGAAAAAATTATTAAAGCTCTCTAAATAAGATGGAAAAAAGCAATCAAATAACATTTAAAGAAGAGAATGTTGTAATTCTTCCTAGAAAACAATCAAACCCTCATCATTATATATATTAGTAGAACAATGAATCTAATTAATAGCTCCAAGATGAAGAGCTGGCACATCAATAAAAAAGTGTATTTTATAGAGGTCATGATTAAAACTAAGGAGCAGTAATGTCAAGTCCAAAAGGCAGATACAATAATAGGCACAAAACTTTAAATCCCTCTTCTTTTAATAATTTAAGTTAAAATGTTGAGACATATTTTAAAGGCAGTTAAGTTGAAAACAATCCTTCTTCTATGAGTTCAATAGGTTTGCAGCAGTAATACTCTAAACGAAAAGGAACAGTTCTAAGCTCAATTCACTAAGGATCCTCTAAACTAAAATAATAGGGAAGCTAAGATTTTAGTATAAATATATAGCGAACAGGTACTTTGAATAGTAAAGGACTAGCCAAAAACAGTAGTAAAAAATTATCTGAAAGAAATATTTTATCTAGATCAAATACAGGAAAAGTAAAATTTTATTAATTTAAATTTTAATTAAGTCTTTTTTTTAAATAAAAGGTATCGAAAATTGACACAAATATAGATTAAACAAAATTAATATAACCATCCATGACTTAGTTGGCCAAATTTGCTAATACGATAAGGGATAATTATTCAGAAAAAATAGTTAAAAACTAAAATGGATCTGAATATTCTTCTTAATATAATTCAAATTTTATATTTTGCATCATGGATTTTGAGAAATAATGTGAATTTGTTCATTATTTGCCTTAAAATAATCTTTCTGTTGTTTTAAAATCGCTTAAAAAAATTTATAAAGTAAGATAAGAATAAATTTAAGCCTTCACTAAATCTGTTAAGACTTTTAAAACATTTAAAACTATGAGAATAGGAAATGGTAGTACAGTTTAGTATGCTAAAAAAAGTATTATAGACAATGGATAAAACGTAGCAAGTATGCTTAATAATAATAATAATTAATCGGGGCCACTTAATCTAAATGGGCAAAGTTTCAATGGCAATAATGTGGCATCAGATATCAACAATCAAAACATTCAAAGTAATTAATAGACCTCTATGTAATTAGACAGAGGAATAATAACCATAAATGTACCACAATCAGAATCTCCTCCTTCAACAAACTTTAAACCAGAAAAAAGATAGGTTTAGCTATATCTTAATAAACTTTAATGATATAATGTTAAATTCAAAAGCTGATCTGTAATTTGAACATCTCTCTCTTGTTAAATAAACTTACACTTTATTATATATAAAATAAATATATTAAAAATAATAATTTAGTTATTAGAAATATTGATGTTCATCAATCAACAATAGCTTTTTGTAAAAAAAAAAAAATTTTGATTTAAGTTTATATTAAAATTTATTTTTGATTCAAAATATTACTTAATTTATTTCGTATTTGTTTAGTACAAGATAATTTATATCTTCTTTCTGTTTAAAATTTAAAATTGTGAACTAATTTGTGATGATAAAATAAATCTAAGTAGTTTTATTTATGTTAACTTCCTATTTTTATAGAGTACTTTTCTATTTTTCAGATTATGTTAATATCTCCTTAAATTTTGAATATATTAATCAAAAATTGAAGCTTAATTTTTAGAATATTATTAAATTTCATACACTTTCGCACAAAAAACAAGCACTCACCCATTAGAAATTTTATAATAAATATCAAACTTACTTTTTTTAAAGAAATTTTCATTTTTAAATGAGTTTTTTTTATGATATTAACTAAAAAAGCCAATTATTATTAAGCAGATTAAAAATTATTTTACGAAAGTTAAAACAATAAATATGAAAAATCTTATTAACTAAAATAGAATCGAAATAGGTTATTATAATCATTTCAATGAAAACATAATTTTTAACAAACAAAATAAACTATTTGCAAAATAAAATAATCTAAAAATAGAAAGAAATTGGTTATCAAATAAAAATGCAAATAAATTAAAAAAAATTAAGCTAATTCTAACAAAAATAGTTCAATTACTACACAAATTTTTATTTAAAACAAAAAAACTATAAAAATTTAAAACAATTATAATTTTTGATTCATATTTAATAGTGCCTATTTAATTAGTTACATATAAAATAAATTTAAGACTGAAATAGAGATTTATTTTTGTAGAATTATTAACATTTTTGTTGGGAATAATTTTTTCAAATAATTAAATAATGAGAAAAAAATTAAACCAAAAAAATTGAGACTTTTACTTACAAAAATAGCCTAAAAATAAAAAATAAAGAACTTTATCAGGAAATTCATAAAATTAACAATCTATCTTTTTAGGAAAAAATAGCTTCGAAATAGTTTTTTATATACAAAATCAAATATATACATTTTATAGATATAAATATTTTGAACTTAATTGAGATAATCAAAAGCAAAAATTGGAATTTTTATCAAAATTTGATAAATAAAAAAAGGATAAATCAAAATATCATGTGATTAAATGTTAAAGATAAGATTTAGCCTATATTAAATCTTTATGAAAAATTGAAGCATAAAATACTAACAATATAAAACAATTTTTATGATTTATTAAATAACACCCATTTTTATGTCCTTAATTTTATTTAAATATTTTAAATTATTTAATGATCTTTTTTGGAGTACCTTTTTAGCATATTTTTTAGTGATTCAATATAAAATATTAAAATAAGTAAAAATAATAAAATTTTGTGTTTTACTAATCTTTATGTTTTAATCAAACTTTTGAATAAGAAGATACCCTAAAGATGTCTATTAATCTACCGTATTGAGCATAAAATGGAAAGAAAATATTTGAATACTTAAATATAAATAATGTATAGCATTAAAAATTAATTTGAATTCGATTTTATGATAATTATGATTGATGAAATTTATTTTTTTATTACATAATGATTTTAAATAAGAAAATAATGCATTAAACTTGTATTTAAGTTGAGTTAAGTTAATCATTAGAATTAGTAAAATATCTTTGAATATTCATTAAATTTTTTGCTTATGTCTTTATTATAATTCTTAAAAAACTTGATTTTTAAAGATTACTATATTCTTCAAAATTTATTAATTATACTAATCGAAATCAAGCATATTTATTAATTAATTAATTAACAACTTATTATATAAACGTTAATTAACTCTTAAAAAATTAGTAGAAATGGAATTATTTTCGTAATAAGTTAGTGATTATGTTATAGAAGAAAAATAAGTATTAGGATAACCTATTTCATTGGAGATGTCTCAACAAACAGAAGCAAACTAAAATTAATAATAAAAGAATTAATCTCTAAACACTCCAGACTATTCAAATTATACATCACCAAAATAAGGCGAATTAAAGTAAACTAAGCTGATAGCATAAAGTTCAAATGAATTGAATAGCTCATCATAATTTTAGATGAAAAAAACTCTTTGGGGTACTGCTAAAAATAAAGTGTTACAAACACAAAGAATTTAAAAGATGTAAAAATACTTTTTTTTGTTTAGAATTAAACTTTATTGATTGTTTGCGAGATCAGATATTTTAATCATTTAAATAGGTTTTTGAAGTAGATATTAAAGAAAATTGAAGTTTTTCAAAAAGGTTATGTGGAATCGCAAGCTGCTAAATTGAGTAAATAGATTTTTAAATATTAAAATTTGCTTAGATATCATTTCATGTTATCAGTTATTGCAGCCATTCTTTTTCAATGAATTTTTGTTATTTCAGAGAGAATATTTAATAAATGAAAAGACTAATTTTTAAAAGTTATTGCTTATAGAAATTGAAGAACGAATGAATGAATTATTAATATATTTTTTATATTTTTGAAATCTAAAACTAAAATATTTTAAAATAGAATAGAGAGAAAGTATGATAGACCCTGATAATAGAATATATTTTATATGGAAATGTATAACTGGTATAGCAATGTTATATTTCCCATTAATGATTCCTATCAGAAATTGCTTTGAATTAGAAAATAAAGATCATATAGTCTATGATTATTTTCTTGATGCAATATTTTTTATAGATATTATACTAAATTTTATCACTATGAGAGTACATATAGGAGTTAAAATCATAAATATCAAAGATATTTCTAAATTATACTTACAGTAAATTACCAAAATATTTGTTAAATCACATCTAAATTTATAAAAACTCTTTTTATCTACAATCAGGTCAGAATTCTTATTTGATATAATTGCAGTTTTTCCATGGTAAGCTCTAGAAAGCAAGACAACTTCATTTGGGTTTATTCTATTTAAATTGCTAAGAATGAGATATAGGAGTAGGTTTATAGAAATAATGAAATCTTTTATTTTTTCAGTAATTTACTAATATTTAGCTATCAAATTTTTACATTTTACTTTATTAATTAAAGATCTTTGGAAGTGGTAAAAATATTAAGTATGCTCTTCTAACTTATAATATGCTGATGTAAGTTATAATATATTTATTTCTATTTAAACACAATAAAATATGCACAAATATTTCAATTGCTTAAAGAAAAAACATGTAATTTGGAAACAATTTTTGAGAATAGTTAATAATAAAATAAATAAAAACATTTTTTAACTTGATAATAATAAACTTGAAAAACTATTAATCCATTCATTTAATTTTTGAATATTTTAAAAAAATTGAAAACAAATTGATAATAGGTTAAATTAAGCAAGAAATAGTTAAAAATATAAAAACTACTAATAATTATCCTCACCATATTTATTATTAAAATTTGAAAAATAAAATTAACTTTTTTGTAGTATTCGGTTTTTGGAATATTGCGTTTGATATTTGAGTTTTAAGGCAATGAAATATTTGTAAAATATTTGATGAATCGAAATAATATGGTTTATCAATAATTAACAAAAAAACATACAATCATAAAAATCTTAATTTTTAAATAAATTAATAATTTGCTGATAACCAAATATTTTTCCGAATACTAGTTTATTGATAATTTGTAGCAAACATATTTTTGGAATTTAGTCATAAAATATACTTATCTGATTATTTTAATTTAATTTAGAATTTTATCTTAAGTTATAATTTTTATACACATGCTAAATTGTATTTGGATCACTCTGGGAAAATTTAATGATGGTGAAACAAGCTGGATATAATTATTTATTTAGGGAGATGGAGATATTTAAAATTATATGAAGATTCTTTATATAAATGGTTTTTACTATATAGTAACTACAATTGCTACAGTTGGATATGGAGATATCTCTTGCCAAACCTCTTATGAAATGTTTTTTGCTTGCTTATGTATGTTCTTTGGTATAGCCCTATTTGCTTACATTCAAGGTGGGCTTGTAGACGCTATAAAAAACTCTCTTCTGTCAGGAGAAATCAAGTTAAGTTAAGTTTAAGAGGAGTTTCAAACTTGGCTAATATAAAGAGAGTAAAATATCCGATTTCCAATAGAAAGTAAGAAATTAAAGACAATGAGAGAATGTTTTAAGCTATCATATCAAAATGATTTCTCTAATACTATTTTAGAATCAGAGTATTATTTAAGTCTCCCACCTTTAATTTAAGAAAAAATGTTTACTTTCTATTTCTCTTAGCATGTTAAAACCTACAGTATTTTCTTTAGAAATATTTGTGATACACATTTAATAAGGCAAATTATTGGAGCTCTTAAGCATGTTTAGTAAGTTAGCTTTAATTAATCACAAAAAAATGAATCATTTTTTTAATTTAATAAAAGCATTCCTTCAAACACATTCATCCAAACCTATTATTAAAAATCTAAAGGAATTTATTTTATTTCCTCAGGAAAAGTAATAATCTCTAAATTTTATGAAATGGATGATAAACTTGAATAATTACCATTCAAAGAATTATCATATGGGTCATTTTTTGGTGAAAATTGTTTGCTTAAAAACTATTAAATGTTAAACTACATGTAATTTTTTTAATGAAAATAAATTTCTCATTTCTTTTTTATTATTTTATAGAGTAGATAAAGATTAAGACCTATATGCATTTTTTATAAGCCAAGATAAATTATTTGAGATATTAGATGAACATCCTTAAATTATAAAGAGGCTTGTCAGATTAGCTAGGTTAAGAAACAAATTTTTCAAACTTGAAGGAGAAACAGTAATGGAGCAGAATCAAGTTTATTTAAAAAATAATAGCTTGACAAAGCAAAACTTTAGAGTAATTTTTTTTTTTTTAACATTTCATGTTAAGAATTCCTAAAATCATAATTATTCACTCAAATAAATTCTTTTAAAAAAAAGAAAAGAGATAGTAAGAAATAAAAAATAGATTAAGAGCTAGAAGATATAAAATAAAATTTGAAGGTTGTGTATGACTAAGAAAATAAAGCAAGAAAACAAAATGGTCAAACTGTTTAAGAAGATGAAGATGAAGACAGCATAGAGGAGGAGGAGTAAGAAGAAGAAGATTCAGAATTAGATATATTAGAAAAAATAAAAATAAACAATAAAATACCACTATTATAATAGTTTGAGGATAGTATAGAGTAATAAAAATAAATGTATTTCGATGGAATCTAAAATGAGTAAATAATACAAAGTATATTTAAGAATATGAAAATATTTGATGAAAAAAAATAACCTAGAGGTGCTATAAATACTCAAAATGTATATACATATAAAAAAAATTCAGTTTAAAACATTGCTTATAAAGTATAAGAAGTCGTTGTTGAGTAGCAAGAAGAAATAGAATCAAATAATTATGAAACTCCTATTGAAAGTTCAAAGCAGCAAATTTAACAAAACTAAACTATCGAAAAAGAAAATAATTAAACTTAATTAAAATCATCTAACCAATCTAATACTATTAGCTTATTTGCTTCTTCTTAATAAGCAATTAACCAACGTGAAAGCCAATCAAACTAAAATAATGATTTGCTCTTTAAAAGCTAATCTTCATATCAAAATTCAGATAACTATGATTCTTAAAATTAAAACTTGATAGACCAATAGATTTAAAATTCATAAAAAACTGAACCTTCAAGCAAATTAAGATAATAATAATAACAACTTGCAATGGCAAAATAACTTAGTTCAGCTGAAAAATAAAATAATATTAACTTAGAAAGCAAGAAATCTAATTCATTTTCAGAATAAAGATTTTAATAATTAGAAAATTAAAGTCCTTAAACCAAAAAAAAATTGAGTGAATACTACTTTGAATCTCTGACAAATCAAGCTGCATTTAGCAAAAATAATAAAGATGGAGAAGTAAATACTTAATCTGATTTACCACTAAAAACTGAGACTACAGAATTTAATTTATAACTAGTGTAGACTTTACAATCTAATGATGAAATTGAATTGATCGATTTTTATTAGATTGATGAAAAAACTGATGAGACTTTTAAAGATAGCAAAATAGATTTATAAAATTTACAATATTTATAAAGCAATAGACAAATACATTAAAAAGCATGCTTAGATAATTTAAATAATCAAAAACTATTAAATCAGAATGAAAATTATAATTAATCCTTGAAAGAAGAGATTGGAGAATAAGAAAACTAAAGCCTTGAAAAATAATAAGAAAACTAAGTAGTGTGGATCACTAAAGCTTCAAATTGTCGAAAAAGTATTTTTAAATAAAATAGTGATAAAAAATCTGATGATTAAGATTAGTAATAATAAGAGTAGTTATATGAAGAGGGTAGTGATTAGAGTTAGAAGGATACTTAAATGTTCAGATAATTAAAAACATTACAATACAAAAAATAGTTTGTTGGATAAAAAGAACAGAGATTATATGGATCTTTTTAGAATTTTAATCACAATAATATTTTAAATGAACAGTTTGATCTATTGTAAAGTAAAGTTGAAAAGAATCAAATTAACATTAATCTAAATAAAAATAAATCATATAAATACCTAAATTCAAAGTCTGCTTTACTTAACCAATAAAAAAGGTAGCAACAATAAATTGATGAAATATTAAATTAAAGTAGAATTGAAAATCAAAATTATAAAAATTAGTAATAGATATTAAAATCAAGTAATTTTGGGAACTAATTAGTCCATTTTAATTAAAACAATCAATCTAGTGGTGAATAAGGAAGACAAGCTTAGAATTAGAATGAATTTAGTTAATCACCTTAAAGCTAGAATTCCCTATAATTTACTGTAAACAATTAAGCAGATAAGTCTTTAAAATATAATGATGAAATTTTAACCCCTCAAAATCGTGTTGAAAATAAATATAATAAATCATTCAGTCATTTATTAGTTTCAAATTTAGATGACTAGGATAATTTAAATAAGCCTCATCTAAGCAATTATAAAACTCTAATTTAGATCATGCGAATAACATACTAGTTTCATAAAAATTAAAAATAAGAAGACATTTATCATTATTAAGAAGCTGCTGAAGAAGATATTAACTAGACAAACTAAAATGAATAAAATTTAGAACTGCAGTTGAAATCTTATGTTGAAATTGATGATAATGAAAATGAAGATAATTAATAGATCGAAAACATGTTAGATAAATCTATTGATGTCCCAATCGATATTGTTGAGCCTTCCTTTACACTAAGTGAACTAAATAAAATTTTTCCATATCTAAAGGTAAATATTTCTATTTTTAAAAAAAACTTAACATTAATTTTAATAAATTAGTTTAGTATAAATATACTAGACGAAAGGACAAACGCCTTGCTTCAAAATGTTTAAGAATTTAAGAAATTTTGTGAAACAAAAGTTTAAAAAATTTAGGAACTTAGATCTCGTAAATAATAATCATAAGATAATAATCCGAACATACTATAAAAAAGTAAAAAAAAGAACTCTTATCGCTAAAAGTAGTTTAAAAGGGTTACCAGTTTATATCATAATGTGAAATGAAGTCTTAAAATCCAACCATTCATTAATTAAGAAAAAGATAAAAACTAGATAAAAATCAATCTTTTCAAACATTCATTTACACTAACTAAACTGAATAAATTTTTCAAAATATCAAAATAAGAGTAAGGAATTTTATTGTTTAAAAAAGTGTAATACTAATTTCTATAAAATTAATTCACCAATAACATACTTGATAAAACAACAGATACATTGCTTCATTATATTTAATAATTTCTGATTTTTTAATGGAACAGCCTAGAATCGTCTTTTGGTTGAATACATAGATACTAAACATAGTCTGTTCATATAAATAGAAAATGACAAAATGAACTCTTACTACTAAAAATAATTTAAAAGGGTTAGTTTTTGATGAGAAATAATGAATAGCATAAATTAGCAAGATATTTTTATGTTTTGTTTATGAAAAGGTATTATTTATATTATTTATGCTTGAGTAAATTAAAAATATAATCTTTTAAAAGCTGCATAGCCTCTTTTTTACATATGGTCTACTGACTTAGTATTATTTTATTTTCCTCTTTTACATTAATTAAGAGATCATAAAAAAGAGTAATAAACATTCTTAAAGAAAATAGAAGAATAGAAATTTGTGATTGTTAGTAAATTCTTGACTTTACTATTTCAAGTGTTAGTTATTTATATTAAAACAATTCTTGTTAATTTTTACATTTAATGCCCTTAAATTTGTCTAAAATAATTAGAAAAAAACCTAAAAAACTTGATTATTAATTTTTTGCAGAAAGTCCCACCCCAAATTCTTAACGAAAAAAAGTTAAAATTTTTTCCCATTAGAGGAAGAGTGTTTAAAAAGAAAAGTTTTTGCCTATTTTGATAAAAAAATCATAAATTATTAAATAAATAATTAAATAAAATTTACTGAAACAAGGATTGTAGAAGTAGAAATAAAGTTTTCAGAATTACTAACTTTCTGTTAACTAGTACTAAATACTTCTTTGAATTAAAAATTATTTTAATTTAGGAATCTATAAATATACTCACAATATTTATAACAGAGCATTAATCACAAAATTTATGCAAAATGAGCACTTATCTTTCTAAAATGGTAGAAAACATTTAAGTTGAACATAGTCAGATCCCTGTACCTGTCATGAGAGATGAAAGAACTTTCATTAAACAAGGAAGGATATGTTTCCAATTCAAAGCTATAGGTAATATAGCCTTAAATGGATTTAGTAATCAGTATGAAATTCATTACCCTCAGGAAATTTTCAAGTTTGGAGTTTAACAATAAGAATTAGTTGAAATTATTCAAAAAATTAATAAAATAGCTATGGAAAATTGGCCATGCATGAATTGCTATTATTATGGAATAGGGCTTAGTTTAATCACATGCTGTATTTCCTACCTTATTCCTCATATTTGTATTACTGATTCAGAAAACTTTGTGAGGGAAGAACTACATAGCTTCAACTAAGAATACTTTAATCCACGAGGTCTTGAAATTGGACTCAGAAAAAATTGCTTCACTAGTTGGATTCAAATAAATGAAATCCCCAGAAAAGACTTGGATACTGAATCCTAAAAATCAACAAACGATACTGAAGATGAATGAATATATATCAATGATAATAATTAATTTTAGTTAAAATTTATATAAAATAGTTATAAACCCCTTATAAAAATTATGTTAAAAAATCTTTTAATTATTTTTGTTTCCTTTATATAACAAATTTTCATATTTCTATTTGAAATTTCACCTTAAAAAGCTAAATCAATCTCATATAAGTGATTCTATTCCTTTTATTTATATTTATTTATCAAATCTTCTTCTTTTTATTTTGATAAAAAAACAACATCTAATTAATTTTAAGTTAATCTGAAATTTTTTATTTTCATAATCTCAGAAGAATTCGTTGATTATTGTATTATTGTTTGCTAATTACTTTATACATTCTTACCTCTTGATAAATATTTCAATCTTTTACTTTCATAAATACCATAAATCCTTAATTACTATTTGATCACTAAAAATCAAATATTCCTATTAGATTTTAGCTCTATTTTTAAGATAATACTTAGATATAGCTAAGCTATTAACAAAATGAAACTCATATAAATACCTCACAAAAGAAAAAGGTCATATTCTATAAAAGACTTTTAAAAGTTTTAGATAATATTTTATTAAAATGTATTCAATATTTTTATATATAATACTTTTTCATTTAGTTTTTAATATACACTTATTAAGGCTGGGCTGTTAGTATGAAATTTTTGTCTATCACCCTTAATAAACATTTAAATAGAAATTATTACAAATAATAGCATCTAAAATTTATTCAGAAGAAAAAAAATTGTTTTATCAAAAAATAAAAATTACAATAATGCATGAATTATTGTATTCTGTATTAAAAGCAAAAGTATTTGAAGAATAAAAAAAATCTTTAAAAAAGAATTCAATTAATAAGAGTATTTTACTATCTTAGATAAATAATTTATTTTAATGGAAAGTCAGATCAAATTATTAACCACTTCTAACTTATGTTTTAATTTATAGCAATACAAAATTATAAAAATATTTCAGATTTAATAAGATTATTTTATTTTTGCTTTTTTGTAATTTCAAATACAAAAAAAAATAGAAAAATTTATATTAAATATTATGAAATTTAATTTTTATTATTACTAAAAGAATAGAAAGAGGTTTTGAACACTTTTTTGTTAAAGGCTTTTAAATATCAGGGCTTTTGCTAGCTATTAAAGGATTATTAATCCACAAGACTTATTTATTGACTGATTGATTGATTGATTGAAAAGCTTTTAGATTCTTGATTTTGCAAAAAACTTCAATCAGAAATATTATAAATAGAGATTTTAAGTGAATTAGGAAGAAAAAAAAATTTAAATAAATTAAAGTTGTTTTTAAGATTATTTAGTAAATGAATTCAGATTAGATTAATAATTAAGATCAATAAGAAAAATTAGCCTCAAATTTGTATTCTGAAAATGCTTCTAGCTTATAGAAAATGAAACAAAAGGTAGAGCTTGGCCTTCAGAACAAGGAGATTTGGAACGAAAATCTTCTAAAAAATATGATATAGAAAGCGGAAGATTATTTGGCATACTAAAAAATGTATATTATTTTATTAGGAGCCAAAGGAAGCGGTAAAACAACACTGCTTAATAGCATCATAGGAGATGAAATAGTGCCTTATAACATTGATAAAACTGGAAAATACTAAGTTATAATTTAAGTAGGATACTAAGATGAAGATAATTATTCTGTAATTAGGTGCAACCCTCAAACATTTAAACCAAATGATGAAGAAAATTGCAAAATAGTTACTAAGAATATCAAAGAATTGCATAATTTCATAGAGTAAAGTATCTAACATGACAGCTAAACTAGCTATTAAGGACATTCTACTGAGGAATACATGCAAAACACCAATACCCTAAAGGTTTTCTAGATCAAACTTAACTTTGATTTTATTAAGAATTTCCCTCAAGAAATAAGACAAAACATTTTATTCATTGATACTCCAGGAATTTATGAATTCGAGCGTTACTCATAATAAATATTTATCAATTCATTAAAAAACCTGTAATAGAATAGTTCTCCAGTAATTAAATACTATTTGTGGGTGACTTCTTTGACAGAAAAAGTGAAAAAATATGAAAAAACAATAATTGAGAATGTTTTATACTAACTACATTTATCAGAAAAGAAAAATTAATTAGAAATTTTATAAGAAAATAAACCAGATCAATAAGAGTAAGACTAAAATTTCTCAACCTCTAAAAAAATTTTTAAATCGAATGAGCTCAATCCTAACCAATCTTAAAAGTAATCTTTGATAAACTAAATTTGCATTTCATTCAAAGCATCATCTGCAATATCTGAGTCTGAATAGAATAACTTATTTAACAGCGTCAACTAAAAACTATCCAATTCTGCAAAAGAAGAATTCCTTTCTATCAATACAATAAATAGTAAACAGTCTTCAAGAGGACCTCTTGAAATACTAAACTCAGAAAGTAACTACGGTCATGATGATGATGATGATGATGATGATGATGATGATGATGATATCTGGGTTATTGATAAAAGTTAGGCTTAAAAAGATGAATAGGAGCTAAAGCTAAAAAACGAGTAGATTACTGGTTTAAAGCCTTAAAAAATAAATAGATAGCTTTCTATAGTCTTTAATTCACGTGAAGAAAAAGACATCTTCTTATCTTAGGGAGTTTAGGGATACAAATAGCAATCCAAACTTGATTTATTTTAATATAAATATCTAAATATGCTTGAGAAATCTATGTAAAAATCCTATATCATGGCTTCAGCGTTGCCTACTTTGTACCTTTAAATGTACTAATAATATAAGAATGACTCTATCTTAGAAAAAGAAATTGTTAAAAAATTTTTAACATCCTACAAACATACTTTAGAGCTTAAAAATGAATCTGATGCAAGAAAATTAATTAGTAATGTTAATTATGAAACAGACTCCATCCTGAATTTAATTGAATATGATCTAGCTCCTTAAATCAATAAATAAATTGATTTGAGTATTAATAATTTCTCTTAAGTAAAATCAGAAACAAGCTTTAAAAAATTCTTATTTAGGCAAATAAGTGATCTATACGATTACAAATAAATGAAAAAGAGGCTTAGAATTTAAGAGATTATAGATAAAAGCTCTATAATTTCTAGGAACATAATTTTAAACCAACAAAAAAGAGATAAGATTGAAACGTTTGTAGAGTCTTTACCAATTATCCTTAACAACCATTAATAAATGTTCTCAAATAACCTTTAAAACATTTCCACTTCTTCCTTATAAATTAGAAAAACTCAGATCCTACCTAAAATTGAGGAAATCTATCAGAATCACAAGTCTTACCAAATATTTGACCAAGTTGAAAATCAACTTAATTAAGCAGTAAATAATTATTTTTTTTAACTTTTATACCATAAACCCTTACAAACACTCTTTTTCAATTCAAATAATTAGCAAATTTTTTTTTTAATTCCAAGATGAACAAGACATTCTACTGAATGAAAATTAAATTTTGTGAATTAGAATTTTTACAGCAAGCATTAAAAAATTTTTTAATTAATTTTTTATCTAATAATAACAATAGATTTTAGAATATTTTAGTGAAGCAGTTTAAAATTTGGCTAATTCAATGATAACTGGGGATAAACTAATAGAAGCTAATAAAGATATAATTTTACAAGAAATTTAAGAAATTGATTCTTAACTTGAGAGTGGAATCAAGTCTATTATTATTGATTTTAAGAAAAGATCTCTTTAGGATGCAAATAACTAAATAACTTCAAATATATGTGTTTCTTTGTAAAAAAACTTTTCTTTGTTAGGCTCAATAATTGGAACCTCTTCACTTTTTACAGGCTTGGGAGTGCTAATTTAAAGGTAGAATATTTTTTATTTTAATAAATTTTGCAACAAATGAATAAATTTTAAAATAGGATTGCTGGAAAACCTTTAATGAGTAGCGGTCCATTAGGTTTAGGTGTTGGTATAGGCATGACAATTTTATCTACAATATTCTTTGTCTAAAAACGAGAGAAAAAACTCTAAGAAAGTAAACAAATTATTTTAGACTTCTTTGAGAAAATTGAAGAAGAACAGATGAAAATTAACTAATAACTAATCTAGAGCTATTAAAATGTTTACAAAGAAGTTATTATGGTCATATCTGATTATTTGAAAGGTATCACTACAATTAATTTGAAACAACTTATTGATGAGTAAAAAAACCTACATCAACAAGATAAATAAATAAACTCCTCGCAATTAAACTATCTAAAAAATAAAATTGAGAGTGATTCCGAATCAGACTCAGACTCAGAATCTAATGACTCCTAAGAATCTTTTCATGAAAATTCAAATGATGAAACTTATAAAACAGCTAATAGTCAATTATCTCACAGCAATAATGATTTAGAAAAAAGTTAGAATAGCAGAAACGATTAGTTATAATCTTCTATTAATAAATAATTCCAGCTGTCCTTATTTGCTCAAGAATTATAATAATCTCCCTCAAAAGACACAGATGAACAATTTCGTTAGAAGTTATTTGAAAACTCTCACAACTTTTTGTTTGGTTCTGAATAATCCAATTCACTTTAATAATGCATCAGTAATTTAGAGATCTCTCATAACGCATCTTCTCCAGTGCATCAATAAAGGAATTTTGAATAAGTAAATAACTAAGAAGAATATCTAAACGAAATACAAGAAGATTAATAATTCAAATCAATTTTAGAGAGGTAAATAAACATAAAGTTATTTAATACCCTTTCAGATTCACATAATAATTTAAAGAATCTAGAAACTGATTCTCAACAAAATGAATAAGATGAATTTTATTCATTTTCTTCCACTGAAAATGATTAAAATCTATGATAAAAATATATAAATAACTACTTAATAAATAAATGTTTCTTATATAATAATATATATATATATATATAAATATATTTTACTCTATATTAAAAAATATTATACAATTAAATTCCACATTTCTTGCTCAAAATTACATTACCTTTTCTTCTTCAAGCTAGTCAAAGTGAGTTTTTATTGTTGCTACCCACTGAAATAGGTTGTAGGCAGATTTTTTTATGATTATTTATAATTTGAAATAATGATGAAGCAAGATTAGAAATTAGGGCGTTAATAGGTAACTCTTGAGTTAAATTTGGTTTGTAAGGATTTGAATCTACAAATAATTTTTTTTTTAATTATTAATTCCAAAATTTTTCATTTAAATTTATAAATTGAATTGTCAAAATTTTTAATATTCATGGTTTGACTACCAAAATACTTATCTCATTCTTTATCATTTCCCAATCCATTTTTATCAATAACATCCATTTTAAAAATTTAAGTTAAGATAAGATATGTAAAAGAATATTTTTTTTAATTATTTTAAAAACAAATATATAAAAAAAATAACAAAATTCTATCAAGTTTAATGAAAAGACGAAATTTTAATACAAAATTAAATAAATATTTTTAATATAAATCCAAAAAATACATTTAATTTGATTAAATATGATATTATATTATTTATTAATTATGATTTTATTTGATGTAAGTAAATATTTTATTTTTGTTTGTTTGTTATTAAATTAGTTTAAAAATCTAAAGTTGGTTTATTTGTTTGTTTATTTATTTTTTACATTTTTATAGATTAGAGAGAGAGAGAGTTCTTTATTCATTCTATTGTAATATTTTAATCTATTGCCATATTTATTTTTTGTAAATTAGCATATGCTTTTATGAGCTGGTCTAGTTCTTACTTTAAAGTTTTGAAACTAACAGTTGTTTTAAATTCGTTGTAAATTGGTAAGAGATAATTTTTTGATTGCTGCATTAAACTTTAGACTACTTAAATAGGCTCTACTTATTTTCTAAATATCTCATCAGATAGATTCTCATCACTGCTTTATAATTACTATTGACTTAAATATAATGTTCCTACATGACCTTACAAGCTTGAAATTAATTCTTCTTAAGGATGGCTATTGAAGCCATCCCTATTGATTCCAGAACCAAAGCTTTCAATTTGTAGGAAATAACAAATTTTCTAATGAATTTCACTGTTTTAGTTATTATTTGGATAAAGCAATTAAAATTTACCAGCTTACCTTAACTCTAACAAACAAGCTTTAAAGTCTTCAACATATTTTTATTTTTCTTTATTTTATTGTCTTAGCTACATTCCTTTTTAAAACAGTTCAAGATGAGCTTAGACTTACTCGAACTAAAAACTATGTAAAAATCGCTCTCTAGTCTAAAAAGTACTATCAGAACAAGATTCTTAGCTGTTATTGCTTATTTGGTTTCTGACTGAATCAAATTAGCTTTAGAGTATTTAATGTTAACTTTGAGAGTTAAGCTCCTAAAAACCTACAAGTCTTATGCTTTGTTGTTCATTTTGATGTTCACTTGACTATTCATTTAAATGTGGTAAGAAAAATGGAGATTAAGTTCTATTTCTAGGGATCTGATTAGATTAATCATGCTACTAAGCACCATTATTTTTTGATAACATTTACTTTTATTATTAGCAATATTCTATAAAATATTTAAATATCTCAGGTTTATAAGATAAAAAAGTATCTAAATTCTTCAATAAGATAGGATTAAAATACTGATGTTGTTAATTCAAGATTCTTAGAGGGTATATCATCCCGATAACAAGGGTGAAAAAAAGCTTAATCCAGTTAATCAAATACAAAAGAGGAATATTATCGTTTAAGCAAATATTACTATCCTTTAAAGATGATAACGTAAATCCTGGTCTTAAAATAGAAGCAACCAAATCGCAAGCTAAAATAAAATAGAGTTCATATTTAATGCTTACTCTTTTATCTACATTTTTTACAATCCATAGGCTTACAAATAAGTAAAATAAACCAAAGTAACTTTCTATGACTCTCGCAACAAATAATTTTGTGCTAACACTCTATACATCAGTAGAAACAAAATCTATTTAGCTTAATTCTGGAGTTGGTATAATCCCTGTAACTATATTAAAAGTAAGAAGTAGAAGACATATTAAAATCAGACGAAATTCACTCTTAAAAACATAGTTAATATATTTTTAGTATTTTTAAAGTATGCCTTTTCTATTTATACAAAACCCCCATGATAATCTACAGCTCTTTAGAAGATAAATGTAAGTATAAGACCCTTAGAAAGGAATAAAAATGCACTTGAGCCATAAGTTATCGAAGTTTTAAGATAGATAGTTAAATTGCAAAAACAAAGGATATGATATTGCATAAATTATAGCATTAAATGTAAAATAGATTGAGAGATAAGGGGATCTTTCCATCAAAGGAAATGTTTTTCTGTAAATATACCACTTATAACAGAGAAAGATTCCTCCTGATAGTATTGCTATTTCATATAAAATCCAAAATATTTTTATAGCTACTTCATTATGTATGTCACTTCCACATATGTGATCAGACAATTATTATTAATCCATATTAATTAAATCAATATTTTTTAAATATTTTGATTACTCAAATGGATAAAAGATAAGTTCTTTTAAACGAATTAGGCTTTAAATTTAACTATCCTTTATGTTATTAATTTTTAATTGGCTATGAGGTTACTATAATGTATTAATTTGAAAAATCTCTTATATTAATTGTACTAGATAAAGCTAATTACTGAGACCTAAAATAACTTTTACCTTAGATTTAGTTAAGACTTGAATAATCTTTTAAAATTAATATCTCTTAAATATTGTTTTGATATGTGTGAATAAAATACTCCGATAAAAACTAAATATTTATAAATTAAATTAAAAGAATAACTAATTACTGAAATTAATTGTTAATTTATTTGTATGTCTGTCTCTATTTAATATTTATAATAACTTAAAAAAAGATGAAAATGCTCTCATTTTTACCTTTTAATTCATTTTTATTAAATCATTAATTTTAATTTGTAAATTAAATATTTAAAAATTATTTTACTAATTTATCTATTCTTTTAAGGGATTATTCAATTGATGAATACATAAAGTACTATTCTTTTTGTAAAATTTCTTATGACTAAGAGATCTACATGATAATTATCAAAATTTATAGCAATAAATTTAGATTACTTGAAAAAAACTAAAAAATTAAATAATTACTGGTCTCATTATAATATAATTATCATTGGTTAAGCTATAAATATTTGATTATTATTTTTCTAATAACTATCATTATGTACCTTAGATTTTCATATATTGAGGTACTTTTCAAAATTTTTGGTACTTCATTCTATTTTTGAAAATATTCCTGAATTGTATTTAGTTAAAATGTGATTTCATGAAAAAGAGATAATGAAAAAAATATGAAAAGATGATAGTTCTAATATTAATTAAGTTGACAGAAAAATATTTTTACTGTTTTTACCATTTTTGATTGAGTAAAAAACAATTTTTTTACTGATGAATATTAATTACTCTCAATTTTACCTTACAAATTTGTTTTCATTAATGATTCAATTATCAATCTTTGAAGATTAGTATGTTAACTTTTTAATAATAATTATTTATGTACTTTTTGAATATTTAAATTTTACAATGAATCAGATTACAAATACATTTATTGTTTAAAATAATGTTTGAGTGATTTGATAGATAAATAATTTAAATATTAATCTTGCTTACATCAAAAATATTTGGTAAATTTTTATAACGATAGAAAATGGTAAAAATTTGTTAGTAATTAATACAAATATGTATAAAATAAATGTATAGATTAATTAGTTAGTAATAAGAATTAGATGCAAAGAATATTTTATATAAGTAGATGAATAAATAAATAATTTAATATAGTAAGTCAAGACAGATGTTTTCTTTTATTTTTTTTATTTATTTTATAAACAAGTAAATCAATTGATCAATTTGTTGGAATATATTGATTCTTTTATATCATAGAAACTATTTATTTAGGACGAAGATTTGAAGTAGAAATTATTTCACCGTTTTTGCTGCTAATTTTATAATAACCATAAGGTTCATATGATTCTTCAAATTCTTCAATTTCAAGATTATTTTACCCATAATATTTATTGTAAACGATTCCTTGTTTTAATTATCCTACATTATTATAGAATCTTTTTTTGTAGTTTTATAAACTTATAGCACTTTGTTTTATGTTGCTGTTTGCTCCAGTATAAATACCTTCTTCACCTTATTTATCTATAAAACATGATTTCAATCTTTTAGAATCCTCATCATATTCAGTATGAATATAGCTATTAGAAATATTTGATTAGTTGCTTATTCTAGAAGCATTGCTTATTGAACTCTTAAAATTTGATAAGGTTAAGGTTCCATTGTAAGAACTATTTGTATTAATACGAGATGCGCTACTAGTTACTCTTGAAAGACTACTTTATGTTAAAGGTAAAGAATTATAGCTACTTGATCCTGAGGGAGTATTCTTAACTTGCTTGGCATAAGAAAATAGCTTGCTTTGCATAGGGCTAATAGTAATTAAAGGGTGTGCTTGATACATTTTTAATGGTTATTTACTTTCTTTTGTTTGTTTGTGATTTATTTATTTTTATTATAAATTATTTGAAACAAATTTGATTAATAAGCAAACAAAATTTTTAAAAGCAAAATCAAATTACTCTTTTGATATAAAACTCTACTTTTGAGATTTATCAATTATTTTTATATATGTTTTGTCTAATGGTCTTAAAATCACTTTTAATAGCTTCTATCTATCTTTCTATCTAAAAAGCTTACCTAAAAATAGATAGATAATTACTGGAATAAATACTAAATACTAACCATTCATGAATACAATTTTTTCAATAACTCTTTTATCTTAAAAAATCGTTCGTTTAAATTTTACTTTTTTAGAAAATTGAAAATAAATAGATTTTTTAAAAGCATTTTTATTGGTTAATCTATTTCATTCTAATATATGCTAAAAGGCTTGATAAAAATTGCTATTTCATTTCTTTTTTCAATCTTTATTAAGAAATCTAAAGTTGATAAATGAAAAATTAAATGGTAAACAAATAAAGCATTTAAGCTTCCTTAATATTGAGCAAAAATTATTTTCGTTATTTTAGCAATAAAATTAAAAAATATATCCAAATATGTTATTTCCATTAAATTATGTTTGTTATTCTGATTTTTTATGATTCCTAATGTAAATAATTTGATTATTAATTTGCATTTATTTTGTTTCTAGTACTTGAAAGTACTCTACAAAGAAAGTACATCAGTAAAATAGAAATTAATTAAAATACTGAAGGATAATAAATTTCTATTGATAGATTTTTTGATTCTTGATTTTAAAATTTTTTCATTCAAAATAAGCAAATAGTGTAGAAAATATAAGATTCTTTAAGTATTTATCAAAACCATGAAATCTAATAATTCACTCTTTATATTTAAGTTATAAATTAAAATCACTTCTTTATATTTAAAAATAAATTAGGTTTTTTTGGAAATTGAAAAAATATATTTTATTTAATTAGTCTTCTTTATTTTTTATACAATTAAATTAATTTGTTTAATATCTTTATTTCTCTGTTGATTTTATAGAAAAAATATGATTGATTTAATAAATGTTCTAAAATTATTTTGTCTTTCATCAAAAAATTTCTTTACTTTGTAAAAATTACTTTTTATGATGATTAAATTAATTTCTTATTTCTTTCAAAAAATATTAATTTTATAAAAGTTCTGCATAAATACATTTTCATATTTTCTTTGAAATATTTTTATTTAAACTAATATTTTTTAAAGTGATTTGAAAAATAATTTTCAATAATTCAGAATAAAATATTTAATATTTATCATTTTAGTTGAGAAGTATTTGTTTCTATTTTACTCATCACATTAAAATATAAATCTAAAATAATTAATAGTAGAATAAGCACTAAAAATTATTTCAAAAGAAATCAAGTTTTTTTTAAAGAAATTTCATGCAAGATAGATTGATAGATACATTAATTACTATTAGGATTGTTTGATAAGAAATTAATGTAAATTGATAATGTAATAAGAATCTAATAACAAACAAATAATTAATAAATCTTTATAAAATATTTAAAAATGAATAAGTATCAGGCATAAATAATTATTTTAGTTTTTTTTAGTGTATTTAGCTAAGTTAACGCTTTAGACCCAGGTATATTATATAAAAATAGAAACTCTAACCCTTATAATACAGTTGAGGAAGAGTATTAGTTTAGAAGAAAGCCAAACATCTTTCATACTTTAAATGACTTAGGTACATCTTATATGAATTTAGTGTAGTTTGTAAGTGAAAATGTTATTTAGAAAATATAGAACTATTTATCTTTAGACTACTACTTAATCAATAAATAAGAGGAATTCTAAAAAGTAGGAACTGGATTTAGTTAAATGCTTTATGATAGCGACTCCTTAAATGAAGATGAATGGAAAAAAGAATTCAAAAGTATACCAGAACACAGATCAAATCAATTTAGAATGTTGATCGAACAAAGCTTAGAATAGTAAAAGGAAACAAATAACAGTCCTATCAAAATATTTAATAGTTTTGAAAGGCTTTAAACTAATTCAACTGTTTCTACAATTGATCAAAAAGATTTATAGTCTTCTGAAGATTCTTTTTCATCTTCAATTTAAAGATTGCTTCAACAATAATAAAATATTCCTGATGATGGAGAGGTAGCTAAAATGTCTCCAAAAGATTAATGCTAAAATAATTCATATCTCATTCTTATTGAGCAAACTGCTTACTTTTGTAATAACTCAATGATCTAGGAATAAGAATATAAACGTCTAACTCCAGAATAACTTGAACTAAACAATTGTGCAACAAGGAGATTGAAATTTGAATCTTGTCTTTGTCCTGTAGATTATGTTGGAAGAAGATGTGAATTAGAAACAAGAGTTTATTGTGAATTAAACATTCTAAATAAGCCTAAATGTAAAAAATTAAATGATTTTTATTATGTTTCAGATTATGGTGGTATCCCTCCTTGTTTATCAGTTAAAAAAGATGATTTTCTCAGATATGAAGTAAATAAAACAAATTTATTATTAACTTACACCCATCTCTTTTATTTATTTTTAATTAAATCTATTTTATTTTTAAGGTATTGGCTGAGTGTAAAAATTTATTTATTCCACCCTAAGAGCCTAAAGTTTATGGAACATCTTCAGATTATAAAATTCTTTATGATGAAAAACCTCCAACAGCACGTAATTTTTTTTTAGGTTTTATTCAAAAAGCTTTAATTTTAATTTTAATGATAAAATGATAATAATAGCTAATGATTGGTAACCATTTAAAGAATTTAAATACATTGTCAACAAAGAAAAACTAGTTATATCAAGATTGAGAGCAATTAGTCCTCAAGTATAGTATACAAATTGGAATAATCTAGGAGAAAGTGTGATAGATAGTTACTTGAGAAAGTATAATCTTACTTATGAGTAATTAATTGGAGAATAGCCTTTTGATATAGTTATAAATTTTAGAAATTTAAATCCTAATATAACTACAGCTGGTAGATATACAGTTGAATTTAATTTGTTTGAATCATTCAATTACAAATATAAAGATCCTTTTGTCTTAGTAGCCTCTGAAATCTAATTATTAACTTTTGAACAAGAAGAATTCAAAGAAACCTTCTCATAAAATCTAAACAATAGAGATTTAATAATACTATATCTGCTAATTGCTGCTGTCATATTATTGCTTTGGGTTGTAGCATACTACTTATGTATTTAAAAACCTAAAAACAGAAAAAAAAAGAAAGATTTGTTGCTGTAAGATGATTACTCATTATAGGAAAATCTAAATGAAAATAACATTAATAAAGAAATTAACCTAGATCAAAATGGTGATGACTTAGGCAGTTAAGAACAATAACACCATATTGAATGAATTAAATTCTATGCAAATAAAATATTTTTAAAAAGTGTACATTTTTTGGTTGTTTTATGTTTCAATCTTAATCAACACATTTTGATTCTAATCACATATGAGATTGTTTCAACTTTTTATTTAATTTTTATTCAAAATTATTATTTTAAATTATATTTTATTATATTCAAAACCAAAACAATTTTGTGACTAAAAATGTTATTTCTTTAACTATTTTGTTATCAAATTTTATCAAATAAATTAAAGTATTAAAATAGTGAAAAAATCTGCTTTAGTAAAAAATAAAAGATTCTGATTCAAGAAAGTTTTCAATTTATCTGGATTTTCAAAATAAATCTAGTTATAAAGCTTGATGGTTGATTGATTCTACCCTTTAAGTTTATCATTAAATCACAAAATTAGGTTAAATAAAATGAATGGATTTTTAAATTTAATTAATTTATCATTTTAGAAATAATTAAAGATTTTTGTTAAGTTGAAAAGAAAACTAAATCTCAAAATGCTAAAATTGATTTTATTTGCTTCCAATTTATTCTTAATTTATGGATTAGATTGTAATACTTCATAAAACACTTGTAGTTAAGATCCTTAATGCATTAATTATTAATTTGACATAATGACTATGAATTGTATTGACTGTTCTTCCCTCGCCTCATCAAATTGCATTTATATAAATCAAAATATTTGCACCACATATACTCTATATAATGGTTCCTGTATAGATTGCTCATTTGTCTAAAATAATACATGCAAATACTCAGACGTTAAAGCTTGTTCATAATATGAGTATGATGGGTCAAGTAAGTGCTATGATTGTTCGTTAGCGAAATCAAATTAATGCCTTTATCAAAAAGTTACAGGTTGTAGTAGGTATTCTTATAATAGCAAAACTAAGTTGTGTTTTGATTGCAACGGAAATGGAATAACTTGGGATGATAATATGTGTGAAGCTTGCTTCGAAAGCTAAAATTTAACAAAAGCCAGTAGTGATTCTACTCAATGTATAGATCCATCAATAACTTTAACAACTTACTCATAAATATAAACATTTTTATTTATGTATATATTTTTTAATATAATTATTCTATGATTGAATATAATTAAATTTATTGATTGAAGAGAGATTATTCATATCAAAAATTATATGAAAATGAATTATCTTTTTAATAAGTATCATGAAAAAATTTTATTAATTTTAGTATCATTAGTAATTGAGTTTGAAATTAGTATTAATGAATAATATATTTTAAAATTTAATGTGATAAATCAATTTTATATTCATGAAATAATTTAAATTTAAATACTTTATGCTGTTTAAAATCTAAAAAGAAAAATTTTTATTGTTTTGTTTTGATACTTAAAAATCAATCATTTTATTTAGAATTTAAAATTGTTTAAGAGAAGTCAATTATCGAAAATTTAATCCTTTTATGTTATCACTTATATAACCTATTTGTTTTTACATTTCTGACTATATCCTAAAGAATTTTAATATACTGAACATAATTACAGGCAGTAAATATCAGTAAAATAGAAAGGGGATAGCTTCATAAAATCTCAAAATTTATAAATTAAACCGAAAAAATAGTTGAAATACTTTTTCCATGAAAAATATATTTTTTATTACGGCCAAAGAAATAAAGTTAGATTATTTTATATAAAGATCAAAGCTTATTCAAATATTTGTTAATAAATTATTCATAAAGTTTTTAAGCAATATGATGCATTTTTAAAGATGTAAAATGTTTAGTAAATTAAGGGAAATATAAAATTGAATACTTTTGGCACAGATATAAATATATTATGTTTTTATTTTCAAATACAAATAAATGGTTGGTTTTTAAATAAGTTAATAATATTAATTAAAATGTAGGTTTATTAATTATAGAATATAATTTATATTTTTGTTTTTTAAAAATATTTATTTAGTAGTTGATTGCTCAGTAGAATTTTAAAAGTGGGATGGAATTGAAAATTTATTATATTTCAGTAGAGGGATAGGTAGGCATTCTTTTTACATAGAAGTCTTTGCATTCTTGCTTATCTTAAATAAGAAGTTATATATAGTTGTTAAAATTGTTTGTGAATTTCGAAAATTGGTTTTTAAAATTGTCAAAATAGTTATGAGAAAAGACATTTCTTTTGTTAAACGAGGAACCAAATTATTTAAGTTCATATAAAAAGGATTTTTAGTGTTCTTCAATAGATCTAGTTATTTTAGTTAGAGATAAATTAATTGATTCTTAGCTGTTTTAATTAGTGTGCTCGTTGCTGTAATCTATCTCATGTAGCATTTCCTTCTAACTTTATAACTAAGATTTGAGATTTTATTAGAGTGAGATAGTTTACTCATTTATTTTTTAGCAGTTAGAAATGGATTTTTATATAAAAACTAGCTTGCTAGAAATATTTTCTTGCATTTTTTTAGCTTGAACAGTTATTTCCTATGTTAAGTTTTACTTCCAATTAATTAGGTTGTGAATTAACTAAGAAATCTCTTTTTCTAGGTTGACAATTTGCTAAGTTTCTTATCTGCTTAATTCAATGCAAATATTTTAGTAATGATTTTATAGATTACTTAGATTGTCTATCACATTTTCTTCTTCTTTTACTGTTTCTTTTATTAATTACCACTTTTCGTTATTCAAATGCTGTTAATAAAGGATAGTATTTTCACAAAAGGAATGATCGTAACATTTTATACAAAAACCTTAGCTGTGATTTTCACAGAAATATTTAAATAATTCATTATGAATTTTACACTCTTCTTATTCTTAAATTTAGTTTAAGTCTTGAGAATTTTCTGTAGAAGAATTCATGAAATTATACAAAAGATCTTTATTGTTATTATTTTTGTCATTGTTGTAGATATTTTGTGAATGATTAAGTTTTATTGTATGCTTGTTGGCATCATCTTTACTTGCATTTTTCATTTTTTATTAAGTTTTATCTGTTTAAAGATCTAAATGATTCTCTTCCTCATAATGTTATTCTTAACTATTTTCTTGTTTAACTTAAAAATTAGGCATCTTTTGTTCTTTATCAAGGATTGCTTATATATTAGATTACTTTAGATTATCTTAAGATTTCTACTAAACATTTGGACTTAAATCATTAAAGTTTTTAGAATTTTAAAAACTAGACGATAAAACAAAAGATTAATTAGCAGATCTTGAAATAGAATTATCACTAAATCTAGAAGGAGTTATTATCTTATAATTGTGGATATTGTTAGAATTATCTCCAATTAATTGCTATAATTTTCTTTTTGAATTCAAGCTATCCTTAGTTCTGAATTTGTATTATGATCCCTATCTTGGCATCAAGCTTCTACTACTGCTATTGCTTCTCCCATTGCTTAATTCGTTATAGAGAGTGTATTATTTGCTTTTTAGTTGCTACAATACTTTAGGCTCATGTTCATTATGTTCCTATTTGGGAAGAGGAGTAATTTCTTCTAAATGTTATTATTGCTAAAGCTACCTAATCTCTGAATCTAAATCAGTTGTTTCTTCCTTCTTAACTTGCTTATTACTTAAACTTATAATTGATTTAGCTGATTCATCATTTAATTTCCTTTTCTTGATAGGAGGATACATTTAATTTAAAATAACAGTATTTGTAGGAAAATCTTCTAGATTCTTAAACTAATTCAAATAATTTTCATTGCAAATTGGGCATATTAAGCTTTAATTCTAACTCAAAGAGCTATCTATACACTTTTCGCATATGGTATGAAAGCATTTAGGAAGTAGCTTAGGTATATTTGTTTCCCTATCATAAGATTTAAGGCACGAATCACACTTAATATCAAAGATTTTTTCTATATGATTAACAGAAGCAGAAGACATAACTATCTATGAAATTGATTTGCTTATTTAATAATCTCTATTGAGAAAATAATTCCTGATAATTCAAATTATGAACCTTATTTAATTATGCTTTGGCTTGTCAACCCTTTTTAAATAAGTAGATGTATATATATATAGGCTGCTTTTGTATTTGTTTTTACTATATTGCTTGATAATTAATTAATAAGAAAATATTTTTGTTAAAAAATAAAAAGAAACTAAATTTTGTAGAATGATTTATCTAAACGCATATTAATTGAATCAATGATTAAATGATAAATTAGTTAGAAATATTTTGAATTAATAGTACAACTATTTATTATATAATATATATTACAAATTAGATATTCATTGAAAAAAAATTATTGTCAATTCTAATTTTTTGCGGGAAATTATTAAATTTTTACACTAACCGCATTTTATTACCTCCCTTTATTTAAAATCTATTTTTATTTAATTTATTTCGTATTTTTTTTTCCGAATTAACTTATATATGTATCACAAGCATATTTTTATTTTTTAAGAGATACAATGATTGATTGACTGGCTTGATTCTTTTTCAATTATATAATTTAAGCTGCATATAATGATTTCTGATATTTTATTTTGCTAAATTCTAAATTAATTATTAACTGTTTTTTTAGTTTTTTATTTATTTCATTTTTAAAATTAAAAAAATAAATTTATTTGAAATTTTGAAAGGAATTGAATATAGTTAGTGTGTAAATAAAATATTTACATTTATCAATTAAATTTTATTTGTATATCTCAACTACTTAGTTTTTTAATTCTTAACCAATCAAGAAATCATTTATCTAACTAAATACTTAACTAACTAAGGATGTGAGAATATTTATTTTTCTCTATTTTTATGAGATTACAAAATGATATTATTAGATTAATAACTTTATATTTTAAAGAGAGTGGGAGGGATTCTTTCAATTTTAGTTTACAGAATTGCTTTCTTTTTGAGAGGTTTTGCTGCTGTTCACATAATCATAATCATCCTAAGATCCGTAATCATCTTCGAGCTCATACTAATCAAAAATATTTTCCTCTTCTTCTACTTTCTATTTACTTTGTTGTGTGTTAATTAATTGGCTAACTTTGCTAATTTATTCTTTTTAATCCTCTTCTACTTCTATTTTGGTTTCTAGTGTTTCATCTTATTAATTTTATTTGCTTAACTAGTCTTCTTAACTAGCTTATTAAGTATTTTAACCTTATTCTTTTTACTTGGTCTGCTTTTTATATGTTTGCTTTGGCTTTAGTCCTGATTCACTCTTTTTATTCATAGCGGCCTTTTATTTATAACCTACTTTTCTTGTTTTTCTTTGTTGGTCTTCATCATTGTATTTGTCTTCCATTTCTTCATCTTCTTCATTGTAACTGTTTTTTACTTATTCATCTTCATCGAAATCTTCTTCATCTCCATATTCTAAATCCATTTCATTTTCTAAGTCTTCCTCCTCATCTTAATTTTTTGAATAAGTGATTTCTTCTGTATTATTTTAGTTTTACCAATTATCATGAAGCTGATTGCTAAGTTAACTTTTAGGTTATGGACCAAACTGTAAAAATGATTTAATTTATTATATACTTTGATATTCATTATCATAAGGATTGTAGAATTTTATTTTTAAGTTATTCTTTAAATAAACTTCCTCATGGAAATCTTCGTAATAATAAAACTAAGTGCATATTTTTTCATAATTGACTCCAAATCTTCTAAAGAATATTTGTTTTAGATAATATTCTAAATCTTACTTCAAATTTTCTTAAATTTATCTTATTTCCTATGACAAGTTAACTTTATTTCCTTCCTATTCTTCAGAAGAAATAACTTATCTTCTTGGTAGTGTGCAGTGTTTCTTACATTTTATTTCAAACTCGAGTTAAGATTGTTCTTATAAATCAATTTGATTGTCATTTTTTTTGTTTTGTTGAGCACGCTTTTTGATGACTTAGTTTTATTTTTCTACAGCTTTTTCAGCCACTCTGGACTGTAATCCTTAAAAGAAAGCACATAAAGGATGGAATTATTCATTACATTCGCTTTCTTTACACTTGATTGTAGTACCGTGGCTTCTTTAGCAAATTTGACAACATGGATTGATAAATATATCTTCAGATGAAATAGAAGAAGCTGAATTGATAGTATCTTTATTTACTTGCGGACTAGGGAAATCTGTGCTGGTCAAAACAATATTATCATCTTCAAATTTAGCTATATTAAAAGTAAACATGCAAAAAGGATGCATCCACAGTTCTCCATGACTATTAAGCTTAGATTCAATTTATCGTTAAGTGATTAAGTTATCAATATTTTATTTAAATTCATCATTTCTATTTTCGAATCCTTCTTCATCTAATTATCTAAAATTATGCATAGCTTCATGATGATTCTTTAAATAAATCAACTTTATTGGCAAATCTGTCTCTACACATAATGGACAACTAAATCTTTCAATAAGAATGTCTTTTTAATACCTATCCTTATGCTTTAAAGATCTTATCATTTTACATTTATCACAAAAGAATTTCCCTTCTGGTACCTCATAAATACCATAGCATATCTTATGGAAAGATTGCTAGCAATCATTACAATAAACAACTGGATTATTATCTGTATTTTTTTAACTAAAACAAATCATACAATCTGTTTCTAACTACGATTTTAACTAAGAATTTTTTTTCAATTTTTTCTGGTTAAGATTTACCTTTCCTTTTCTGACAATTTCAAAAATTGTGCTTGCTTTATTTTATTGCTACTTTGATGAATCACCATGCTACATAGCATTTTTCTTCCTCATATAAGCAGACATTTTTTATGGTTACTATTGCATATTTTAAGGTTTTCTGGCACGCAACTTTGATTTCTACTCTGATAGAGTATTCTAATTTGATTGTTCTTTTGGCTTGTTGCTTTCTTCAGCTGTCTTAGTTAAATCTACTGACTTTTTATTTATTGGCTAGCTGCTCATTTTAGTTGTAGAATTTTTTCTCTTTTACTTATTATCAACTGAGAATTTTAAGTTTTAACTGTTTTCAAGCTATTCGCTTTAATTTTCAATTTAATTTTTTTCACTATTAAAAATTTCATTTATGATAGATTCTTGATTTTCTGAGCATTTCCTTGATTGTGATTGTGAAATTGATTCTTTTCTAGCAGAACTGTTTTCGATTTCTATTTACTTTTATTCAACTAATTAATTTTATTCTTCAGCTGCTTTTTCAGCAACCTATGTTTCTACATTATTCTTTTAACTTTCATCGGCTTCATATTAGATAATATTATCACTAGCTTTGTTTGATTGAGTTTAATTTTCTTATTTATCAAGTTCTTAAGAATCCTCTTTTTATGTTTCTGGTTACACTTGTTTGGTTTAATCTAGATTATTAATTATTTACTTTTCTTCATCTTTATTAATATTAGATTCATTAAGCTTTGGTTCATCTTTAAAAATTGCAGGTTATTATTAAGTACCTTCTTTTATTTATTTTGACCCAGTTGTAGGTCTCTTTGTAGGATAACTTTGCTTCTCTTATTCACTGTCATCTTCACTGCTAACCATGAAATATATTTCAGTATTGTATTAATCTTTATCAGAGTATCCAATAATAATATTCTTTTAAATCTAAGATAATTTGAGGAAATCCCAAATTGCTGTTGACTATTTTTTCAAGTAATTAGTATCCTTATCTTATTAAATTAATTAGTTTACTCTATTTTACCAATCTACAAATCTTTTTTAATTCATGCACCATTGTTTCTCAAAAAATATATTTCTTAAAAGCATTAAATCAATGTCTTCTTTATATTATGAATTCATCAAATTTTTGTTTAAATCTACTTGTTCTTAAATTGCTATTTATAGAGCTTCAGAATCCAAATGCATTATTTTAGAAAACATAAGTTATGGAGTAGTATCAGAAGTTGGAACAGCTCTTCTCCTATTATTCTCATCAATGCCTGGAGCTTTATTTTTTTAGTGAGTATCAATAAATTAAGTTAACTTATCTGTTTCCTTTTATGCTCCATACAAGAAATATTCGCTCTTATTATTTGTTGTGTAAGATCTCTTAATATCAGCATTTTCATTTACATCATATACAACTAAATAACCATCTCCATTCACAGAGTGAAACAAAACACTGAATTTCTTTCCAATCTTAATAGGGAGAGGCTCTTAAACATATTCTTACTGATAATAGCTAATGTATTTCACCTTTTATATTACAAAAAAATATATAAAATCATCAAATAAACATTTTTAAATTGAAAAAAATTATTTTTATAAGAGTATTCTTTTAATAAACCATCAATTTTCAAAACTTATTTTCTTTTCTCAAATTTAGCTTGAAAAAAGGTTTTTTAAAGCCAGATTTCAGCTTTCAAGAATATTGAATTGAAATATACCATTTTTATTTAAAATTTAAATTACTTGTTTGTCATCTAGAATTTATTTTATTGAAGAACTTTTTTATCTGAACTATTAAGAGGAAAACTAGATTGAAAGTTTTTCATTTTCTTCAATCTTAATTTAATTTTCACTAAATTCTTCTTTTTATAGAAAACTTTCTTGATCTTGTTAGGAGATAATTTTGGTGTTGTTTTCAGGTTCTTCTTCTATCTTAACTTCATTTTACTTATCTTGTAATTCTTCAATTACATTTTAATTTATTTCTACATCAATTTCTTCTTCCTTTTTTTCAATTATTTCTTCTTTCAATTTTTCTTAATCTTTTTTACTTTGCTAATCACTATCTTTGAAAATATCATTTTCTATATCCATGCTTCTATCACTTTCCACTTTTTTATCTTAATCTTCTTAATTAGCTGTATTAATTTATTCATTATTATCCAACTCATTCTTGCTTTGTAGGTTTTCTTAATTTTTCTTTTTATCTTACATACAATCTCCATCTCCCTCTTCTTCATTATTTTACAACAAGTCATCATCATTACAATCAACAATAAGCATATTTTATTCTAAACATTCTCTGCAACTTGTTGAATCTCTAAGGTTTTTATTTAGAGCCTCTTAATCAAATGTAGTTGATCTATTTTAATCCTATTTGCTAGTACTACGACTTTTCTTTGGTGTTTTTACAGTTTCTTCTTTTTACTTTTTAGTAGATAACTTCTTTTTTCCCGTTTATGATTCTTTTTTTGTTAACTGCTAGATCACCTCTTTGCTGTTCTATTTTTTTAAAGCCACCTCACTCTCTTCAAAAATTTCCACATTTTCAAAGGATTGTGTATCTTCTAAGTCATTTTCACTCATTTAATATCCAAAGAGTTAAGCTGAATTTCCTTAATTGTCTTTATTTTATTAAAGCAATTATATTTATTGCAGATATAAATTAGCTACTGATGTAGAGCAAAAATGCTCAAGTTCATCTAGTTTTATTTACTTTGGATAAAATAAACAAAATTAAGTTTAATTATGAGATTTATTATGCTTTGAACTAGGCTTTATAATTTGTGAGTTTTACTAGGTCAAATAATCTTTTTCAACATTTAATGTATCCAATACATCTGAAATAATTTAAGATGGATTTTGTGGAGAAGTAAAATATTCAGAATCTATTTTAAACCACCATTGCTCCATACTTTGCTATCTTTTATCATCATTATAATTTGGATACCCACATTCTAAATACTACTCTTCTTCTTCATCTATCTAAACTATTTCCTATTGCTTTTAGTAATTATTATTAATACATGGCACTGAAGCACTTCTGCTATTTCTTATTGAATCTAACTTTCCTTAATTCTCTGTATCTTGTGTATTGTTAAAGATTTTCAAGAAAGGGTTATCATAAATACTCTAAAATTACAATCCTTAGCTACTTTACAGACAGCTACTAGCATCAAAACTATTACCTCTCCTATAAGGAGCACTTTTTAAAATACTTGATTGTTTTTCATTCTTTTTGTTCTATTAATTTATTTCTTATCTTTAGCTTCTACGACAATTAGACTGTTGGCTTTTATCAATATCCTCTTAACTTACACTGTTCTTTTTGTCTAAGTTAGGTGTTGTACTTTTATTCTAACTAAGCTATATGTTTTTATCTTGGCTTTACTTGCTCTCTTCTTTGTTGATTACAAATCCAAACAAAGATGTGTAGGCATTTTATTAATATTCACTTTCTATTTAAATACTGTTAATCTCTTCATTCATAGATTTTTTCTCTGCATTTGAAGGTGAGCTAATTCCTTCTGGTCTATGATTAGCATCATTCTTAGAATTCATAGCTCCAGCTGAACTATCAAATGGATATATCTCTCTACTATAAGATTTTTCTTCCCTAGTTTCGGTAAAAACCTTTTTTGTAGTTGAATCATAAATATCACCTTTTTCTTCACTTTGGGAAGTACCTTCAACAGAATACTAATTCTTTTATTAAAAACAACTAATATCTGATTTTTTAGGAGGTCTTCCTCTCTTTTTTTTGCAATAATTTGACATGTTATTTTCATTATTCTACAAGTTTGAATCTAAGCAGTTATCGCAAGCAGTAGAATTAATTGTGCTTATATTTCCCTATCCTGAATTTTCTGATTGGGGATTTCCTTAACTGTTTTCAAGTAAAAGCGAATCTTATACGTTATGAATATTAAATGCTTCGCTGTTAGCCCTAGATTTATTTGACGATTCAGATTATATTTTTACCTATTAATTTAACTTTGAACTCATGCTAATATTGCTTTGAGTAATGTGCTTTTTCATGATACCACCTTTCCCTTTTTATTACTATTATTGCATTGTTTTTTCATAAAATTATCGATTTTTTTCCTATTCTTCAAGCTATTTATAAACAACAATCCACTCATTTTGAATTTCGTTATATAATTTATCATATGTAGTCTCATAAGGTTGAGGATTAGATCTTGCATGTTAGCGACATAAAGTAAAGCATTTTAAGAGCTTTTACTCATTTTCTTACTTATATATACGCGTTTTATTGATACATGCTAAATGAGTTTTGTTACTACACGTTTCTTCTCTACATTTGATTGAATACCCTTTTTTAGGATTACCACTATCTTAACAGATTAAACACTAATAATCTTCTGTTTATACTTTAGAAACATTAAATACTTCAAAGCCATCATATGAGGAGAAATAGAGATGCAGTTCAGGTATGAATAGTGTGCATGTTAAATGCAAATTTAATATTTTATCTGGCTATTTTTCTCTTTTATTACCTAAATAACCCTTAACTATTGGCTTTTCCACTTTATTCTATCTGCAAAGGTAACAATACCATTCAGGAAGAAATGGCAATATTATTTGACCTTCGCAATTCTTCTTTTTGGAGTTTAAACTCGAACTACTGTTCATCTTTAAAAGATTTTTTATTTTTTAAAAATATTTGAATTGCTAATTAATATCTTATTTTTTTACTTTGAACCTATTAAATATTTTGCCTTTTTAAAAGTAAAATTTATTTCCTTCTTGCTTAGAAAATTATTTGCAGCTGCAGCAACGAACGATTTATCCTAATCAATAAATAAATGCTAATTACTCTGTACTTATTATGCAACAACAAAATAGTCGCTAACAGAGGATGCTCTCTTTTAGATTAACTGAGTTTGAAACTTTTTTGCTAGTTAGCTTGTTTTTATTTTATTTGATAGGTATTGATTTAGAGTTTTAAACAAACACCTCTACACTAATCTGATGCTCCTTCTAATAAATAAATAAATAAATAAATTAATAAACAAACAATTTATCTATCTATTTATACCAATATATATTTAAATATTTGATGATGCTTTAATGAAACAAAAAAGATAATTTCACAGATTGTATTTTCTCACATCCTTTATATAAAATCAAATAAAGCATATACATCAACTAATTCATTAAAATTCAACTATGCTTTATCTCTTAATCAAAGCATCAAAAATTTATTCTCACTTTTAAAATTATGTTATAGTTATTAGCGAAACTTAGAGGTAACATTAAATTGATCATTTTTCATTGAAAATAAATGCTAAATTTTAGATTTTCATTTTAATTGAATTAATTAAAATTGGTTAAATACTCCAAAGTATTTAAACTTAATTTAATTTTGATGTCAAATTTCATAACCCTGATTCTATTTTTTTTTACAAATATAAATTGCCTGTTTTTATATTGAAATATCAATTCTAAATTTATTTTTTTCAAAACAATGTTAATTTTAAATTTAAAAATTTAACTTTCCTTCCTTATCTTTAAAAATTAATTTTAAATATCTTTAAATACCTCATTTCTTCATGTTACAACATAATATCTGTCAATACTATTTAATAGTTAATAAATTTAATAAAATTTTTTTGACTCTAAAAAAATAATTTAAAATTGATTTTTGAATAATTGATTGAATGAGGTATATAAAATATTAAATAAAAACTAAAATTATAAAATAATACCCAAACAAATTAATTAATAATAATTGTTCTGATTTTTTTGGAAAATAAACTAGAAATTACTAAACTTAACTTTTATTTTAATTTTCTTTTTGAATTTAGAAGAATAAAATATGTATTTTTAATTTTTTCTTCTCCTAAACTTACTTTAATGAATAATAAATTATGTATTATAAAATTTCAAATATTTGGAATGTAAATACCTGATCAAATCTGAAAGAAGAAAATTTAAAAATTAGAATGCATAAATTAATAGAAAATTTAACAAGCACCACACAAAAACTCCTTAATTTATAAAGTTATAGTTTTACATAAAGATAAAGAAATTTATTGATTACTTAGCCACAAAATTTTCATTATCATCATAATTTTTTTATTTGCATAAAGTTTTTATTTTTAATGAATGTATTAAAAATTTTGAAAAACAGCAGTATTTTTTGTAAAGCAATCTCAAAAGAAATTCAATGATTAAGTGTAGATTTTATTTATCATTATCCAAATAATAAAAAGTAAAATATCTAATAATATACATAAATAGGTCTATTTTCTACTTCTATAAATTTGAGGCTAACTAAAATAAATTCATTTATTATCTTCCGTACTTATCCTAATAATCAGTTTAAGATGTTTAAATATATTTTCTTAATTTTTGAAAGCACTACATTTGTTAGTATATTTTTGATTTGCTTAATTTATCAATAATCAAATTTTAAATAATGACATATTAAAAATAGATATGATCAACAAAATATACAATATAAGGGAATTATATTTTTCATAAGATAAGACAATAATTTCTCTCTTTTATCCAATAGAAAAGTTTTACTAAGTAATATCAATAGAAATTTTTTAATTTTACGAAAGAGTCTATTTTAAATTGGGCAAATCAGTTATTTTTTACTGATAAAAAAAGTAGAGTAATCCTTTTGAAAGATGCAAAAAACTGGCATTTAAATTTTGTTATTATAAAAAAAGTAATCATATAAAAAAGTAAATCTTATAAAATCTATTTGAATCTTTTGATTGATAATCTATTTTTCAAATGATCATTTGAATGGATTAGTAAATAATTAAAAAAAGAATAGAATCACACCAAATTTACAATTTTATTTTTTAAATTGTTTTCCAAAGTTTTAAAGTTTTCGGATGATTTAATTTTTGAAACAAGTTTGTTCAATCAAGCAATAAACAAACTGCTTTTGAGTATGAAAATCTTAAGTGCATTTTTTAGTTACGCCTTAGATCATTTTAATAGAAAAAAGAGATAAAAAAGATTGTAAAATAATATAATAAGATTAGATGTATTGAATCCAATTATTATTTTTCATTTTACATAAACTTTTTCATTGAAATAAATGAAATGATGCGTGAAATTAGTTAACAGCAACAGAATCTATATTAGAATCTCCAATCAAAATAAAGCTATTCAAATAGAAATCTTTGCTATTATTAATTACAATCCAACCAAGCAAGATATTCCTTTTAAGAAGAAAGATCCCTTGTAAAATAATTAATTCACAAAAAAAATTTAATTTAAAAGAAAGAATTAATTAAACAAACAAAGCAATCCAAACTAAATTCAATTCATTTGAATATAAAGGTAGTATCAAAGCACACCATAAGATAAAAGCCTGAAGAAGAAAGAGGAATCATAAGTAATGTCATTCTAAATTTTTGTTAAAATTGAAAAGAACTTAATTATTGATGTTGAAATCCAAGACTCAATTGCTGCTATAAAAAGTAAAATTGAGAAGTTGACCTAAATTCCATAAAAATCATAAAAACTCTACTATGCTGGAAGACAGTTAAATAACTAATCTTTAATAAACGATTATGGTATTTAAAAGTGCTCCACTCTCTGTCTTGAATGCTGATTACAGCTACAAAAGATTTTATTTATTAGTAGAGTAGTAATGAAGCTCTTAAAATTAATAACCAATTACATTAACCAAACATATTTTCTGCAATAATTTAAACACTTTTGATAATATCTTAAACAATCTATTGATTGAGAGAGATATGGTCATGAGAGATTAACCTATTTTAATTCACTGTTGATAATCTAATACTTAATAAACCAAGCTATATAAAACAAACAAAATTCTAATTAATAAAGTTAGATTTGATTTTAATTGTATCTAACAAATAACAAATAACCTTTATGTATATTCCTTTATATAAGATTACTATTTGTAAATATTATAGATTGTTCTAACTTAAATCGCTATTATTTCTTATAAATTCTTAACATTTTTTTTCTCTTTTCTTTTTTTCACAAAATAGATTCAAACAAAAAAGTAAATTCGTTATGGCGTATTTATTGATTTGATTGATTATCTTTTTTCATTTAAATTCCAACCCACTTTAAAAGTAGAAAAGATAAATTGATTATTAATCGAAGTTAGTAAATTGCTATTGTTTAAAAATTATAATTTTTCATAGATACTTTTGCGAAGAAATGAAAAATTATTAATTACTTTAGGCTGGAGAATTAAAAGGAATTTTAACAGATTTTTGTTATAATTTGCGCAATTTTGCTTAATTAATTTTCCATAAAACAAAGAAGGAACAAATCAATGAAAAATAAGTAAACTAATTTTTCTTTATGTTTTACATACCTTACTTACTTTTTAATAAAAGTTTTTTTACAATTAAAACAAAATAAGTAGATATGCCTAATAAGTTAAGCAATGATTTAAATTGTTTAAAGTAGTAATTTTAGAAATTTAATAACATCATAGAAAGTAACAAAACCAATTTCGCTCTCGCTAAATTTAGCAAATTAATATAGATAATACTAATTTAATTCATAATATGAAAGTAATAAGCTTAAAATAGACAAATAGAATTAAAAAAGATGAGCAATTTAGATTCATTAAGAGTAAATTATAAATTAAATAGAAATCGACATAGAATCTTTTTAATCTTATAACTAAAGTATAATTTCAATTTACTTTGACAAAGAAAAATAAAAGAATATATACCAAATTTAATTTACTCTATCTACTTACTTTATATTTCACCATAAAAAAAGAAAAGGGTTAAGTATCTAGAAATATTTTGGTAAAGATTTAAATCCAAAAGTTAAGATTTATTTTTAGATAGATTATTAATAAGAATAATAAATGATAAGATATATCTGCATATTTGCTGCAATACAATTCATTTATTTGCGATTTGTTGATTTTTAATTTGATTATTATTATGAAATGGATTTTATAATTTAATTAGATTTAGAGGTAGTTGTTAATTAGTGAATGGTTAATGAATAGATTATTATTATAATTATAAAATTATTTAATTATTTACTTCACTATTGTTAATTTATTTAAAATTTGAGAAATAACATTTCATAAATTTTAGAAAATTTTAAGATTGTTGAGATTATTGAATATTATTAGGTTATTTATTGGTTGATATTGTCTGAAGAAACGAAGAGTGAAAGAATCGAAAAGAAAGGAAAAATAAATATTTATTATTACTCTAATCATGGAAGAAAGAAAAACAATCAAAAAAGAATCAGGGGTTTTGATTTCAAAAATTTAGATCAATAAACTTATCTCTTTTTAGGGTTGACTGAGCCATACATTGTATTGTTAAAGTTTATAGAAGTATTTAGAGAGTCGTTATTACTTTATATTTAGCTGCTGTTTAAGGAAACATTATTTGAATTGAATGTTGTTTATGGATAATTCTTTTTATATATATTATTGTTTGTATTTGCAATAGAAGGAGTAGCATTGTAATCGTAATTTACAGCCGTACCAACTCTGTTGCTGTTTTATACTCCTAAGATGTTATTTAATTTATTTTTATTTCCCAGATTAAAATTATGATAAGCAGTTGAATTTAAATTGTTTTATTTTGTGACATTTCCATTTTATTATATGAATCCTATTTAATTATTTCTATTATCTATGCTGGTATTCAAACTGGCATTTAAATAATTATTTTGAGCTCCACTATTTGCAGTAGTACGGAATCCTGTAATTCCTTAAAGGATATTAAAATTAGCTTTTTGAGCTTTGTTACCACCTCCATTATTTATATTGTGTCCATTTATAAAAGCAGTTTGATTAAGTACAAAAGTGTTATTTAAAGATCCATTTAAACTTTAATCTAAAATACTGGCATTAAGAATTTTATATCCTGAAGTATTAGCGCTGTCATCGATTTGAGGTTCTGTAGATTTTCCTCTTTCTTTTTCATATGCTTATTGAATAGATCCTGGTCTTTTTCCTGCTTAGCTAATATGTCTCATGTGTATACGGGTTCTGTTTGCCCAACTAAAATTTTTGTTTAAAATATGATTAATGATTTTGATAAAAGGAATTACTTCACAAAGTTTTGTTGATATTACTGATTCTAAGAAAATTACGAAGTAGGTGTTTGTTGTGTTTGAAGAGAGTTATTTTAGATAGCAGAAGAAAGTGGTTGCATAACCTCTTACTTTTTAGATTATTTTTGCTTCTGTGCAGTAGTGGCACCTGCAATTTAGTTGACTATTGTATTATTACCTATTGAGCTATGTCTGCTAGGTTCTTATAAGTCATTAGGGTTTGCAGCTTGTCTCATACGAGCTATAATGAAAAATATAAATAATTTTAATGAAGGCTTTTACAAATTGAGAGATAAATAAAATCTTAAAAAAATATAGATAGATTTTTGGTTTATAAAAAACTAAAGAATATTATTTAGATTAAATAATATTACATTCAAATCTACCCTGTTGAGTTTGGCGTGGGGAAGCTGTCATAGAACTCGGGTGGGTTGGATATTTGAAGCTATTAGGAATTGCTGAATTAAAAATACCATTATTGATTGTGTTGACTGCATTTTAATATCCATCTGATTTATTTGATTCATTTCCATTTTGATTTCCTGCTATGTACAGTGGCTTTATAGGTGAAGGGCTCTAAGAATCGTAAAAGTAGTTATTGCTATTAGGCTTAGGGTATTCATAAATTTTTCCTTGATTTTAAGAATTCCTTGAGCCTATTTTTCTATTTTGAATATTTTATGGCATGATATTTGAATTTAAAATATTTGGCAATTAGGAATTATTAGCTCCTTAATTTGTTAAAGGCCTTTACAGATTATTTTTTTAAGACAATATCAAAGAGTTTTAAGTTCCTTTTAAATCGTTCATATTCATTGAAGTATTTTATATTTCATCTAGAATATTATCATAATAAAAATAAATTGATTTATCAAATAATTTGTGTTTATTTACAATTTTATGTGATTGTGGTTTATTGATTTGATTACTGAGACTAATTATCTAATTCCTTTGTAGCAGAAACACTAATTCTCGTTTCTTTTGTTCTTTAATTCTTTCTTGATTATCTCTGTCTCTCATCTTCTAAAATGGTTTCATGCTTGTTTTGTTGTGGAGCTTTTTATTTATTAATAATTTGAAATGAGATTTTTAATTTAGTTAGAAACAAAAAAAATATATTACGTTTGTTAGGTTACAATAATGTGTTATCGAAATTTTCAGAAGAGATATCAGCTATTGATTTACCACCATTACGAATATGTTTTCTCAGAAGTAAGTAATAAGAAGTTGTAATATGATTGTGCTTATTTGCCTCGACACAATTTTTAGCTAACTCCTTATCTATATTGAATTTCTCTAATTATTAAATTATATCGAAGTCTATTGGTATTCTGTTATATCCTACTATTATTCCTTCACACATTGGATTTGGTTTCACTTAATTAAACCAAGGGTGTTTACGTATATCAGAAATTGTAAAACGCTTGGTTGGATCAGTACTGAGAATATTTTTTATCAAATCTCTACCTTCACTAGAAACAAACTTTGGAATCTGATAATCTCCAGCCAAAATTTTTTTATATAAATTTGATGTGTTTGGATCCTTTATTAAAAATGTAATTTTAATATTTAAATTAAGATGATATAAATAACATTCTTTTAAATTATAATATTACTTCAAATGGTAAATAGCCACACACAAGTGCAAATAAAATAACTCCACAACTCCATATATCAACTCCCAATCCTAGATATCTTTTACCAGCAATCATCTATAAAGTATAAATAATTTATTTTACACTAAAATCAATTAATGTTTTTAACTTAAGAGTATTTAAACTATTTTAATATTTTTATTTTTAAGATACATTTTTTAATGTAAATAAATACTCCAGTATTTCAAAGACCAAGTTCATTAAATTTATTTTAAAAATTGTTGAAATTATTTATTTTACACTGAAATCAATTGATTTTTTAAACTTAAGATTTTTTAATCTCTTTTAATCATTTATTTTTAAGATGCATTTCTTTATATAATAAAAATACTACTGGATATCTTAAACTAAATAAACCAAATTCACTAAATTATTTTAATAAATTAAAGATTTTTTTACCTCAGGAGCTGCATAACATGGTGATCCGCAAGCTGTTTTTAAGAGCTCATTCTTTTTGTATGTATTACTTAAACCGAAATCAACAATTTTAATTCTTTTATTGTAACTCAAGAGTAAATTTTCTGGTTTCATATCTCTATGGACTATTTTGAGTTTATGGATATACTCAATACCTGAAATTATTTGTTAAAAAAAGACAGAAGCTTCTCTTTCTTAAACTCTAGTAATTTATTATAAAAATATTAGCATTCTTCATAAAAATGTATGTAAAATTTTTAATAATCATCTTTAAACTAATTTGATTGATTACTTAGTGTTTTTGACTATGTAATCAAATAATTCTCCTCCACTGGCATATTCAGTAATTAAGAACAGTTATTTTTCTGTTTCGATAATCTATTTTAATAATAAAATATTATTGTAGCCTCATTTTATTTAGAATTAGTTGTATTCATCTATGTTATTTTAATTTACTGCAATGTCGTTATTATTTAATTTAATTAAATAGTATGGACAAATATGGTATTTGAGTTTATTTAATACTATCTGCTATTTACCTCATATAGTTAGATAATGTTTTGGTGACGCAATAACTTTAAAATATGTATTTCCCTTGATACTCTTTCAACGTCAGAGACATCTTATATTTTTTCCTTTTCTAATATCTTAATGGCCACCTTCTCACCCGTTAAAATGTGTGTAGCTACTTTTACTTTACCAAATGTTCCTTCTCCCAAGGTGTCTCCTATAGACATAATAAAAATGTTTAAAACTAGAATTCATAAAATAGATAGATTGATAGCTTTAAGAGATGGCTATGATAAATGCCAGATATACAATAAGTATTCAAAAAAGTATTGTCGAGTGAAAATTAATGTAAGATTGATTGATTAACTGTGATTGATATGCAATCTCACATATAATGATATTTGATTGGTAATTTCAAAGCTATTAGAAAAAAAGCTGCAAAAATAATAATTTAACAATACCAATTATATAATGCCCTATGTATTTCTTTTTGTTGATTGCCGAGCGACTATTCTATTTGTTAATTAATTTATTTGTAACATGACAAGACACTTAATCATTAATCAAAATACCATTTATTTCTAATCTTTGCTCGATTACTAAGACATCTTCCCATTTTAATTATTGCTGTTAGATGATGCAACTATTTTTTAATCTTGATTTTTTTAATGTTGTTGGGAATCTTATTGAGATGGAATTCGCTAATCTTCTTGTTTATCAATATTTTATTTGTTTGACATCTTTCAACAATTTCTTTATTTGCTGCTTAAGTGGCTACTACTTTATGAGAATTTAAATTTGCTTGAAGACTGATAGACAGACCGCTTGTTATTTTTTTAGACTTGGTCTCTTACTTTTGCTAAAATCTATCAAAAAAAGGAGATAATCAAACACTATTAAATTTTTTCAGATTTTCTTTTCTTTTTATTTTTTTTCTTTACTTTTTGTTTCTTAATAAGCTTATATTCAATCAAAATCAATGAATAAATGAATAATTAATTGTTTGTTTATATTTATTATTTGTTATCTTATAATTGCATTCTTATTTAATACTAATTATGATAACACTTATTGGTCATTCATAATTTTTGTCTTAAAACAAAACAAAAAATATGCCTTTATTACGAGCAAATTTCATTTAGATTCTATTTATATATTATTATTTTTTATTGAAACTTGCTTACTAATTTCATATATGTTCAATTATAAAAACAGATTCTAATTATAAATTTAAAGTGTAATTAACAAGATAAAAGGTATAAATACCTTGTTTGTGATTAGAGTAAATTATGGTTAGCTTGATAGTTATATAGTTAATAAATTAGATTATTTTATCTATCTGTTTTTAATTAGCGGGGTGAAAGAGGATAGATAATTATTTTCCTTTGCTTTTTTACTAAAAATTGAAAAGAATTTGTATTATCCAATACTTCAAAAATTATTAACTTTTAAAAATATCTTAATTTTATAAAAAAAATCAAATCCATTAATTAATTTACTAATCATTTATTACCTAAATCACTAAATCAATCCTTATTTTATTTTTTTACATTTTGCAGCCACTAATTTTTTTACTTTTTTAAACACTCTAGACCCAAACAAGTAAAGACTTTTAATTTCAACCAATCAAAATAAACTGTAAATTCAAATTGAAGCTCAAAAAAATTTTTTCTAAAGCATAAAAAATTTAGTATTCTCTACTTTATTTTAGAATTATTATTTTTAAAAGTTTTTTAATTTTTTTAATTATTTTACCTCAATTTGTTAAAAAAGAAAATGAATTTTTATTTTAGAAAATTTAATCTTAATCATCAAACGTTTCTAAAACTTAAACAAATATTTTAAAATGTTACTTTTATATTATTATGACTAAATTTATTTTTTATCCTCTAAAATAAGTGGTTGAAAAAAACTAACTATTTACAATAAAAATTATGAATCTAAATATTAAAAAATAGATACTTTACATTTTTATCATATTCTTTAAATTGAAAATTACTTGAAGAAAGGCTTTTAATATTTTTGTTGAAATAAAAATAAAGAATTTTTGAAAACATAAATTTTTTAAATTACTTTTTCATAAATTTGCTTATTTATTTATTTTTTGAATCAAAAAACGATATTAAATTGACTGGATGTAAATGAAATTAAAATAAAATAAAAAATTTAATAAAAAGTGAAATGATTAAAATAATATCATATTCTATCTATCTATCATAAAAGTAATAAAAGTAGTAATTAGGTTTCCATATCTATGGAAAAAAATTTTGTAATATAGATAATCTACAAGATACAAAATATAAATAAAGAGAGTTTATTTTCAAATTTTACAAAATTAATTTCTACTTTCAAAGTTTTAGTCCATCTAATTCATTAATATTTTATTGGTTCTCTGGAATATAAAAAGCAAGCTCGGGTTCTCTTAGTTCTCTTGTGATGTTATAGTTAAATTTATCACAATTTAAACAAACCTTTTTTGGTTATTCTATAAAGCAGACTAAATGAATTGGATGAGAGCAGCATTGAGTATATTTTAAATAACCTTTATTTGTATTGCATATTATACAATCTCTTGGTATACCATTTAAACATAAGTAATGATACTCTCTGTTAGATATTTGCAATGACTAAAAAAGGGAATTAATATCTTCTTCTAAATAATTTTTATTCAGAGGAATATCATCTCCATAAATTTCTTTTGCTTCATGAATAAGCTCAAAGCAATCTACTTAACCATAACTTTTACATAAATCAAGTGCAGTTCTTCCCATATTATCTCTTAAAGTTAAATTAATTCCACCTAATTTAATCAACATTTTTATACATAAAACACTGTCATAAATGCAGCTTATCATAAGAGCTGTCCACCCTTCTTTAGTTTAATAATTTAATATTTCCTTAGTCTAATCCTCTTTATACACATTGTACAATTACTAAATAAGATACTCTAAAATATTTGATTTTCCATAATGTACTGCATCTAATTTATGTAATTTAACAATTATTTCAAACAAAATGATAAAAAATTCTATAATTACAATGAATAGAGTTCCAAAAATAACCATATATAGATAACTCTTCGTTTGGCAATATCTTTTCTACTTCAACTAATTGTTTTACTTCATCTAATTTATCATTGCAAACTGCATTCAATAACTATTTTTTTAACTTATTAGGCTTTGTTTCTAGTAAAAGATTCGGACGCTTAATTGGGATTGTGGTAGTTTAATATTTAAAATCCATTTTATTGCTTTTTAATTTTAAGTCTAAATGAATGTCCTTTTGTTTTTGAGAGTTATTTTTTATACAAAAGTAAAAAAAAATTGTTATTTTTTAATAGAAATATTTATTATTTGATGCTACAAATTATTACTGTCTATTAGAATTAAAAATTTTCTGATTATTTCTGCATATTATAAATATGCTTTATACTATTTTTACTATTTCACAAGATTCCCACTTTTTTTATCTCCAATCTAAAATATATTTTAGATTATTTCTGACCAATACATAACTAAATTTTTTTTTGGAATAAAATTATCATACCTATTTTGTTTTATTTTTCTGAAATAACTTTGTAAAATCTTTCATATTTCATATCTTTTTTAGACCTTTTGCATAAAAAAATATTTTGAAAGATAAATACTGAATTTAAAAGATCTTGATTTAAATTACATCAAAAAAGTCAAAACTAATTTCTCAAATTTAAATAATATTTACTCATTTCATTAATAAATTTACTGGAAGTATTTTAAATAAAATCAACTATTTTTTTTAAGTAAAACAATTTTTAACTTTACCTTCCATCTCCTTAAAAGATAAAGTTATTTATCTTCAATCTTTCAGAAAAATTAATTAAATTGAATAAATTAATTTTTGTAAAATTAAATTTTCACAAATGTTTATTTTTTTGCAAAATTTTATCATTTATGAGTTTCAAAAGGAAGTTGTAAGCTTTAACTTTCTTAAAAATTAATGAAGAAGCTCAATATGATGAAGATGTAATATGGTGAGTGAGTTAAGTTACCTCAATTTTTAAATTCAAATTTAAATTTAACTTAAATAAAGATGATAAATTACTCAAAAATTACTTGAGGTTTTATTTTTAAGCAGAATATTATGTATAAATAAATCTTTTAAAAACTCTTAGTTCCTTCAACAATCATGTTTGATTTAGAGGTTTGCTTTAAATTTTCTTAATTTATGTATGAATAAATGCTTGAGAAATATCATTTAAATTAATTATTTAGAGAAAAATGACGACATAATTAATATGAAATGATATTTAGTTTATACAAAAGAAAGGCTTATTGTTTATTTTTTAATCTAAATTGTATTTTAGGAAGCGGAGTGAGTAAAAGCAGGTTTCTAAATCCAAATCTTTGTGATAAATATATCTTAGATGAAAGAAACAATTTAAAAGATAGATGTTAGCTATCTGAGATAATATTTGTCCATATGATTATGTATGCTTAATAATAAAAGAAATTAATAATTTAGGCATAGCCATAAAAGATTAAACCTCAACAAATATAGTAAAATAATAAAAAAAGGGTAAATTGAATTTTCCTAGAAAAGATATATTGTGAAATGGATAATTATAACAGAGGATTACATCCAAACATGATGAATGTTTAACCCCCTAGACCTGGATAACCTGGTTCTAATTAATCAAGATATGGATCAATGAATATGGCTTTCATTCCTAAAGTTATTGGACCTGGAATTATATTGACATGCTTATTTACCTACGTTATGGCAATTTCAAAGCATGAAGAAGAACCTTTCCCTTACTGCACAATTACAGCAACTGCAAGTCACTTCCCATAAAGTGTTGTTTTCAGATTGAATATGCTTTTCGTTTCTGGTGTTACTCTTTTCTTCTGGTTTGTCATTTACAGCTGGCTCAATTTCATCAGTAGAAAATATCAAAGTGGAAAAGTAAGTTCCAAATTATTTTTACTTGCTGGTGTAGGAAGCTTCTTTTTCGCTATGGCTGTTGCCACTATTGATACTGGGTAATTTAAAATAATTATTTTTACTAATAATATGAATATTATTAAAATAAAATTATAGAAAGATGAATCAAAATTTGCATACTGCTGTTGCTTTGACTTTCTTCATTATTTGGATTGTTTGCATTCCTTTGATTACATATAAGATTTACCAATTTTAGGTTATCTTTAAATCTATTGTTTCACCTACTTCATTGTTCATTAAGTTTGCAAGCGTTTTTGTTATGCTCATAACATGTGCAATCAATGTATTTAAAATATTATTCCCCAACCAATTATACTTTGATCCCCATATTGATACTATTGAATGGGTTGTTACCTTTTCATTGGCTATTTGGTTGTACTCTTTTGCATATGAATGGGAAAGCTTTTATATTTGCATGGATGGCACTAAACTTTCATTAGTTGAAGAAGATTTCTTCACTAAGAGACACTAACAATATGCTAATGCTCACAAAGCTAACAATTAAAATCCTACTTTAGCCTATTGAAAACTTTGAAAGATTATCTTTATTAGTGTGAAAAAGCCTATCAAGATAAGAAACAAACATACAAATACTAAGGCGAAATAAAAATTTATATTAAATTGGAAATTAAAACAAAGAACTAAAAAATATATAAAAGGAATTAATAAATTGGTAAAAAAAGAAATAATTTTATAGTTTATAAAATCATCATCCATACATATCAAATCAACAATTTATTTTTTCTTTTTCTTTACTTCTCAGCTTTGATTCTTTTTATTAAAGACTTTTATTTTATTAATAATTTTTGAAGAAAGTGATTGAGTTACACTAATTGTTTTGGAAATTTTACCATAAAATTTACATTCATTCACACTTATTCAATCAAATATTTACAAAATTTTAGATAAAAATTTAATAAAATTTCTTTCATCCTACAAGTCAATTTGTATTGATTTGCATAATTAAGAAACAAAAAATTGATTTTTAATGAACAACCAAATTAGATAATGCAAAAAATTATTTTCTTCTTGTTTATGAAAACTGAAGTTGCTATCTTAGATTTGCTAAATTAACACATTTGAGTCATTCTTTGAAAATTTTTAAGAATTTAAATTTAAAATAAAAGTGATTTGTAAAAAAAGTGCTCAAGGTGGGGCTCGAACCCACGACCGTTGGCTCATAAGACCAACGCTCTAACCAACTGAGCTACCTGAGCTACACATTTATACATATTTTGAAAATGTTAATCATTTAAACTAGAAAACCATTGTTTTAACATTTCACTTTATTCATAATTTTTAAAAGAAGAATTGCTAAATTTTTTAATTATTGATTTCTGATTAAATTAAAAATAAATAAACAAATTTAGATGTAAAATATTTTCATAGTTAATTTATACAAATTATTTTTATCAAATTATTAAAATGAAATATTAAAAATAAATCCTACTTCAGAAAATAATTGATTTTCAAAAAAAATAATATAAAGCAATATTATTAATTCAATAAATATAAAAATTTTCAACTAATTGGTTAATTACTAATAGAAATTAGGGAATACTAATGAGTTATTTTAATAAAAAGTAGGATAAAAACTAACCAGTAGAGATGAATACATATTCTGTACCTGCTGGTGGAGGTGGATACAGTTACAGTGGATTTAATTAAGATCAATTAGGAAATGTTCCAAGATTAGATGATTAATATAATACTGGGTAATAGAATGCTAATGCATAATAGGCCTACGACCAATAATTTGTAGTAAAAGTAAATATGGGTTAATATACTAATTAAGATCCCTTAATGGGTGATCCTTCTAATAGAAGTGAAAACGTTCCATATACCACTATTGTTGATGATGGTTAAGGATAATAGCATTAAAATAATTCTTCATCTGATGGACTTATTGAATAAATTAAATAAATGATGCGTATGGAAGGAAAAAGTCCTATTTGTAAACTTCTAACTTATATTAATTTTTTTCTAGGTCTTTTTATATTTTATTTAATAGTCCGTTCTTTTTGAAAGACTAGTATGTTTTTATTTGTCTTTTTTCATAAATAAATTACCTTGCTAAGTAAAAATACTTACTTGAAAGTCATTTTTTGTAAAAGACTTTAAACTGTTGACTTTAAAGATATACCAAATATATTATAAATTATCTATATTAACAAGCTTTTCTAATCAAATTCTTACAAGAGTTTTTGATTCTTAGTTAATTATTTATTATATTTTAATTTTTAGAAGATATAAATTATTTTACCTCAAAATATTTAAAACAAAAAGAGGGTTATTTAAAATATTATTGAATAGTTTTATGTGATTTCAGATCATATGAGTTTGATTAAAACGTAAAATAGTTAATTATTAATATTTATTCAAATTTATTTGCTTTTTTAATTGAGTTTTTTTGGTTAAAATTTATTTTATTTCTTTTTACTTTTATAAATATTTTTTTACAAAACTTTTTGAATGCAAATGTCTAAAATATTTAATTGATTTTTATGTAAAAAAGATAATTAAAATGAGAAAAACTCCTAGAATATGATATTAATTAAACACTAAAATTGGGTTTTCCCATAGTTTAAAAATAATTCTTAATTCTTAAAATTAATAATAATTACCTTTTTCTCTAAAATGAACTGAATTTTTTAATAGTTTTTTGAGCCTTTAAAATCTTTATTTTAAGATAATAATTAATTTAAAGATTTTGCACATAATTATTAGTCAATTTTTCCAACAAACAGTTTAACAAATTCAAACCTTACTTATTATATGAACACAAATAATTATTATTGTCAATATTTAGTTAAAGTAAAATTTAAATGAATTTAATTGAATAGTCAATTTGTATTTTTGAACAAATTTAAATTAACATTTTAAAATTAAATTTTGTTTAAACTAAATATTCAAGATATTTTGATTTTAATTTTATTATAGATCATAAATTCTCTCATATTTAAAAGGTTTATTTTTTTTTAGAATTTAATGTTGATAAATTTGCTCATATAAAACATAATTTTTTCTTTTTAAAATTAATCTAAATCTTGTTAAATTGATTTTATGCTTTCTTTACTCAATGTAATTTTATTAATTATAAAGTTGGAACTTACAAAATATCATATCAAAATGAAATTACTATTAAAACTTTAAAATTAACTTTGAATAATAAAAAATAAGATTATTATTTTTACTCTCTTTTAAAAAAATCTTAAAAAATATTTTGATGAAAAAGTTATAAAAATTTAACTCATTTTAAATAAATTATATTATTAGAAAACATTATGTCTTGTAAGTTAATTTTTACTTCTATAAATTAGTCTATCATAATCAATCTTAATTATTAGATAATACTGATATTAAAAGAAAATCAAGAAGTTTGTCTAATAACTCATAAATCAAGAAAATTATTAAAATTTTATATTGTTAGTATTATGGCAAGTAAAGGAAAAGGTAAAGGAAAGGCCTCTAAACTTGAGCAAAAAACTACAAAAAAAAAGACAGCACCCTAACCTTAATAAAGTTTAGCAGCTTAATATGAGGCAGCATTAGATAACACGAATTTTATTGAATGTATGCTCAAAAATGGGAGCAAGTATATGAAAGCTAGAATATTAGGTAGATTTCTAATGTTAAGTTTATAAAAATTATGATTGATTTTTTTTAAAATGATATGAATTTACTTATATAATTCATAAATTTCATATATAAATTTTTAAAAACTTTTAGGTGCTAGATTGAGGTTTGGCGTTGATCCTAATGCTCCAAGAAAGTAAAAATTTAGATTATCAATCAATGATTATCTCATCAACTTAAAAAATATTTTACAGTTTTTAGAAAGAAAAAATTGAAATACTTCAAAAAAAAACATAAGATTAAATTTAAAATGAAACAAAATATTTTGATCTTAAAATAAATAAAAAATTATGAAATGTTAATGAGTTAATGAGATATGTATGATTGAGTTTTTAAATTTTTAGATTTTTACTAGTTATTCAATATTCAAATTTATATTGATTTAATTAAAGAGAGGACTCATATGATTATTATGTACACTATGAAGGAGAAAATAGAAGATGGGATGAATGGGTTAACTACAGTCGTATTAAAATGACTGATGTAAAAATTACAGAAGAACCTAAGAAATAAAAAGCAAAAGATTTTAATGAATATGATGAACATGAAGGTTTTGATTAAGAAGCGCTTAATAGCCATTTAGAACACACAAAATTTAAGACAATAGAAAGTGTTAGATTAGGAAAAGTCGATATGGAATCATGGTATTACTCACCATTCCCCTTAAATTACTAGAATGTTGAAAAGCTATATTTCTGTGAATATTGTATGAACTTTTACATACTTGAATAAGAACTGCAGAGACATTAGAAATCTTGTATCTTAAGAAGTCCTCCCGGTGATGAAATCTACAGAGATGATACAGGACCCATAAGCTTAAGTATGTATGAAGTAGATGGAAAGAAGAATTCAGTGTATGCAGAAAATCTTTCATATTTTTCAAAATTGTTCCTTGATCACAAAAACTTGTATTGGAACATGGATCCTTTCCTTTTTTATATTTTATGTGAAAATGATGATGAAGGCTCACATATTGTAGGATATTTCTCCAAAGATAAAGATAGTAAAGACAACTACAATTTGTCATGTATTTTAATCTTTCCAATTCACCAAAGGAAGGGATATGGTAAGTTCCTAATTAGCTTTTCTTATGAATTAAGCTCAATAGAAGACAAAGTAGGAACTCCTGAGCGTCCTCTTTCTGATTTGGGAAGAAAAAGCTATTTATCTTGGTGGTGTTAGAGGATCATTTAATATATAGAGACTAAGCCAGATGATTACCAATTTTCTGTAGAAGAAATATCTAAAGGTACTTATATACTAGAAAAGGATATTATTTATACTCTAGAATAGAAAGGATTAGTAAAATACTAAGGAGGTAACTCAATACTTCTTACTGATAGAAACTATTTGAGAAAAATTTATAAAGAGGCTGGACATCCAGGAATACCAGTTATTAGAGAAAACATACATTGGATACCCTACAAAGTAAATTGGAATAGAGAATATAACATACGTTAGCCCGAATATGATCCATTTGCCGGATCTAACTATACAAATGTATTTTTAAAGCCTTCTGCTATTTAGTAAATGAACCCTCATTAAAGTACTGCTTCAAGTTCAAAGAAAAAGACTCCATCTAAAAAAGCTTCTCAAAAGCAAGCATAATCTCAGCTTTAAACCCCTCAATCTAAAAATATAAATGGACAAGATAACTAAGATGGAAATTAAGATGAACATTTATCCTCCAATCAAGTTTGATAAAATCAATTAACTCCCAAAATAATTTTACTAATTTTATTATTATAATTAAATATAGATTACTATACATTAACATATTAATTATCAAATTATCATCTAATATTATTAGATAATTAAATAATCAGTCTTTCATATTAATATTTACTCTGTTATCTCCATAAAATATTTCATTCAATCCTTCAAATTCATATTTCTTTAAATTTAAAATTTGCTAAATTATTATATAGTTTTAAAAATTTATTTTTTGTATAGATACTTTTTATTATTTAAACATGCTTTTTGAAAATCAATTCCCTCAACTTACCTTTTGCAAAACATAACAAAAAGCGAATAAATAAACAAATAGTTAAAATATTTGAGTAGTAATAATCTTTTTTCAAAAGGTTTTAAAATTTTTGAAGAATTAATTTTTAAAGTAAAAAAACTGATTAAAATATTAATTTAAACAATAAAAATAGTTAAAAACTTAAAAAAAAAACAAAAACTCAACTGAAGTTAATTTAATTCCTCAATATTCATATTGTTCTTTGTATTTTAGATATTCATATTTTGATTAAAAACGATTTCAATAATCTCTATGAATTAAATATTAAAAAAATAAACTAGTTGAAAAAATTTGACATAATATTACGCAAAATATTTTTCTTTAAGTTCTATTAATAGAGTATTTAATAGATAGGATTAGTATCTTTAATTTATTATTCTTTTCTTTTCCATAAAACCAAATGATAAGATTTTTTTATTTAGTTTAATAAATTTCAATAAAACAAATATAGGGAATATTAAAGGTATTACTGTTTTATAGCAAACAAATATAATTTAATGTCTGATAGTGTTCAAAGTGAATTGTCTTTTTAAGATTAACTCAATTAAAAATACATGATGGAGTATATTTTAAAAGGAAATTAAGAAAATGTTAAGGGTAATTATGCTCAAGCTGCAGAATCTTATAACAGAAGTCTAAGTTTCGGAGAGGAAGTCAGCTCATATTATAATTTGGGATTAATGCAATAAAAGCTTGGCCAGACTTCTGAATCTATTTCTACTTTTTAAACCTGCACTCAAAAATTCCCTAATGAAGCTTGCTGCTTTTAAGGATTAGGACAATCATAGTTAAATTTAGAATAGCTAGAAAATGCAGTCTCTTAATTTGATAAATGCTTATCTTTGGATGAGAATAAAACAGAATGTTTAAATGGAAAAGGTGTTGCTTTTATCAGATAAAACAAATTAGTTGAGGCTGAAGAATCTTTGAGAAAATGCATCTCCAAGAATTCTAGAAGCGATGAATGCTAAAACAATTTAGCTAAGATATTTATTAAAAAAGAAGAATATGAACTTGCTTAAGGCCCATTGAATGCTTGTTTAGATATTAATGGAAACTCAGATTAGTGTTTGAATAATATGGGTCATGTATTCTTAAATTTAAATTAAAAGAAATAGGCAATTAAGTATTACCAGAAAGCAAGTTAGTTAAGCCCTAAAAATCAATAATATTTGGTTGATCTAGGTACTGCTTACAATAAAAACAAAAACTACGAAAACGCTCTTAATGTTTTTGATAGACTTATTTAGATAGATCCAAATAATGAAACCTACTATGAAATGAAAGGATTTACTTTTTACAACAGAGGTGATTTTGATAATGCAATACCTGCTTTTGAAGAATGCGCAAAGTTGAAGGGGGGAAATGCCTTTACTTGTCGCAGACATCTAGCTAATTGCTACTATGAAAAACAAATTTTTGACAATGCAATTTCTAATTACTAAGAATGCATTGCTTTAAATCCTTATAGAATAGAAAACTATTTTTATTTTACAGGTTCTGTTTATTTAAAAGCTAAGTAGTAGTGCATTTACTACAAAAGCACTACTAAAGAATTTTGTACTAATTCATACAGCAACTCATACAACTATGTGACAAGTAATTACAACAGCGCTAAAGACTATTGCTAAAGCAACATAAACAATGCTAAAAATTATGTAGAAACTAATTACAACAACACAAAAGATTACATCTAAGGTCATGTCAATAGTACAAAAGAATATGTTGGTAATATCAATAACTCTACTGCTGAATACTTCAATGATATAACCAATAAGACTAAATCCTATTGGGGAGGAATTTATGACCAAGCCTAATAGTATTACAACTCTTTATTCTCATGAAAATATATTTATTAAAATTTAAATATTTTCTTATTTGCATATTTCCCTAAATTAATTAATGAATCCCTTCTTCAACAACTCCATCTAAAAAATTATTTTTTATTAATTATTACAAATTATCAACCATTCTTATCATTTATTTAAAATTTTTATAATCACTCAAATCAAATAAATTTATTTTAATAAAAAATGAATCAATTTTTTTTTTGGTGTTATTTTGCTTTTACAAAAAATATCATAAATTTCATAGTATCTATAAATTAATCATCAAAAAACACTTTACTAATTTGCTTTTTATTTTTATTATTTAATAATTGTTAGCAGCCTTTGGCTAGTGTAGCAGTAAAACTTTAATTGTAAAATTAGAATTCAAAGAATTTAATAAATTCGATATTTTAAGAAGTAAATAAAGAAATTTAATAAAATAAATATAAAATTTTATTCTTTTCTCTAATCTAAAAGGTTCAAGCCTGCAAAAGTTCACATATATTTTCCTATCAATATTTTAATAATCCTCCAAAATTAGATCTTTATCTAGCCAGTTAATTGTTATAAAGAGATCCTAAATTTGAAAATGGTTATTAATAATAAAAATTCTAAAAGAAAAAAAAATTTTTCCTCAAAACATTTTTTTGAATATCAAAATGCAAAATAAAGTTGAAATAAAAAAATTTAATAACAAAAATCTTAATTATTTAATTTTAAAGAAAATTCAGTTTAAAATTAAATAAAATTCTAAGTTTTAATAGAAAGAGCAATTAAGATTTTTAATTTTAATTATTTCATTTTGTCTATTACTTACTGGTTTAGAAGTAATTTATTTCTAGATTTTTGGAACAATTCTAAGGAAAATAATTACATTCTACCATCCTAGAATGTAATTTTTCTAATAAAAAAATCTAAAATATTTTTATAGGCGTAATGACTTCTCCTATCTAATGATATCAGATTAGAAAGTAACAACAACTTTTTGTAATAATTTTTCTTATATATCAATTATATAATTTGAAGGTTTAAGCATCAATTATTTAGAAATATTTTTCTAATCTATGCAAAAATTAATCTATATCTTTTCCATCCAATATTTATTCTAAAAAAGCTGATCAAATAGGCTAAGGAACTCTTAGAATATAGTTATTCTTATTTATTTATATATAATAACAAAAAATATCAAAAACTAAAAGGATTAATTAATAACAATATTGACTTTAACTTTACGAAAAACCAATAAAAATGAGCAACTAATTGTAGCAAAGTGGAAGATTCTGCAATATTTGTAAAAAAAATGTTTCAAATTAAAATTATAATTTGCATATTGTTGCGTGTGAAAGATAAAATAAAAAGGAGTAGTAAAATGTTTAAAATAATTTCAATAACAATTAATAAATATAATAACCTCAACAATATCAAAATTCTGAGCCCAGAGACACTTCATATTCTTACCAAGCTAATTAGATCATATCTGACAACTTACGTGATGTTAGCAATAGGAATAGTTTACCATATTAAAATATTTAGGGATAATAAAATAGGAATCCAGAAGAAAGAAAAAGCAATCAAGCAAACTATAGTTAGAATTATTAAAATGCTAATTACTATTAAGATAATAATGGAAATAGTTCTTACTATCATTCATTAAATAATAGATAAGATGAAACTATAAAATGCCCTAATTGCGGAACAAATTTAACTATAGAAATGATTTCTTTACACACTGATACATGTCCTAATAGAGAAACTCAATGCCAATTTTGTAAATAATTGTTTCCTTAAGATCTAATGAATGAACACTTAGATGTATGTAAAGAATCAATTAGGTAATAATAACAATAATCATATCTAAGAAGAAGTGGAAACTTTAATTCATAGACAAACCTCAACTAAAATAGATAACCCTCTTTTTAGTAGCCATATTAAAATTAATAAAATAGTAGAAATAGTACAAACAATTAGAGATAGCAAAGATAAAATTCAAATCGAATGGAAGAAGAAGAACCCTTTTAAAGATAAAGCAGCAGGAACAATAATAATCCAGAAGTTGAAATTTTAAATCCCTTAGGACTTTTATTCTTAGGATTCGGAAATAGAAGAAATAGAGGATAAGGCAATATAAGATCAAATCTATTTGAAGTTTTAATGCCTCTGATTGAGCAAACATAAAATAGATAGCTCCAATACTTTATATCTCATGGCAATATGGAAGGATTCGATTATTCTAATGATGGAGGCTTAAATACAGAATAGCTTAAAGATTTCCCAATTCATAAATTCTAGAAAAGACTTGGTATGAGTGAAGATTAACTAAACTGCCCTGTCTGCCTCTGTGAATTCGAAGAAGGGGAAGAAGTTAAAGTACTAGATTGTTTCCACAGCTATCACTCTCAATGCATAGATGAATGGCTTAAAAAAAACACTCATTGCCCAGTATGCAAAAAAGACATGAAAGAATTTGTCTGATTAATAAATTGAATTCTAGAATTATATATAATAAATAATCTTTTCTTATAAATCTATATAATAATTAAAAACAAAAATTATTTTTATTTATATTAAATTGAATATTTTGCTGTGATTATTTTAAAACAAACTTTATTAATTGAATTTTATATTTATTTATTCTCATAAAAAAATTTTTTATATTCTTAGACAGATTTATCTTTTCTAATTAAAAACTAAAATTTAAAATATAAAATTATTTCTCCAACTTTTAATTAAATAAAAATAGATATTTATGTTATTTTTATAGATCTCTTACTTAAGATATATTCTAATAGACAGCCTTAATTTTTAAATGAGCACTTATTTATTTAAGGTAAGTTTTAAAGATTTAGCTTAAAATTTAAAGTTAAGCAAAAAAGAGTTGGTTTATTATTTTACTCTAAAATTTTTTTTTTTAAATACAAATTTTTTAATAAAACAAAAAAAGTAATTTAAATTGAAAAAAAAAATTATTTGCGATGAGTTAGTTTAGTCTTTTAGAGATAACAAGAACTACAATGAAATATTATTTGTTAAAAAGTTTTAAAATGTTCAAATTTTAAATATGGTGATCTAAATTTAAATTAATAGAAGAAATATCAAATATAATTGTTTTTGAAACTTTTAAATCATCAGCTTTAAAAAAAATATCCTGAAACTAACTGAAGAATATATTATTGATTAATTTTGTATTCTAAATACCTGTAAAATCAATTGATTCCTTTTTTAGTAAATTAAAAATACTTTATTTTCATTTACACATCAAATTTAAATAAAATAAAAATATTCATTCAATATGACTGTTCAAATTACTGTATCTATTTTTATAAAATTTATTCAAATATTTATTTTTGTTGATAATAAAATGGTCCTGATTTGACCAATGGCCAGCCACTATTGGTTAAAACTGATCAGAAAATAACTTGTTTAATGAACAAGAATGAAGAATAAAAAAATTATTAAAAAAACCTAAAATTATGTATTATTAAGGTATGTATACGATGACTAAAAAATAAACAGAAAGATACTCTAATATCTACATATTTGCTTTATCTTTAGAATTTATATATTATCATAATTTATTGGTCTTCTTTGGAATAAGCTTTTCAAAAAACAAAAAAAACAATTGGAAATAAATTATAATAATCAATTTTGATTTTTATACGAGTAATCATAAAAAAGTTATGTAAAAAGATCTTTGTTGACAAAAATCTTTGTTTTTATCAAAAATTAAATAGAAAAATTAGAAAAGTAAAAAATAGATTGAAAAGAAATTGTAAAATAATTTTTATAAGAATGCGTTTCGAAAACGAATTTAATTATTAGGAATAACGACCTATTCACTAAGAACTATCTGAAAAATTAAATACAGAAAGCTATGTAAATAATATAATTGAAAATCTAGTTAAGTAAAATAAAAAGACTTTAATCAAAAACTTAAAACTTTGCAATGGTATACATAACTTTTGTTTCTTTTTTTTAGAGCTCTTATAAAGTCAATATTAAAATCTATATTATGAAGCAGATACTACTGTTAAAAACCTTTAAAACATTGAATTAATATATAGCTTTGCATTTATAATTCCTCTTAATTTTCTACTACCCATTCTGTTAGGATATGCTAGAGATTTTGTGTATTAAGTTGCAACATTAAAAGTATCATTTGCTTTAGTATGTCTAGGAATATTTTTTCAGTATATGTCTTTATGCTTAGGATTAATTTAGTCCTCTATGGTAGGGATTTTTTTATTTATGTTAGGAAAAGAGATTTTCTTTGTTACTGGTTTAACTTTAATATATGATTATAATCCGAGAATGAAAGACTATTCAATAGTAGTTAGCTCTTATAGCGCATACAGTTGGAGCTTCCCACGTATCTTAGCTAACATTTTCATGATTATAATAAGCTAGATATAGGAAGCTCCTGGAATTATTTATGAGGGGAGATATTTGATTCTCTTAAATACAATTTTACTACTTTTCATAGAGAAAGCTTAACTAAATTAAATTATTGTTTGTCAACAATAATTAGAAGATACTTAAGAAATCAATATTAGAGATTATAAAAATCCTTTCAGAAAGCACAATTTGAAATTAACACTGATAAAATACTTAAAAAGTTATGAGTTTATGTATACAATATTTTCAATATCTATAATAATTGGAATATAGAATACTCAGTTTATAAGTGTTTTTAACTAAAATATAATAAACTATTTAATAGCTCAAAGCACTGGTTATCATGATCAAATAATGACCTCATCTTAATACATTTTAAGTTTAAGTAAATTAACAAATTAATTTTAATTAAATTTTAACTCAACTCTAGATTATTGAAAATTACCTAATTTTGTTTTCTTTATCAATTTTATCACTCCTTATTTACATTTTTTCATTTTATAAGTTTAAGCTCTGTCTCAGTTTTTATGCTGCCTTTATATTTAGAAATAGTTGAAAAAAGATTTTACTTTTAGATAAGTTTTAAAATTATATTTGAGCTCAGGGTTTTGTTCCTTTTTATTTTTTCTCCTAAGTTACTCATAAATAAACTTATTAAAAGATAATCCTTTCTACTCTATTGGAATATAATCTCTTGTCAATGTATTTTCTGGGATAGCATTAGCTTAGGCATTTATATCAGTAGAAATTATAGTAGTATACTATCATCAAGATTTTATGATAGGTACAGGTTTTGGATTAGCCTCTTCATTTATAATGTTATTCTGGACACTTTCTGTTACTTTAGCTAAATATTATAGCTATTAATATTTAATAGAATATATATCTGTTTGTTTGGGAATCTCTTTTTATTCCCTAATAGCCACTAATTTAATAGGAATATATATTTCTAACAGCTATTACTCATAAAATTGAGGCTCTTTAATAAGCATGCTATCAATAAATGTAAACTAAAACAATATGTATTTTTAGTTAAAAATTATCTTTATATTTATTTTGAAAAAAAAATATGTATCAATAAATATTTTTTGAAATAAAAAAACATAATTTTATTTTAGACTTTATGTTTATTTTCTATTTTTTATAACTTAGTTAGATATACTTTAAGTTTAGTTATTTTGTTTTAAAAGGATAGTTGAGGATCTATAGGAATAACTGTTTATGGCTTAATTATCACGCACTATTACTCATATATTTGTATTGAAGAAAATATCAATAATCTCATGCTTTTATATGTTCCTAACTTAGTTAGAATTGCTTTAAGTTTTGTTATTAAGTTTTAAAAAGATAGTTTGAGGATCTATAGGAAGAATAACTGTTTATGACTTAATTATTAAACATTATTATTTATAAATTAGTAATTAAGATATTAAGAAAATATTGATAATCTCATACATTTGGAAAAATAAAAAAATACATTATTTAAAATAATTTTGTGTTTATTTAAATAAAATATTCCTTAAATTATTCATACTGATAATTAATATTAAATCTAACTAATTTGAATTTAAAAATTTTGGTGGTGAAAATTTCATATGTTTAATATTGATGATTGAAAATAAGTGAAGAGATAAAGAAGTATATAAGAAATAATAAATGAATATGTCAATGCTAAATATAATTATAAATTTTGAACGCAAATAAAGATTATTGTTAATATTTGTGCATATTTCTATATCAAAATTGCAATTTATATATAATTGTAACGTTTTTGCCTTCTAAATGAATTTAAAAGAGCAAATTAGTCAGCAGATTATTAATGTAAAAATTGGAAAATGCAAATGTTAAAGCTATTTTAATCTGTAAAGCATCAGATTTTTATTCACAAATACTAGTGCCATAAAAAGATGATGAACAATACAATACCTATAATTAGGACCTAATTGAGTTACCTTTTCAAAACTTTTTATTATTTATTTAATAAGAATAATATTCCCTTTGTTGAAGGAACATATTCTTCTTCATATTGCTCATCTTCATCTTAAACTTTTTCTACGCATGCTTATTACTAATCCTTTCTCCTATTTTTAACAATAAATTGAGTATTAGATTGTATTATAAGTTAATAAAATTTAATATTTTACTCGCTGATTTCCATCTCCATTTTGTAGTGCTAATTTTTAAATATTTATTTGGTTTATGTCCGTTATTAATAAGCTTTATTTATTTAATTGTTAGATCTTTCAAAAAATTATTTATATCTATTATCAATTAGAAAAATCAATATTTCTAAAAGTTATTTATTGGCTCCAATTCTGCCAAATTTATGAGTCATCAAAATTTTTAAAAATATAAAGCAATTATAAAATTTATTTTAATTTGTGTTATGTGAAACACCAATATAAATATGGCACAAAATAATTAACAAAAATAGAATAAAATAATAAGTTAATTAAATAAATATTTATCTAATATATTTCAGCATTTGAATACTTTGAATTTAAGCTAAAAGCAAGTGCTAATAAATAATTTCCATTCTTTAAAAGGCTGAAAGTTATAGTTAGTAACATATTAGTGCTAATTTAAGACATTGTCATTAAAACTATAAGTAACTTGATTTTATTTGATATCAAACGCAACAATGACACTCAATTATTTGATATCTCCAACTTTTATCTCTTTTTATTTTAAATGACAAATTAAGCAGACGCATGGCATATCATGATTGTATCCAATAGCATCTTTGAGTTCAGAGTCTATGCATCCAACAAAAAAGTGACATTTATCTTCAAAATTTTAATTATCTATAAATACTAGCTTGTAAGTCTATGAATGTTCAGAAAATGATTCACGTGGATATAGAATGGTATTTAAAGCATCGGGATAAGGAACTTTAGATCTAACAAGTTGAACAGGCTGCTATTAATTTTAATCAACTGATAGTTTTTCTACATTTAGCTAGTTAATTATTTGTTGATAGTTATCTAATTAATGAATAAGTCTTTCATTTATAAAATTATAGGCTCCTTATTGGAAGTTATTAATCTATTGTTTAATATCTGACCCTTCTTTTAGAGTATTTAACAAATTAAAAGTTTGATGCAATTCACTCTTCATTAATTCTATTTCTTATTTATTTTCTAGCTTAGAACAGTGCTATTTTAAAGCTTATCTAATGTGCTACACTCCATAAGCATCTGAATAAAGCTATTTAATTTTACTTTGCATATTCTATTGTACTTTTTCATTACTTTCTTAAAGATTGATTAATTACTACTTCATATCTTTTAGCTACTCAATCAATTAATCTACTAATTCTATCTCCTTACTAAATACTTTTTTATGCTAAGCTTGCTTGTCATTAATAAAATCTTTGATTCTTTTAGTTGCTTAGTCAAATGGATATTCTTCGATTTGATATTCATTTTTATCGCTTATGTCTTCAAACAATAAAAAGTCATTATAGACTTTAGAATAAACACTCATGCACTTCTAACATATTTTCCAATCATTTTTCTCTTAATCTCTTAAAAAATTTTTGCTTAAGCAGACTCCAATAGTATGATAACTAGGATGTCTCTAACAAAAGCTTATTTCTTATTAACTTTATTACATATATATTTACTAAAGCTATTAACTCTATTAGAATAAAAAACAATCGAAATCCAAAAAAAAATATCTTTTTTGCTCTCTTGATTAAATTTAAATACAATTTAAATCTCAACGAAAATCAAAACAAAATTATTTGCCTGAACAAATATTACAATAAGAACTAATTTTTTTAAATATTTTTACAATTTGAGATAAAATCTATTTTTGTTTTAAATTAGATTTTACTTTTACTAAAAAGCGAAAATCAATTTTAAACAAAATGGATCAAGTATGAATACTTTAATTTAAAAACACTTTGGACCAGAAATTAATACTTTCTATATTGGTAAGCCTAATCTTGCTGATGTTTACACTCGATAACTCGAAAATAAAAGAATAGAAAAAATTAATTAGTCTAATTCAGGATTTTTTATTTCGATTTATTTAGATTAATTAGGTAAGATTACATTAATAATAAAGAAAATTAGAAATAAAAAATAAGAATTTAGAAAACTTAAATAGCCAAAGAACGAAAATAGTGTAAATCAAATATAGAGAGTGAAAAGATTAATAAAAATATTGTAAAAGAATATAGAGATTCATTAGCACAATTTTTTTATTTACTTTGATAAACAAGGAAAAATGAAAAGGATATTTTAGTATTATTTAGTTTATTTTTTTAATTATGTTAGATTTTAATTTATTAATTATTTTTTTTCATATTTGGCTAAGTCTCTTAGTTGTTTAGTGAACTTCTGATGGAAGTTTACTTTTTTTTAGCTAGTTTAATAAACTACTTGATGTTAGTGATTATTTGTTATTTTGTTAGAAGGTTTGAGTGGTTGATTATTTTGAAAAACCCTTTGAAATCTTTGTTGACTTTGAGGAAAACATTTTAGCAAAATAATCTGTATTTCTTGTTGGAAGACTGATGTTATCAAAATCATTTTAATTAGTTGATTAACTATCAAGTTGATTCTTCCCGTAGTTATCATCAATATCATCTACATCAATATCTTAGCCACCGCTGCTACTGCTTCCTCCACTTGAATATTTTTTAGAATTATATCCATCTGAGGGAGCAGAGTTACTTCTAAAAAAGGAAGAATTTTCAATGTAAGTCTTTAATAAGAAGTAAAGCAATATTATAAGTTGAACTGATCCTGCAAATAAACTAGAAAATTTCACAAGATTAACAACTTGAGGTAAATGATCTTCAATAGCAACTTAAAGACAAGGTCTTGGTTCTGTTGGAGTTCCTCTATTTATCTTAATTAAAAAGAAATTTTCGTATGATTAAATTTAGGAAATCAAAATTAAAAAAGTCAAGATTTATTTTCTGAAATGCCATTTCAAAAATTTTTTCTTGATTAAATGGGATTTTTTAAAAAAGTTTACAATTTTGTAAAGAGTTAAATAAAAATATAAAAAGAATAGATTATATTACATCTGTAAAGTAGTACAAGCTTAATGGTTTGCATATTCCTGAGCACCCCCAATAATTTTCAGCTTACTTTAACTAGAAATAAAGATCATTCTTTTCAAAATTTCCTGGGCATTAAGAAATATTAACAACCATTTGAGAATTATTAATATAAGGACTTATTTAACTTTGTAAATTTTATGGTAATATAAAAGGGAATTTCATATCACATAAGCATGAAGATGAGCACAAAGTTTTTTGAGCTGTTTCGTATAAGCTCAAAGCTGAGCTTGACCATATTTCGGTGTAATATTTATCACAGTCATCAATCATAAATCTATATCCTTTATATGATAAACCTCCAACTATAAAAAAACCACAGTTTAGAATAAACCAAACTAAGCAAATAATAAACTTTTGTTTAGGAGGAATACTATCTATATATTTGCGGCTGACAAATATTTGAGCAAGAATTAAATATATAGCATTTATCAAACTAATAGTTAAAAGACCAATAAACAATCCTCTTAGATAACTAGGAATAGTACCATATATTATCTAATCGGTATCAGCAAGTCCTGTAATAGCAGCGCAAAATGGGATAAGCAAAATCAAATAAGAAATATATATAGGTTGAGTTAGGGACTATTAAACAGGATCTTTTTATTCAATTTATTTAGGTTATTGATTGTTTTGGTTGTCTTCATTAAAGACATTTTCTTAGATAAGAGGTATTTGTTTAGAGTATTCAGGATTTATGATGTTTTGAAAATTATTTATGTTATTATTTTTAGCATTCTCATTTTGCTATTCAACCATCTCAATTTCTTATATATTATTTTATATTGGTGATTAGTAATCTTATTCCTACCTCTAGGTTAGTAACTACTGATAGTTGTTTAAAGAGCTATCGTTCATTTTATAATATTTTTAAATAACTTACAATATTGAACAAATATTTGTTTGATCTCTCTTTTTTTTTCCTAATTAATCTTTTTTAATTTTTCTTAAAGAAAATAATATAATTTGTGAATCAGTCATTTAGAAAATAAATAATCTATAAAATCCACAAGATAAATTGAAAACAGGTATTAATTTACTTGTATAAGAAAGAAAATGATAAAAGCCATTCGATTGATTTATAAGTTAGATTCCAAAAACAAAAAAATACAATGATGTAATGATACCTCTATGGAAATTGAAATTATGATGAAAAGGCAGATTAATTACTCATTTCTTTTCTGAATATTTATCCATATTCCTTCAAAGCCCATTAATAAATATTTCAACTTATTTAGTTTACATTCTCACAATTCAGAACAAAATATTTAATTAAATATTATTCTCGATTAAATTTTTTTTCAAATTAAAGTCATCAAAATACTTATTCAAATCAGCAATCAAATTTTTATAAAACCATTACTTTAGTATTAGAAATTAATGATTAAACACTTCATTTTTAATTATTATTTTAAGCCATAAAAAAAACAATAGATAAAATAAATTTAAAAATTCTTGAATTTTTAGTGTTTGTGTTAAATTTTTTTTAGATGAGCTGATATAACTATGAATAGGTTTAAACAAAACTCTTATTTAAAGAAAGAAGATTTCATAAAATATGAATAATTTTTTTAAATTTGAAGTGTAATCAATTTCGAATAAAAATAGAATTAAATTAATTTATTCAATAAATAAATAAAAAAATGGAATATTTAGATAAAATTGAACAAAAACAAAACTATAATGTATTTAATAAAAATAGATTTAAAAATTCAACGATCATATTGAGGTATGTATAAATCAAGTTATAATTTTATTAATCTTTGAATTTCTTGCAAAACTTCTATTCTTAAAGTGAAGTTTTTATTTCTTTTCTAAATCTTTTTAAGCTTTGCATAGAAATATAAGAATTATCTTCTTTAAAAGTCTAAAAATTAATTAATTTTTACAACTTTCATCTTACTGATTTCTAGATTCCTATTATAACTTTTAGGATCAATTATTATAGTATGGGTGAGTCTCTATCTTTAACGTAAAAGTATCTTATTTAAATGATAGGAATCACCTTAAAAATATTTTATTTTTCTAACCCTTTCGAATCTATCAGTAACTAAATTTAAAAATTCATAAGCCTTATCAGTAGTCAATTTAATAAATTTCTACTTTGCTTCAATTTTTTACATATGTTCACTTTATTCTAGTGGTTTTTTTTTCCCCTTCTTCCTGTAAAATTTGGAAGTAAATAGGTTTCCTTCAAATGAAGAATAAATGTAATTTTTCTTTAATTTTCTGTTTATGAGCTCACTAAAAGGAGTAAAGCATCTTATTGTTACTATAGGTGTATTTTAGAAAAATAGTTGGAAGCCTAATTAAAATTAATATGCCAACATTTTTTTCTATGGTTATTCTTCAAATTAGAAAGTGAAACCAAAAAATTCCATAGACAACTTTTCTAAGCAATTATTTCTGAGGTTATTAACTATTGATGTTATTCCTACAATTAAGCATTCTATTTCTCTTTCATATTAATGTCTAGGAACTTATTCTTAACGTTTTTGAGTTAAAAATAAATTGCTAAAGTCTAATTTGAAGAATTTGAGTGAATTAATTCTGAAGATTTCAGCAAATTTGGTCAAGAAATATTAGTGTAATTTAGAATTCTTGAACATTTAGTTAACTACTTTTATCTTGTGTTCTTTGTTTCTATCTGTCTTTTCACTAAATATTTCTAAATTGTTCTATTTGTATTTAATTACAATTCTGAAAATATTTAAGGAGAAATTTAGTTTTGGGTTTTCTTGAAGTAATTTTCTAAATAATTCTAAGAATACATCTACAACATCTCTTTCATAACCTCCATCTTCTAAGTAATCGAACTTTAGTCTAATGTTAATTGCTTTTAACTCAGATAAAGTTGTTATTGTTTTATTGAATATTTTCTCTAAATCTTTAATGTCTTTTGGTCCGATGAACTCTTATAGATTTAAATCTATTTTATGTATCGATTTAGGATTTGATGATACAGTCTCCATCAATTCTACAAAGCTCTTCCAATCATGATTCAAAGATCTGATATCTAGTCTCAGAGATCTTGGATTTGATTATTTGATATCACTGCACACAAAAGGAATAACATCATTAGTTTTAATGAAGTAAGATGACTACCCTTTTAAGTAATTTCTTTCATACTTAAATAGCTTATATTGAAAGCTTAAAATAGGAATTTTATTTAATAAATTCAATAAAGCATAATTATAATTTTTGTTAATAGTTGATCTTCTTTAAACCAAATTAATTATTACATTATTTATGCAATTTTGAATATTTTATTTACTCTTATCTTAAACAGCTATTTAGTTTTGTTTCTTTTCATTTTAAATAAGGTTCTAAATGGGCAAAAACGATTCATTTTCACTTTCATTCATTATACTAACTATTTTCAATATTTAATTAAATAGTTGATTCAAATTTTCTTCATCAAAATAAATTAAAGATGGAACTAAAGAAGAAATATTCAATTTCTTCTTCTTAATTATTCCAGAATCTTATTTAGAATTCTCAGTTTAATTTTTTTTGTTGTTTTAAGTGAATTTTGGCTACTTAAGAACTTTGTTCTTCAAATCATTTATCTTTTTTTAGAGAATATTAATCCTTTTTTCAGAGATGTCATGGTAGTATTTACACCTTGGTCTTGAGCAATTTATTTAATTGCATTGATACTCTTTGTATTTAGGATCTGACTCATATTTATAGTCTTCGTTTCTTAATTCACTTTCATCATGAGCGAATTTACAATTTCTTTCATCACATTAAGTTCTTTTGCAATAAAGAGTACGATATCTTTTCGATTAGAAATTTCTTTTCATTATTACATTGCTGGGTGCGAAGCCTCTTCTTCCAAATTAAGTCCTCACTTTTTTTCTAGCAAATCTTATGCGCCTAAGCAATTATATTTTTTTCATTTAATTTAGATTTTTTTTAGACAATATGTATTTTCTAAAAATTTAATTATTATCTGATTATTTAAGATCTAAATTAATAATCTAAAGAAATATCTTTAAATTAAATGGTAATAATTTTTTAAAGCATAATCAAAACAAAATCAAAAAAGATCAAAATCATATATTATAATTTATAAAAAAAGAAAACGTTACAGTATTCAGCATATAAATGCTCATACTGTTTTATACAACTAAAATAAAAGTAATTTTTTCAGATAAAGATGAATAGTTCACACTTGTTTGCATATTATTTATCCTTTATTAGACACTTTAGGACTTACTAGAGGCAATTAATCAATTAATAAATAAATTAATTAAGTAAATTTTAGATTCCAGAATAATAAAAAAAGAGAAAAGAAAATATCCTTTTTCTCAAATATTAATAATCATTAAAATTTTGAAACTATTTATTTGTATTTTTTCTAAAATCATAGACTAAATTCTTAAAATCACATACAATTTCAAGCATAGAAATTTAATCTTAGACTCTATTCTTATTATATCATACAATTTAAAAGACTCAAAATTTAGTATAATTTACATCTATTGTTAAAGACTTAAAAAATTAAAAGACAATAAAATATTAATTGCTTAGTTTGATGTAAAATAAATTTAAAAATAATCATGTATTTCAGGAAATTGTTTTCTTTCTCTTTTTCTTTTTTAAATCCTAATTTTGAAGAAAAGAGTCTTCTTTTTTCCTTTCGAAGGAAAATTTAGCTAATATTCTTACCTTTTATTATTTTTATCTCAAATTTTGTTTATATAATGAAATAAAATGCAATTTAATAAGTAGTTTAATTTTGATTATTAATAGTAGAGACAAAATGTAATAATTTTGTATTTATCTTCTTTAAAAAAAATAAATAATAATTTATTTGTAATTCTTTGAAATCTTAATAAAATTTGAGGAAATTATATCTTAAATAATAAAATTATTTAACTTTATTTAGGGGACTGAACAAAAGATAAAAATTTGACTCCAAAAATTTAATCTAAATCAAAGTAGGTTCTTGAATCCTTTAAAATATGTCTTTAAAAACCACAAACCTTCCCTAATTAGTTCAAAATATTCATATTTATATTTTTATTATTTTTTTTATATTAAACATAAAAATTAATTTTATGATAAATCATATAAAATAAATTTACTTATTATTTGCATTCATACCATAAGAATATACCATGCTATCTCTTTACTCTATTTCCCAAATATATATTTGGTAGGAAAATTTAATACTTTAAGAGATCTAATAAATTAATTCTAAAATTTATTTATAAAAATTACCATTTTTGCGAGAAGAAATGTGGATTGAAGGATCCAGCTAAAATTGGAATAACTTAATGATTATTTACTATAGATTAAAAAATATGTTAAATTAGAAATCTGATTTTTATAATATATTTATATTTATTTTTTTGTAAATTATCAGTTAAAATTAGTAAAAAGAATCAATATTAATTGCTGAACGAATAAAATAATTGGAAATTTTTTACAAATTAATTAAACTTTTTTTTACTTTAAAACAGAAAAATAATAAAAGCTGATAAAGACCATATAATTAAAAATAATAATTTAATAAGTTCTACAAATATTAATTAAGTAGTATTAAGCAATTTTTATCAAAGATTATTTAGATTTTTTAGCAGCTACTAGATAAATTTATAATCTTATCAAATTGATTTATGGGTTCTGGCTCCTCAAGTGCGTCAAGTAGAATTTTTAGAGATTCTTTTAAGTTAATTACTAATAATTATGTTATTTATTGAAAAACAGAAGAAGAAAAAGTAAACAAAGATTAAATTATAAATAGTAAAGATGAATTCAGATAGAAATCTCATAGCTAAAATACATATAGTGGCTATACCAAAAACTTTAAAGACTTTAGAACTTAAATAAAATAAAATAATTTAGAAAAATCAAATGCTTAAGATCAATAGAACTGTACTTAAATTGAGGAATAAGATAATTAAAAAATGTAGAGTAGCACAGAAAATATTAATTTCACAACATGGCAAGATTCTTTAACCAAAAAAGGATTTTTAAATTCAAAAAAGAAGGATAAAAATTATAAACAATTTAAGTTTTCTAAAACTTTTGGATTTTCTGAGAACTGTAGTTAGAATAAAATCAACAACAATGCAAGTCTTCGTTTGATTAAGAAGGAATTTAAAGATCATTAATTCAATATTAATATGTTACCAAATGAATAAAATTAGCATCCCTAATTTAATTTAGAAAACTTTAAATAAAATATCTCAAATAATATCTAACTATGTAACTATTTTTCAAAAATTAATAGATAATTAACAATTATTTTTAAATTAATTAGTGGATTAAGCTATAAAAAAAGATGAATAAGAGGAAGAAGTTTCAAAAAGTTTAAGCCATTCCTCAGAGAGTATAGATTCGAATGGAGGAAGTGAAAATTCTAAAGTTTATGAAGAGGAGAAAAAAATCAATATTTTCATTTAGAATTAGATAAAAGCTAAATCTCAAGAACTCTAACTAAGAAAGGAATAGGAAGATAGCTCAGAAAGAATGAGTTACTACTCAGAGAAAAGTGAAATTAGCTCTAAGGCATAGTAAAAAGTTGATAAAGGTTTTCATATAGATAGTCTAAATAACATAGAAGGAAGTAATCAACTAAAATGTAATATAAATTTGAATAAAAATATAAATTACATTTTTAAAATACAATTAACAAACAATAAATAGAAAAAATATTTGAGTAAAGCATCAGCAGTAATTAAAATAAAAATAATAAATAAAATGATAAATCATCTCTAAAAGGCAGTAAAAATTGTTAGGATCACCTAATTTTTGATAATTAAAAAGATTCAAAAGAGTAATAATAATCCAATAAAATTAAAAAACAAGGAATAAACATAGATGATATATTGGCAAATGACTCTTTTGATATAGCAGAAGAAACTTATGAATTTAATTTCATTGAAGAATTAACACCCTAACGTAAATTATTCCTTTCTATTTTATTCTTTAATGTAAATATTAAGAGGTTTAAAAAGAAAATTTTTGGAAAGAAAACAAAATATCTCTTGTTTTAAATATCAAAAAGGATTTTTTTTAAAAATATTGAAATTATAGTAGTATTTTTAAGTAACCAGATATTTTAACTTAAATAACCCATTATTTAAAATTTACTTTTGATTATTATTTAAAGAGAGATATAAATTATGGTATTGTTCTTTAAATACCTTATTTTAATTATCAAAATCAACAGTATATAAAACAATTAATCTTTAATAATTTATTTTAAATTAGCTAGGACAGCTCATAAAGCTATAAAGTTTGACAATAATGTAGATTAATTAAAATAATTTAAATAAACTATTTGTTATTATTAATAATTATTTAGAAATTCAATCCTTTTTAGAACCCTATTCAACCACAGTTTTAATTATAAACTCAAAAGATGTAGAGTTAAATTGAAACATTAAATTTAAACTCTAACAACCACTCAAGTAGCCAAGTAAATAAAACAAAAGTAAGAATATATTTAAGAAGCACAAACACAGAAAAAGAAGATTATACAGGGGAAGAGAAAAGTTTTTAGCTAGACATAATTACAGAATAAATATTAGATAAAAAGATATTTAAGACTAGATAGATTAGTAAAGATATTTTATTAGATCATGGGATATGTGTACTGTCAAAAAAGGGAAATTAAATAGAAAAAACAAATAATATGTCAGATTATTTTGTCTACTTAGATGAATAAATTAAATTATTCTCATTATTTATGGGGCATGGAGCTTATGGAAATAAGGTTTCTAATTTATCAAGTCGTTTATTATTTAAACACTTTTTTAGAGAACAATTAATAAAATTATAACCACAGATAGGATTTAAAAGGTTGTTTATGAATGTTGACAAATATATCTCATAGCACATTACCTATTATGATTTAGTAAATATTATAAATATTTTCATAATTTATATACAAAATTTATATTTTTTAAAATCTTAATTTTAATTTAGAACAAATACATTTTCCAAAGCACTTTATTTTCAAAATAAACTATTCAAACTGCTTTCAAGATGTAAGTTGTGAATAATTAACTCAGTTTCAATTAGTGTTTTTTAACGTTAAATATTTATTTCCCAAATAAACTTTCAACTTACTGAATAAATAATTATTTAAGATATTTTAGATAACTTTTTATAATAGAAGCAGAGGGTAGGATTAAAATTTTTGTTAAATTTAATCAGAACAAATTCTATTTTTAATTATGTTTCTGTTATTAACAAATCAATTTTTTTTTGAAAAAATTAATCTAAAACATATCTTTTAGAAAAAAAAGCTTACATATTATATTTATAAGCAGTCATTGATCAAATATCTAATCAACATATTGAATTTTATGATATTTTGTTCACCTTTATTATATTATTTATTTATATCTTTGTAGAAGAAAGAACAAAGCTTACAAATTAAAAAATAATTGTTCTTAATAATTACTATCTATTATATGCCCTTTTAACATAATTTTTTTAAAACAGGAGAATTAATATAACTGCATGCTGAGTGGGGCAAGCTGTACTTTAGTCCTTATATAGCAAAATAAGATATTTGTTGCTTATGTTGGAAATATACAAGCAATCATTTTTAGACAGTAATTTTGCTACAAAACATAAAAGTAAAACCAAATATAAATGTCAGGATTTCATATACCTGCTAACCAATATGAAAAAGAAAGAATTTAAAAAAACACAGGAGAAATCAGGTAATGGAAAAATGATTTTATTGACAGAGTTTTTGTTAGAGGAAGAACGTTCCCAGGGATAGAAGTTACACGGTAATTTATTATATATAGTTTAATGGTTTGTTTATAATTGATTAATATTGAAGACAAAAAACTAAAAGGAGTATTATGATGCAAACAAAAATTAAAAAAGAAGTTATTTATTTTTTTCTTATTGGGGAGATTATTTTTTAATTTACAATAGTTGCTTCGGTAATGACATAGCAAAGATGATTGGAGTGACTAATGAACCTGATATTTATTATCACGAAATCAGTAAGCAAAATGATGCTTTTCTGTTATTAACAACTCCTAATTTTTTTGATTACATTTCATATGAAGAAGTATACTAAATACTAAATTCATTTAATTAAAAGACTGTAAAAAAGGCTTAAGAATTACTTTAAAAGAGAATAAAAAATTTATACTCTTAAGAAATTGAAGTGATAAATGACTTAGCTTTCATTGTGTATTACTTCTTCTGAAAATTTTCATTTTTTTCAACATTTAAAAAGTCACTTAAGTTGAGATTTTATGCTAGTAAACTAATATATTTTCAAATTTATTTTAGTATAATAAAATTTAAGAAATTTCATTTTTATTTGATGAAGCAGTTATTCAATCTTTGTGGTAAATATTAATTAAATCTTTCAATATTTTTTCATTATTTTTTTAAGAATTAAATCTAATTACAATATGTATCTTTGGTAGAAATTTTAAAGTATTCAATTTGTATTTTTCAGTTAGTATTTTTGTTTTTTTTCCTATATAAAAAATCATTTTTTTAATTTTCAAATATTATTTTATGTATATTTTCAATATGAAAAACAAAATATGCTGAGAAATTTACAACTTTTCTTAGAATTAACCGATTTCGATATTTACAATAAAAATATACACATATAATTATCTAATTATTGTTAATAAACAATTAACCAAAATTATTTTAATAATTATGTTCATATATCTCTTATTGGTAATTAACTTTTTATTTTATCTTGCTAACAAGTCAAAAAACTCTTCAAAATATCTTCTTTAAAAAAATATTTTTTAACACTTCTTTAATTAACCATTAATAAAGAATTTTTAAAAATTAATATGTTGACCTTATACGTATTCAAAATTTATTCAACAGCCGGGACCTTTAATTAATTAAAAACATACATACTCTACACCACTAAAATATATCAAAAAGCTATTAAAAAAATCATGAAAAATGAGAAAAATAAAATTAATTTGATTTAAAATAAATTTAAAAAAATCTTAAGAATTTTAAGTAACATCAGGTAATTTTCTATTTATGCTATTATTTGTTTTGAAATTATTGCATTGAAATTATTTAAGAAATAAAAATTTAAATTAATAAAATTGTCATGATGTTTAAATCTTTAGAAAAATTAATTTCATTCATAATTGATGCAAATTTATTGGCAATTTATAATTTAGAAATAAAATAAATTGAACAAATTTAATGGAAAATACATCTAGCACAATATTTAATAATTAAACAATCTATTAATGTTTGTTGAAAATTTCATATCTAGTTCTTATGCTTACTGTACTTTTTTAAGTAATACAGGAAATTTTTGAGAGAATAAGTAATTTTTTGTTAATAGAAATACTGAGCTTTTATAAATGCCATAGTATAGAAAGAAATTTATTTATATTGTTTCTGTTTGATAATTCTATTGAATTTCAATAATTCATTAAAAATGCACATATTATCTAAAAATTATTCATTTATTTATCTGTTAGAATTTTAAATAAGGAAAATTGACTACTATTTCATGACAAAAGTTATTGTACTTATCAATTTTTCAAAATATTATGTATTAAGGAAAACCAAGTTTATGTGCTGATGAATGAATTACATTTATGCAAAAATATTTTTTTTACTTTATTTTAAATGCAATAAGATATCTGAGAGATTGGGGAATTTATATCTTTAAAAGATTAGAATAAACTTCAATTATAAAGAATATTTAAAAGATTATAAGACAGATAGAAGCTTTATATAGATTTTAGAAAAAAAAAGATATGTTTTTATATATATGTGAATGAAGGTAATAAGAAATAAAGTAAAAAAGGTATATGAAGTATATTAATAAGATTATCAGTAAAATATTATGAAATTGTGAGGTTGAAAAAAATGAATGATATTCGTAAATGAAGATTGCAAACAATTTTAAAAATAGATCAATGGATAATTTTTTAATTAAAATATCTAATTAACTATATATGATGCATAAAATGAGAAAGATATTATTCAATACTCTACATATTTATTTGAAATAGAATTAAAATTTGTTTGATTGGCGGGCTTATTTATAACTCAATATTGCTTTTCTAACTAAGTGTTTATCAATTTATTAATGTTTGTATATATATGCATGTATCCATCTCTCAATTTAAGGATGAAGGAAATAAATCACTTTATTCATCTATAAAAATACTCTATATATTTAGACTTTATAAGTAAGATTTATCTTTATTAAAGACCGATTGATAGATTGATCGATTAATAGATAGATAGATATACTGATCTAGCATTAATAAAGAAAGGCCAACTAAGGAGAACTTTTTTCAACATGCAAATCAAGGTGAAGTTAATTTAATGTTCTTGTCGTAGTACAATTTGAATAAATAAATATTCTTGATAGAATGGTGTGTATATGAAACAATTTATGTCATACAGAATATAATAGCTTTAAATAAATAAGTAGTAAGCTTATGCTTTATGAATCTAATTCTTAATCCTGTATGCATTATTATATTAATCAAAAAATTTTAGTATATGTTGAAATAAATAGCTTTATTGTTTGTTTGCCCTTTAAAGATTTTGCTGGCTTTCTAGTAGAATTCAGGGAGCCAGAAAGAAAATCATAACGACTGAAAGATCGATTGATAGATTGATAAATAAATAGATAGATAGATATTTTAGAAACAAAATTTAGCAAATGCGAATTTAAAATTTGCGAGTTCTTTATTATTAGTATATATAACATTTTAATTTGGGTAGATTTTATTAGATGATGATTATTACAAAAGCGAAAGCGCATATTTTTAGGTCAAAATAAGAAAATTCTAACCTCCTTCATTCATTGGTAGTGAGCTTTCTTTTTCTCGTGGCGCTTGAGTTCGTCTATGTGTTTGATGTCAGAGAAACTTAAAAGAAGGAAATCTACCATCACAAAATGAGAGGAGAGGTCATTTGCTTTGCAGGTTTTAGCCCATTCATAGATAGGTCCTTTGAGGAAATATTGAAGGACTGGACCATAGTTGGGATGAAGAATGAGCAAGCGCATTGAGTAGTGGTTGAAATTTTTAGAGTTGATATATCTTTTAAATTTTTTTATTATCTCTGCTAGGTTATCACTCTCCTCAGACTTTGCGTTATTATACAAGTTGACTATGTTTTGGTTGACCTTGGGTGTATTTTTAAGTTCTGCTTCTAACACAAAGTTCTTGAAGGCGTTCATGATATTTTTGACAACATTCTTTTTGTTGCAGACCTTCATTTCTTCAATTTTTTTGAGAGTCTCTTCTTCGTCGGCTTGATGGTGTTATACCTCATGGTCATCTTCGTTTTAAATTGCAGCAGAAGTAGAAGTGTGAATATCGATAGATTGCTTCTAGCTAGGAGTGCTTAGCTCTTTGGTTTAAGGCATGACAGTCTCTTCTTCGTCTATCTATTCATCAGTTTTATCATCTTAGCTTTCTATCTTAACAAGATAATTTTTTTCCATGTTTTTTTTGTCTTGTTTTTTGGTTTTTGATTTATCTGATTACTATTTTATCATAAAATTAATATATTAACTTCAAAATTTTAATTAATTATTTTGCTTTGATTTTATTTCAATTGCTAAATAAGGAAACAAATTAATTGTCAAATAATCTGATTTGATTTCTGATTAAAGGATGTTTAATCAAAATTTTTAATTGTAAATTTTTATAGAGAAAAATTAAATATTAAATTGCAATTAAATTTCAACTATTGTTACCTTTTTGCTTAAAGTAGTATTTGATCTGTTCTCAGTCATTCTCTAATTAAGTAACTCTTCAGTACCCAATTCAGTTTAATTTTATTTAATGATAATTTGAATTTTGGAGTTGCTTCTTTATAATATAAATTTATCTGTTGATCCGCAAGTTTCATTTTAGTATTAATTTTATTTTTCATTAGGTTGTTCTTAAAAGGATTTGTAGTATTGATAATAATTAAATTTGGTTTCTATTTCATTAGATTCAATAATATTTTAGAAATCACATTATCCTTCATTTTTAAAATTATTTTAATTTTAAATTGGAATTTCATCTTGTTATTCAAAACTTTATTCAAATTTTAATTCTTTATTTTAAGAACTGAAGTAAGGATGAGGTATATTTTGAATGGCAATTTGACTTTCTTAATTTTTGAATTCAGTATTATTATTATTTATTATTAATTAATTTTGTAAATCAAAATTTTCAGGGTATCCGTTAAGAATTCTTTGTTCGCATTCTTATGCTGAATGAAAATGAAGAGCGTTTATGTGATGGTTTCCTTCCTACTTTTTTTCAAAGGATTCATACTAATCTTAGAGATTTTAATTGAAATTGGGGACTTCGATTTAATTTTAATTACTAATTTTAGGTTATAGGTTACTTTACTAATATTGATTACATTCTAAATTACGAGATTAGTTTTCTTCAATCAAATAGTTTTTAATAATTCCATATTTATTTTCGCTGCTAACATAATCAGGTTCATATTTGCAGTAGTCATTAAAGAAGCTATGATCTTACTCCTTTTGATACTACTCTGCAATAGGAGACATAATGTCATTATTTTCACTAAAATATTCTAAGTATTTATTCTTGATAATTTGCTTTTCTTCACCTTAATTTACTAAATTTTCATTATTCATATTATCGTTTAAAGTATTTGGGTTCTAAATAAAAATGCTGCTTGCTCTGCTTAATGATTCTTATTCAAAAAAATTATCCAAGTTATCATCTATGACTTAATCAAATTCAAACGATTAACTTGCAAAAAGAGAAGAGCGAGTGTCATTTTCATAACTAAAAAGAGTGGAGCATTTAGTACGGATATCACTTTCGAAGTGTTAAGAGTTAAAGAAGTTATTTGAGCTATCCTCGTTGAGGTAATGAGTGTTTTAATTGTTAGTGAGATTCTTGTTTACAGGCATAGGAGCTTAAGCTGGTTTTGAGTGATAGTTAGAGTAGTTGTTGGTGTGAAAGTACATTTTAAAGAGAGTTTGCTTATATTAGTGTTAAATTAAGAAGTGTATGAGACTGAGTTAAATGAAAGGCGAGTGAAGTGTAGTAAGAGTGGAAGGTAGAAAGAGTGCTTGTTTAGTGAGTAAGATAAGTGTATTTGATAGAAGATGCTTTAAGAGTGTGCTTTTCAATCAAAAAAGTATGGTTGAGAGATTCTGTTAAATATTTATTCAGAGAGTAATTTTATTTTTTTAGATAAAATATTTGGTGAATCTAATGAATGTTTTATTTTATTTATTCTTAATAGATTTAATGTGAAGATTGAAGTAAAGATTTATAATTGCATAATAATATAGATACAAAGTTTGGCTGGTGATGTATTAAATTTTCAAATTATACAGAATTTAGTATTGGGGGATTAGTAAATTTTTAATGAAAAAGTCTTTATTAAAATATCTATTTGTTATTGATTGAGAAAAATAGAAAAATTTATGCACTGATTGTAATCTTAATAAATAATGATTAGTGTCATAAATAAATATATCTATCAGTCTATATTCTTTAATAATAAAGCATTAGTTAATCTTTTTTTAATCAGTACGCTGTTTCAGTTTCTCAATTTACTTAAAATAATCGTTAATCCCTTTAATTAATGCTAAAAGTCTTTTAAAACCTGTATTTGTTCGATGCCGTACCATTGTCTATTATATTTTGTTCCAGTAACATTATAGACAATTTCTTCATATCCCTTTATTTTCAAATTCAAATTCAAATGTAATGTTTCATTTATGAATTCTTTTAACACTTACAAATACGATTTCTGCTCTTGATATGTTCTTTCATTTTCTTATCCAAAAAATTTTTCATTTTTTGATGAAATTCTTAAGTAGAAAAAATTAAACAAACGGAATACATTTTGATAGAATTCAATATTTTTTTTACAAAAGCAGTCAACCTGCTAAAGCATAATGCTACTTTTATAAAATATTTTAAATGATTATTCAATAGATTTTATTCACAAAATCTAGTATCAGTAAGCATAAGAATTAAACATAATTTATTTTATAGATTGATAGATAATTTAGAATTTCAAGTATCTTGAATTCACACAAATCAATTAGTAAAAAGCACAATTACAAGTATACAAAAAATTAAGTACATAATATAAGTATTCTTCTATTTTTCATTTATTTTAAAATAGATAATTATTAGTAACTCTAGTAAATAAAAAATATAATTTTAAATATAAAGAATACTTCTCTTAGCATCTGACCTCTTTGAGAATAAAAATTTTTAATTTACTCCTTAGAACTGTTAAAGCTTCAAACGAAACCTAATGTAACAACATAAAAAGACTAAATAAATTCCAGCTTCAGGTAAACAGAAACAGAGCTAAAAAAATACAAAATTTTTGAATGGTTCTAAAGGGACTAGCATCTTTTAATTCTGATATATTTTATACTTATATTGATATTTTCATAAACTTATCTTTAAAAATGAAAATATTGCCTTTGATAATATTGTAAATTAATGTGTTATTTTGAAAAAGTTAATTTTATCTTTTGAGGCACTTTAACTCTTTGATACTCTAAAAGATGAAGTCTAAGAGAACTCTCCACAAGCTAAATTATTATATGTCTTTTTTATAAAAGCTATAGATACAGAAATATCTCAAAATATAAATATATCTGGGGAAGTATGTGTATAAAAATACTTCACTTTTATTCATTTATTCAATCAATTTTATTAATTAAATAATTATTATTTTCTTAATAGAAATATTAATAAAATTATTTCTGAATAGCAAGGGACAAGCAAGCGATCAATCATAGATTGTATTCCAGAGACTAACTTATTAATTTGCTACAATTTAATGATATTTAAATTTATAAAGACTTTGCACTTTCAAATTTTCAAATACTCTTTTTAGTTTAAATTTTTTTATATTACTAATCAATAATAAATGGAGAGGTTAAAATGAAAATATCAATTTATACCCCGGCAAAGTATCTCTTGGTGATACTTTCAAGTATTAAAAACTGTAGTTAGATATGGCTCCTATCAACCAAACTAAGTGCTTTGGGTATTAGAGCATTGGCGATAGTATTAACACGCCAATAAATAAAAGAAATAGACATTTTGTAATAAAGTTAAATAGAAAAATAAATACTGTTCTTGAATTATTCTGCTTAAAAATTGTAAGGAAAAGTTTTAAAAATAAAATGTAATTTAAAATGGCAAAAGGGATAAATTTATTATTTTCTATTCTATTAATAAATGTATTTTATTTACAATGAAATGTAAGATAATCTATTACAAATGTATCATTCGAATAAAATTTGAAAATGAAAAAATAAATATTTGGTAAAAAATATCTTTTTGAGTGTATTTTTAAAATTTACAAAATGTCATTCTATCTTTTTTATGATCAGTAACGAAGTTTATGTTTTTTATTTAATATTCTTATACTATGTCACTCAATAATTGGCAACGGCTATGCATATGAAGGCATTTTAGTTTAATAAGTGAAAATAAAATAAACAATGATTAATAGAGATGAGTAAATTTTTGAGAGATTTTTCAGAAATTAGAGAAACCTAATCATAAACCTCAATTAATTAAGTGTAATGTAAATAGTTGTTAATTGTATGTAAAAATACTACAACTAGTCTAAATTAGGTAGTTGCAGACAAACGTTCAAAGTTTTGTAATTATGTATTTGTAAACTAAATGATTACTTTATTTATATGGGATTTAGTATAAAACACAAGAGATAGATATTACAAGCAAAATAAGGTTGAAACTCCTAATTAAAAACAATTTGGTTATTGATAAATGAAATTTTAATTACAATCAATTAGTCAGAGTATCTCTATCAGAGTTTAACAGAGAGGAGGCTTTAAATGAATGAATAAATGTATTGTAAATATTATTAATTAATTATTAATAGTGAGCAAATTTTGCTTTTATAATTTTTGCTATTCCTTATTCTTTATTCCTTTAAATAGAAATTTCATTCATTCTGCTCTATTTAATAAAAATTTTTCTTTCTTTGCTTTATTGTTATTTACAATAGAAGAGGAAAATTTCATCTTTTCCTCATGATTTTCTCTATAATAAACCACCTTAAAATTTTTTCGACTCCAACGCACAAAAACATGGTAGAAACAAATTTTAATACGACACTATCAAGTGCTAGTAAAATTTTTATTTCAATTTAATTGTTTTTTGGAGAAGAAAAATATAAATTTAATTTCATTTAAAATTTGTTGAATAGAGACTGGAAAATAAAACTAAAAGTAAGCTTAGATTTTATCTACTTTAATTAAATGTAATCGATTTTAAATAAATCTAGCCAAAGTGCTGAAAATAATCTTTTTTGCTTAATTAGAAATGTACGCAAACTGGTTGATTTTTGGATGATTTACAAATTTAATCTAATTGATCGGAATTAGATTTTTGTTAAGGTTATACATAATTTAATCAAGCGGGTAGGGTAAAATTGATCATAGAGGGAAATTGACGAGCTGATTTTAATTTAATAAAAAAATGGCAGAGAATCAAACAAAAAAATTTTTTATTTCTGATTATCATAAAGAAAATTTATTAAAATGATTGACATCTTGTTCTAATCACACTCAGAAAGGTATTCTGAAGCTCTATACTGCACCATCTTTCAAGTAGGTATTTTGAGATAAGAAATCTTTTCATTAAATTTCAATAAAATTATCCCTTTATAATTTTAAATTAAACGAAATAGAAGAAATTTTGATAGAAATTATTAAGGAAGATTTATAAAAGGTTGACGCTTTTTTTTTTTTACTTACTTATCACAGTAATCTTTTGACATTCCCAAAAATTTAATTAAAAATCCATCAGATACGATTTGAATTTTTGAATAGTACTTGATAATTAACAATAATTTACTGTGGAATTTTCTTCCCTTATTGAAGCTTAGTATTTAGTATGTTAGAAAGACCTAAAATCTTAATAATATCCTATCAATTTTAAATTTAATTTAAAAGTATATATTTATGACATCATTTTTCCATTTCAATATAGAATCATCTTCTCTTTTTAATACCAACTTAAAAAGTTGTCATTATTAAGGGATAGTATCTAAATAAAACAAGACATTTTAATTTCAAATATTAAAGACTGATACATCATATCTTAGTTTTAAATTTCAAATAAACATGTTCAAAAAATAAACCTTCATATTTTGATAATTTTTTAGCAAAACAGGAGAAAGTTAATTCACAATTATTTAAACCTGTTTAAAAAATAGAAATTATATTACATATCTTCACATGAAATGAGTATAAAAATATCTTTGTTAACCATTTTTATTCTTTACATCTATTATTATAATGAGCAATTTAAAAATTTAAAATAGGCAAGAAGTAAAGCAAAAAAATAAAAATTAATGGTGATTATTAAGACAAATATAAATTCTATTTAAAGCCTTATTATTTAATACGCACTAATTTTATGCCTATGCGATCATTTTAATTTAGCCCCTTCTTCCTTCTTGCATTTCCCTAAAAGTCTGTTAAAAAAACAAAAAAATTGTTTGAGAATAAAATAAATTTTTTAGAATTACTTGAAAGGGAAGTATAAATAAGGTAAAAGTATGATGCAGGTATAGATATATAAATACGTAAAATTGAAGGTAATAGGTAATAGATAGGTTAATTATATGAATCTGTATTTTATATTAGAATTTGATATAGATATTTTGTATTATGATATTTATTTTGATACTTGTTGATTGTTTTTAGATAAGTGATGATTTTTTAACAACTCCTGATTATTTAAATAACATTGTTTTAATCATTAATTGATTGATATCTTAGGAGCAGGTTTACATTTTCCAAAATACTAACCTGGACATAAATAGATGTATCAGTTTTTATTATTTGCCATTCCACATCATAACAAGGATTATCAATAGGCTGAATCCCTACTTACATAGTTGCCAAACAATTGTGTGGTTCTTAATAAAATAATTATTGATAGATAAATAAATAGGGTTATTCATTATTGAATTTTCTTTGTTATGAATCAAAAAATCAATTCGGGATGAATTTACTTTAAATTCATAGGTAAGCAAATAGATCTAATAAATTTATCACATGAATTACCGTTCATGCTAATTCAGGAATTGAGTCAATTTAATATTATTTATTTTATTTTTAAAGATGGTTTTGATTTATTTATTATTGTGAATTAATTAGTCATAGATAGATAGTATTTGAATGACAAAAATTTATTTTTAAATTTTGGGATTAACTTTTGCGAATTTCGTGATTTTGTGTTAGTAATAATTAACTCTTTACTAAGCAGGAAAAAATTATTACTTATTTTGCTATTCAAATTGGAGTAATTGTTTATTTTAAATTAATTATGCATGAATATTATTATTATTATTCATATGAGGTAAAATCGTTCTTTGAATTATAGATAGCATCATTTTATTTATTTAATTAATTTAATGAGTCGAGCATTATATTTATTTCATTTGTTGCCTTGCCTTTACAATTCATCATGCTCATCAAAGCAACAATATGAAAATTCAAAATTTTCTCTCAAGAAAATCTGCATTTTTTCTTAGGGTGACGGCGAAGAGCATCTATAATTTTGATGTCTTCAAAACATGAGAGGAAGAATTGAATCATCTTTTAGTGGGATTCAGTATCTTTTATTTTACTATTTTCAAGCCATTCTGTAGAGAATTTTTCTAAGAAGAATTTAAATATTGGTCCATAATTTACATGTAAAATTAAAAGACGTAGTGAATAATGGTTAAAACTCTTTGAGCCAATGTATCTTTTAAATTTGCGTTAGATATCTTCAATTTCTTCACAGCTACTGTTGGAGGAATTGTAAATTTACTCAATAGCCTTTTTATCACCCCAAGTGAGGACAAAAGTTTTGAATGCACTCATAATATTCTTGACAACATTCTTTTTGTTTTGAGTAAGCATTAAAAGTTCTTTGGAGATTGGGTAGTTGTCTTGGCTATCATTTTCACCACAATTATCACCATCTTCGTCTTCTTCCTCATCGTCTTCTCCAACGCTGCAAGTGTCTATACTTAACTTTTTCTCTATTTTTACTTATTCTAACTTTAATCTAAGCTCCTTTTCTTCTTCATCTTCTTCTAAGCCTACAGTGATATCTAAGCTTCTCTTTGCTTTTTTGGGTGTGGGTGAATTTTTTGGAGTTTATTTCAATGATATAGAAGAGTTTTATTTTTTTGGTAAAGGAGAGCGGATAATATTAATAGTTTTGGCTCTTGCTCTTGCTGATTCGACTGTAATATGTTTAGCTGATCCTGGTGAAGAGCATTCATCTTAAGAGTCCTCAAAAATAATTTCTTGTTTTGCACTTTTAAAATTGATAGAAGCTACTTCCTTATTTAAAACAGTGTCTTGGCTTTAAGTGCATGATCCCGTTGTATCAATACTCTCACGGTGACGGCTGCTTACTTCAGAATTAGTCTAGTTATCAAATGTTTAAATTTGAGATGTTGAGATTTGTTCGTGAGAAAATTTTCTCTAGTTTTAGGAGTTGTTTGATGTCTACTTTACTTATCTTTATTCAACACCATTTATTTATTAATTATTTGATCTATTAAATTCTGGTTAGAAATTATTATTTGCATTTTATTCAATTTTATTAATTTAATTCATAGAGGATGAGGCAGGTAAAGTGGTATTATTAAGAGCGTTGTAGAAAAGGCCATTATTGTTTTAGTCTTTGGATACTCCTTCAAAATCTTGATTGCTAACATACTTTGCGTGGTTTGCAACAGGATAAGCACCATATTAATTATTAAAATTATTTTGGGTTGAAGACTAATATTGATGAGAGTGAATTTCACCCTAATTGCAATCAATATGTTATTCTTAATCTATATTAGTATCTGTTTCAATATGGCCATTGTAAAATTTATGAGAGTAATTTTAATTGCTAAAGCTACTATTTTAGTTATTATAAAGTGCTCTGGAATAATTTTATTAAGGATTTCCTTATACATCGCTTGTCTTTTCTTAATTAAGTTTGTATCCAAAATGGGCTGGCTAAGAAAAATGGAAATTATTGTAATAATTTTAGCCAAGTGCATTTTAGAATGTAGAGTGGTTATTTCCATAGTAATATGTGTTATGTTAAAAATATGAGTGGGGAGCACTAGCATTGCTACTTATGGTGCTATTTTAAGCAGGTCTTTCATAGTAGCATGCATTAATATTACTAGAATATTAATATTATTGGAGATTGTCTGTATTTTTAAAGTTATCAGAGATCTGATAGTCTTATTCATAGTATCTATTAAAATTACTTATCTATAATTTATCATTATTCTGTAAATAATTTTTCATGGCGTGTTATTCAGCTCTTTCTCCATTTTAAGGCACCTAGAAAGCATTTTAGCTATTTTCTACAAGGCATTTTTTATGGGTGAAATTTAATTCATCAACTGAGTGAGGGTATCCTGCACCATATGAGTGATATTCAGCATCGCTTAAGTAAGGCATTTAGGAGATGGCAGTCTAATTACTAGGATTTTAGGGGTAGTAGCAGCCCTGAGGAAGGAAAACATCATCAGTTCTTGATTCTCCTCTATTTTCAGTATTCATTTATAAGTTATGTTAAGTTGGAGCACAGCATAAAGAAATTGAAGAGCAAGAAGAAGTAGATGAGTGTTAATAGGGATCAATGTAAATATTTTAGCTCATGGGCAAATGAGGAGATAAATCAGTGTAAGAATTTTTAGACTATTCTAAATTTTACTTCATATCAGATATAGTTGAATATGTGAGAGAGTTTCCCATTTTACTTGTTAGTTTAATTGTAGAAGCAGAGCATGTTTAATTCTCTGATTAGAAACTGTTTGAACGTGTCTAAGCCTTTTAATAGAGAGAGAATATTATTTAAAATTAATCTTATTTGAGTTTAATTATAATTAAATTATTTTGAGTATGTTTTATAATAATATGGAAAATAGTTGTCTCAATAACAACATCTTTTCTTTTTTTTCATTCACCATTCTGTTTTAAGGAAAATATTGATTCTTCCCCTTATCTTAATTTTGGGGAATAATATGTTGTTTCGAAAAAAAATAGATTATAATGAAATCTTCTGATATTTGCAAAATAAATATCAGAAACGTGCTTTGTAATTTACTAGATTTTTATCTTGCCTTATTTAATACGAATGACAAAAGTTTTAACTATTTTCCATAACACTGATCTTTCATTTTTTTGATATTAAAGGTAAGTAATTAAAATTAATGAAAATTACATTTTGAATGTCATTGCCTGAATCTTAGTTTGAAAAGAAAAATTAATCTTCCTTCTGTGTTGTGATTAAATCTTGAATTGAAGATTGTTTGGCATTTATTTTATTTGAATTGGTAACAGGTTACTCAAAGGCATGAGGAACTTCTCTTGATAGTAAATCAGTGCATTCGTTTTCATTATGCTTTTAAAATGAAATATCATGATAATTGGTGCTAACATGATTTTCATATTATTCTTATTGCAAGTGGTGATAGGTTTCGTGGAGACCACTTTGAGGAACTTAGTGTACTTGTTGGGAATTTTGAGAAGATTAGTACCACATTTAGGCTGAGCCATTGCCATTGTTGTTTGAATGATTGTTTGTATTGAGGAGATAAAATTGGTCGATTTAATCCAAATCTTAGAATGACTAGTAGTTGATAACGCTCATATCTTATGCAATTTTGTCAAGAAAGGTATTGAAAGTCTTCGCTTATTGATGTTTGCTTGTTAAGGAGTTATAATTTGTAGAGATTAACGACTACGACCAGACTATCTCTGTTGAGTTTAATTATTTTTAAGAATTGATTTTTTTTTAATTAAATTGATTTGTGATTCGGAATGCATCCTCAGTTCATTTAAAATATCAAATACCTTTTCTTAATTAAATAACAAGATATAGTACATTCATCATCATAATTTATTTTTTTGATTATTTTTCTATTCTTGGCGATTAAAATTATTCAGATACCCTACCCCCTTCAAAATTTATCAATTATTTTTACCCATTTGAATCCTAACCTGCCTAATAAAAAATATACTTCATGTCAGACTTTAATACATTAAATTTCAAATCTATTTTTTGTATTGCAAGCATATTTCCAAGTCTTCATCAAGTATAGTTTATAAAAAATAAAATGAAAATGACTATTCACCTTTAATCAAGGGAACAACTTTTTTTCATAGTTTCATTAGAAATACTTAATTATCTTCACCAACTCAATTTAATTCAAATTTTTCACCCAACCTGAATTTGAAACTGTCTTTCCTAAGGGATTTTATTTATTATAAAAAGTGAAAATAAATTTAAGTTCTCATTTATGCTAAAAGAACACTCCAAACAAATATCTTATTTCACAAAAATCTATTTTATAAATAAATTTACCAAAAAAATATTTTTAGACATTTGAATCCGCTGATCAATTTTTAAATCAACTTGTTACTTACTATTCTTAAATTAAATTAGTAATTGTCGCTTTCAAAAGGCTAAAAGTGATACTAGCCACTCGTTGCAATTACTACCCCACTGATTAATTAGCTAAAATTAATTCAATATATTAGCTAGTTAATAAAAGTTGACTTGGCCCTCAATGTTTTCTTGAACAAATAAAAATAAAGGCATAGTTATCTTACATCGAATAAAATTTAACTTCCAATACTTGGAATCTCACTTTAAAATCTTATTCTTTCTCCTTAAGCATATTTAAGTGTTGTTAAGATAGCTAAACTTTAATTATAGTTCAGATTACTAGTAATTTTACAAGTTAAGACATATTTTTAAACAAAACTGTTCACTCTTGTGTAGTAAAAATTGATTATCACAAACAAATTGTAAGTGTCTTCTAATATTGTTAAATTATAGCTTATGTGCAAGGTTTGTTAAACAAAGATATTTCATCAATAAATTTTTATCTTTTGATAAAAAATCCAAAATAATAGATTTATGTCTACTCTTTTAGAAATCAATTTAAATTAAAGCAAATCTCATGGAGTTTTTTTACATGTAAAAGTATTACACAAGCAATATAAAACATTTTTTTTGAAACATTTTTTCAATAAGCATGATATTTGATTTGTAGATTCTATTTCATAAAGTTACTTATAATTATTCTAATCTAAATTTGACAATTAATTTCTTCATTTATCATTGCATCAGATCTTATTTAATTAAATCATGAATTTATATCATCCCCAAATTATTAAGAAAAAGATATGTAAATTTAATGAATGTGTAAAATTTTATTTTTATCCATAAATCAATAATTATGTGTTTACATTAAACTAAAAAGTACATGCACTGTCCCTAAATTCGATTATTTTAATTATTGTATAAGATTAGGTAGTCTATTTTTAATTAATCATTGCGTAATCTCTGCCATATTGAAATCTTTCTCAATCTACTCTGATATTTCACTCTACTCTCATATACCCCTAAATTTGGTCAAGCCTATCATTGTTATCTAAAATACATTGTTATATACCTACTGGTTTCATTTAATGCTTCAATCATTCGAAAAAAATTTTATACCCTATATTAAGGTAATTATTCATAGACCAAAATATATCAGAAATTCTGTATTTATTTATATAAATTGCATTAATTGTTTAATTCATTTGATATGCATTCAAATATTTCTTACAAAATTTCAAAAATTAGGATCAATATGTAAAAATGGTAAAATTCTACTTTGTGCCATTTGCTTAAGTTTTTCCTTAAGTAAATTATCAAATTTAACAAAAAAACTTTTTACTGAACAAAATCTAGTGTTTTTATTTTCAAGAGTATTACTATTCAGTAAACAATTATAAAAATTCATCTAACACCGCACTATAAAATGCGAATAAAGGTGATAATAGTATTTATTAACAATTGCAAATTAAAAGAAAGAGAGTAAGATATAAGATACATTGTTTTAATTTAAATGGCAATTTGACTAGCGTTACTAATTTTTTTGAAGATTTAAAATAAACACCAAATGCGAAATTGAAAAATTTAATTATTCATTTGTTCACTCAAAAACAAATTAATTTTTCCTGAAAGAAATCATAAAAGATTATCAATCATATGTCTAAATAATCAAATAAGTGAATAGGTGTAACATGCAAAATTGAAATTATGTAATAGCATAAACTTTAGAAATTTAAGATAATAATTCTTTTTTTACTAACTTTTGAAATGAAATGGTTTTCCTATTGAAGATTACTGGAGCTTTAAAATTAAATTTTATTTGCTATCTTTATTAAAAAATAATACACTTTGACAAAAAAGTAATAGCTATTCATAAAAAAATTCATGGTAAAAATTTTTGTTAATCAGAAAAACTCATACACGTTTGACTAATTTAATAATTCTTTAGTTTACAAAGGAGGTAATCTAGTTGACTGAAGCTTTAATTATCATTTCAGGCTTTTAGGTAAATAATTAATATTTTCATGCGTTAGTTATTTACTTAAAAAAGCAGTTATAGAAACATATTTTAAACTAACTTAAATTGTGCATTGGGATTTTATACTTTAATGAACCAATTTTTATTGAAAATGTCTGATGTTCAATTTATTTAATTTGAAAAAAATTAGGATTATTCGGACTTACATATTATACCAACTTGATAAGTTTTTTAGTTCGTAAAATGTAGAACACATGGATTTATTTATAGATTCTTCTTTGTCTAGATGTTATAATCTAAGATATTATGTCAAAATTAATAATATTTACTCTGATTTGGACATAATAACATGAAAATTAAGAAAAATATTCAATTTAAATAAATATCTGTGCAAAAAATAAAATTTTGTTAAAGAATAAATAAAAAAAGCCTCTTTAATTCTTCTAGAATTGCAAGCTTAATTTCACATCTATTCTCAAATTCTACTCAAAAAACAACTAAATAGAACTTTTAAATGTTTCTTTTTTTTAATATTCAATCAAAATGTTACCATTACTTCAGGTTTCCAATATTTAACCTACATGTATCAATAATGATCCAACTAGAAAAAGAGTAAAGATTAAAATAAATGTAAATTTTAAGGCGCTTTTCTTCATAAATTAACTTGTAAGCAATAAAAATTTAAAATAAAAGCTTACAAATATTTAAATGTTCTTTGACTATTTTTAGGAAATTTCATAACTAATAGGAATTACTATTACAAAAATTAAATAAGTATTATAATTTTATAGATAATTTTATAATGTATTTTGAGAATTTGTAGCTCTTTCATTAAAGGAGTTAAATCTAATAAATAAGCAAAGAGGATTTTCCTTTCTGTAAAAAGAAATAAATATTTTAATGCTTTTTCAATCATCAAAGAATTTTAAATTTTAAACAAGATGATTTTTTTAGCTGTAAATATAAGAAATGTTAATTAAGATAGCAAAGTAATTATTAACATCTTAAAAATATTAAAGAATACCATAAAATTTATTAATTTTAGTTTCTGTTTGTACAGTACAGTGCATAAAAGTGTATTTACTAATATTTATCTAATTAAATTTTGTAAAAAATTCTAAATAGCACGGTGTTTTGTACAAAGGTATTAGTGGTAACAAATAACATTATAGCATAGCCTTAAAAAAAATAGAAATGCAAAGAAAGCAAAATAAATAAAATGGTTAAAAAATCCTATAAAACAAATAGTGTTGATTAAATTTAAAAAGCGTTTTTTAAATTAGCTTTTAAATTAATATATAATTTTCAAAAATTCCTTCAAAAATAAAAATATAAAAAATGGTGCAAAATTAAAAAAAGGTGATTGATTCATGAACTTAAATGCTAGCATAAAGCTATCTTTCTGCAAAATAATTATTATTTTAAGTAATATTTTGGTCTATTTTTGCTAAACTATCACTTAATCATATTTTTAAAAATTTCAATGTACGGCGAAAAAGAATTTATTCTTAAATAATAATATTTTGTTAAAAATTTTTTGGCAAATGTTTAAGTAAATATGTAATTTTGTTTTTAATATGCTTGCTTTAATATCTACTAAACTAAAATAATTGTGAAAATTTGTTTATTTTTAGAACTTTTTATATAAAATCATCAAAAATTGCAGATATTAATCTACTTACCTCAATATTAATTATAATTCAAGTCCCTAATTAAATAATTAAAGTTACACAGTTAAAAATTTATTCAGAATCGATCTTACAGCTCTTCATTAAAATTTACCCTCTTTTCTGTTTACTTAAAATAAAAGTACAAACAGTTGTTTTAAAAGAAGAATTACTTATCAGTTCAGTACCATTTTTTAATGATTTAAAATTTTTTGGAGAGCAAATTCTCATAAATTTAAAATATCAAAAGACATGAAATTATGAACATGGAGGTTCTATCATCTTAAAAAATATTATAAGCAGCAATTTCGAATTAAAATGGCAGTGTTTGCTATTTTATAATCGAAAGATGTTTTAAAGAAAGAATACTTAAAAGTAATCTTAGTAAATTATTATAGAAGAAATAATCATTAAAATGGTGATAAAAAATTAATTTTTGCTTTGTCCATATAACATATTTTAAGTTTTTATTAGCCAAGTAAAAAACATTGAGCAAGATTGATAGTTTTAATATTTACTAGATTATTAACTTAAATTGTTAATTTATATTTGATCATAAATGAAAAAAAAATAAATAAACAAACCAAAGGTATTATTAATTGTCTAAAAAGTTCATAAAAAAATAATAAGTTATTTTTAAAGTTGGGATGAAAACTCACTTAAATAAAGCACTATTACAATATTAAATTAAATAAAATTATATGAAATAATAATGTTTCATATTATTTATTCTATT